>JAJEJO010001351.1:352498-457746 GCA_020662805.1 Glaucomys volans | reverse complement strand
AAAAAAAAAAAAAGCAGGTAACAAGGAGGTAAGCGTATAATACACTATTTTTCCCTAGACAACTGAAAACCTGAATACATAAATACATGAAATGGTGAGTTGCTAACGTAAAATAAAAGAAGTAACCTCAGGGGTAGAACTGAACTCACAAGGGAATGATTGCAGTTTAAAGGAAGAGAAATACATACAGTAGAACTAATGCTAAAACCCCAGTTGTCCACAGAGACTGTAAACAAGAAGTCTAGGTGAGTGATAAACATTTTAAGATCTTCAGCAATGAGTGCTAGTCTATATGCTCCACTCCATTTACATCAGGAACAGTTATATTTATGGAATATATAGACAGAGTCACCCAAAGGCCCTATTACCACAGAAAATGAAAGTGTGGCATGAAGGGTAACTCTGCCCAGTGCCCCTGGCAAAATACGTTGTTAAGAATTACAATCCAGTCAAAAAATGAATGCCTAATGTTTAAACCTAATCCCTAAAACCTTTTGTCATGTCCTTATTTTCCACTATTTCTCAATTGTTTTGAAAAGAAGCATGTATAGTTTGGGGGAAATAAGAGCTGTATGTATCAGATTCTCTGTCAGAACACTACCTATGTCCTTCTTCCTCAATAATAACACAAAACAAAATATTCAAGTCTGACTTTACCTCTACTATTGATTAAATGAGAAATAAAGTAATATTACACTAAGAAAATGTAAATGATAAATAGCTAGTACTGTTACATTTGCTATTTAATTTATAGGTGTCAATTATAAATTAACCTATTTAATTTACAGGTGTTATATTATATTGTAAATCATAAAATGTTAAACACATTTTCTTGTAGTAATAAAAATTATACATTGTGATTCTCATGAAATGTCATTTGGAAATGAAGTCACTTTTTAAAATCAGACAAAAGGCTGATTTTTTAAAACCAGGAAGGCTTGAGTATCTCCAAATCTCCCACAGAAACATAAATATGAGTCCATAATACGAGTGTCATTTTCACTCAGTGTGGCTGAAGCAGCAGATGTAGGAAAGACTATGGTGAAAAAACAGCAGGAAATATGTCCTAACGAATTATTATAAGGTGTTTTATTTTCTTTACATGATTTTAAATTTTATCTTAAATTGGTGATCTTCCATAAAATCCAGGTTACAGAATGTCAAAGATGGCATTATTTCATTTGTCACATCAATTTTTATAGCAAAATGGCTATCAGTAGTTGCAACTTAAGAATATATATATCGAAACGCTGTTTTAACAATTTGGGTGTGCCATAAAATAACCCCAAAAAATCCAAATGCTAAAGTAAAAGTACAGTTACACATCTTGATATGCCACTGTCACTGAATATCTGAGAGCAGCTCTAATAGAGGGAATTTCTTCTACAGCACTTGAGAATGATCATTCAACCTGGATAATCATGTGAACTGTCTTAGTGATAGGGAATTAACAGATATTCCTTCTTGAATAGTCAAAATTATTAGAATGTTTCTACAAGTAGCCCCCTTGCTTTCTACTAAGTGTTCTCTAGCCAAAAATAAATAAATAAAATAGAAAAATGCATATAAATTATACTCAATTTTTTTTAATTCTCTTAGTAAAAAATGTATTCTATCCCTAGGATACCTAGACTACACATACACAATGATGTTAACAAAAAATATATTTTCCCAAGGGACCAAATAAACTTGAGATAATTCTAGATAAAAACAAATTGAGTTGATATAACCATATAAGAAATTGTGAATTACCTCACAGACTATATGAAGATTAATTGGTATAAAATGCCTGTCACATCACTGTGTAGGTAAAGATGAACTTAATTTGACAAAGCAAACCTGCTTGTCATTATAATTTCTACAATTTCAGGTTATAGGGCAATGCAAAAGTTTTAAAAAGTACTATCAATTCTGGAGAGGTAACTTATTCCGTAAGACTTCTCATTAGTGCATGCTTTCCTTAGATCTTTTCCCTTGACTTCTAAAAAGTGATTTTTAAAATTTGTACCATTCTTCGAGTTACAAATTTGAATGGCAATATTTTACGTTCCTCCTCCCTCTTAGTAAAGATTGCTTTAATAAGATTTTAATTCTTATTTTTGTTTTGAATCATTTTCACCAAAATTAGTAAGATGGAACTGTGTAACAGGGAAGAATATTTCTTCAGGGCTTAACTCTCTCCCTGCCATCACCTCAGCCTGCCGTTTTCTTAGTTCAGACCTGGCCAGGAGGAAGGAAATTGCCTGGGTAACTTCATCTCCACTGACTGGGAGTTCTTTGGATCCTTGAAGCTGGAAATACTGCCACTTCAAAACTGTAAGCAACTTTATGTTCTCCAAGAGATGAAAGTCATCTACCACTTGTTCCTTTTTCCTTGGAGAAATACCAAAATGAGACCCTTTGTGTAAAGATATTAAGTAGTGGTATTTGAGATGCTACAACTCCAGGAGCTGGGGCTGTGGCTCCGTGGTAGACTGCATGTCTAGCGTGTGGGAGGCACTGGGTTTGATCCTCAGCACTGCATAAAAATAAAGGCATTGTGTCCACATCCAACTACAAATACATCTTTTAAAAACAAAGAGCAGCTGTGACTCCAAAGAGCTAAAAATGCTCACTGAAATAATGTAAAAGGTTGAGTTCAACCTCTACATATTCTTTCCTTGAAAGAAAAGTACCTTTTTCCGATCTGCATTTTCATTGCAGCATACCTGCTGACTGTTGCTTTCCTTGTAAGTGAGAATGTGTCATAAGTTTAATTATTGTTCATAGGATAGCAGAAATTAAGACTTAGAACTACTGAAAAAATATCTGATACTATGCCAGTTTCAAGGATATAAAAGTGAACTGAAGTCAGAATTTCTGGTGGAACCTGCACATCTATATTTTTAGAAAACTCCATGCATACTTCTGAAACACAGCCAGGTTTGAAAAGGCTTTTACTACACTGCATTGCAGGAAACTCCTTCCTGGAATAACTTAAGATTAAATACCCCAGACTTGGAAAATAATCTGATGTTGAACTGTTATGTTCTGATGTGATTGTTTGGAGCAAACACACACCAAAAATGTTTTAAGACTAGAATTTCCCTAAAAAGAAGTGAAAATGGAAAAATGCAGACACAAGAGAGACTGAGACAACACATGCGTGAATGGGAAGGTGAAATTTCCTCTGCTCACATTGGACCTTATAATTCAAAGTCCAAGGCGTTGAGCATGGAGACTTCTCAGAAGGTTCTCCTGGATGTTGGGATAACATGATCTACCTTTGTCCAGGAACCAACTCTTGTGCCTATGGGAATCGCCAGTGCCAAGCACACATGGACAGGGTACTGACAGCTTTCTCTTACACTCAACAAATGGGTTACATGTGCCATAGAGAGCACACAGAACTGTTCAGTTACCCTTATATTTGTAATTTTCCTGTGTGTTAGAGTTGTAAAATTTTGTTTTGAATTGCAGTGCAAAGATCATTCCATTAGAGATACTATGAATCTCTACCTATTTAAAATATCATTTGTGGAGCCTGGGGTTGTGGCTCAATGGCAGAGTGTTTGCCTAGCACATGTGAAGCACTGGGTTAGGTCCTCAGCACCACATAAAAATAAATAAATAAAATAAAATCTTATGTCCGTCTACAACTAAAATTTTTTTAAAAAATCATTTGCTCCAGCAAAAACAAGTGGAGCAGAAAGGAGATTTATGGCATCTCTTGCTGCTCACCATGGACACCTCAAGATGAAACCCTTGCTTGAATATGGCCCAGGACCTGATGGAGACAAATATGCAAAACAATGACTACTGCTGACATTTTCACAGGTTCACCTGGTCAACGAATATATCTTTGCAAGTGGCCTTGCTCTCAGGGATAAGGCCACAGTTCATAAGTGGAAGTGTATCACCATAGTATCTACATGTGGGCACTGAAAACTACACGTTGCAAAGATATACAAGATTCATAAGATTTAGACACTTCATGCCATATCATGACAAGTCTTATGACTGAATGTGCCAACCCAGTGGACTTCCCCACAGCTACAACAATCTCTAATTGTTAACACAGATTTATCCATAAGGTTCCTATTGCGGGATAAGAATGAAAAATCACCCATTATTTTATTAGATACCACCAAATTCTCTCTAAGGAAGTTGTGCGACTTTACAGTATCCCAGCCATGGAAGAAAATTTCCCAAACTGTTTTCACAGTCCATAACCAAACTTCTAGTTCTTTCCAGGTGTTGCAGATAAAAAAGACCATCATGGTGATGTCATTTTAACTTGTCTTTCACTTGTTATATGTGACTGAGCAAAATATGTGGGCTTTTCTTTCCTGTGTTGTGTCTGGTCATACCCTTTGCTCATATTGCTATTGGGTCCCTGGTGTTTTTCTTCTCAATTTCTAAAATTTGTAAATTCTCTGTATTGATCAGGATTCTCAAGAGAAAAAGAACCAGTAGGAGATATATATATATATACACACACATACACACACACATATATATATACACCTACATATATTAATACACATATATACATATGCATTATATATGTGTATTATATATAAATACAGATATATGCACATATACTTACATGTTTTTATATTTGATAAATAGGTCAAAATATAGATATATGAGATTTATTATGAGAATCAGCTAATGAAATTATAGAGGCTGAGAAGTCCCACAGTCTGCTGTCTGCAAGCTATAGAACTAAGAGCCAGTGGTGTAATTCATTCCAAGTCTGAATGCCTAAGAACCAGGGGAACCGCAGGTGTAGATTCCTGAGTCCAAAAGCTGAAGAACCAGAATATTTTGCATCCCAGAGCAAGAGAAGATACGTGTCCCAGTGAAAGAAAAGAGCAAGAATTCACCCTTTCTCTGACTTTTTGTTGCATTCAGGCTCTCCTTGAATTGGAAGATACCCATCCACACTGGTAAGGACAGATCTTTGCTAGGTCGCATCATGCAAATGCTAACCTCTTGGAAATACCCATACAGTCAGAAATAATGTTTTACCATGTATCTGGGCATCTCTTTGCCCAATCAAGTTGACACATAAAATTAACTCTCAGACTATCCCTAAATCAGCTTATAAATTTAATGTAGATTGAATAAAAACAGCAACAAGGAATTTTCGGTTATTTTTCTGAAATAAGACATAAATAGCCAGGTTTTCCGGACATTTTTGCTTGTTTGTTTTTATTTATAAAAATAAACAACTTGGATTGTTTTTGCACTGTATTATATACTTTTTATTACTATTGTAAACAGAGTTTTGTCTTCAATTATATCTTCTAACTAGCTGATGTAGGCTATTTATTGTATATATTAATTTCATGTTCTGTTACCTTTCTGAACTTTGTTTATAATAGTTTAGTAGATTGTCCTGGAATTTTCTAGTTATTTATTCAGAAATTGCCTTTTCCTTTCCTAGCCTTGTAATTTTAATTTTTTCCTTTTGTCTAATTCCACTAACACTGTGAGTAAAATTTTAAATACTAACCTTGAAAATGAGTATCAATGTCCTATTCCAGACTTTAGTGAGAAAGCTTACTTATTCTGTAAAATTTTTTGAGGGATGATAACACACAAACATGCACATATATGTGTGTACATGTGTAAATGAATGTCCATATATATGTATGTATATATATGGTTAGTCCATCAATTCCTATTTTTTTGATATCTTTAATAAATTAGAAGAGATCGAATTTTGTCAAATGCCTTTTAAATATCTATAGACATAATCATGTAATTGTTCTCCTAAAATCTATTAGTACTACCAATATTGAAACATTTTTACTTTTTGAGATAAAACTCATTTGGTTATGATGTGTTAGTCTTTTAATATATTGCTGAATACTGTTTGCTTATATTTTATGTAATATAATTGCACCAATATTGAAGAAGTGGATTGATCTGTAGTTTTTTCTTTGCTGTACAACTTTAATAGTTTTGGTATTGATGTTGTACTTGGTTTGTAAAATAAATTTGGACATTCTCCTATGTTTTCTTTGTTAAACTGGACCAGCTTAAATAGCATTAAAAATACATACCTTTTAAAGACTTCATAAAAATATGCCTTAGAAATATTCAGGTCATAGTTATAACTTAAGAAATAGCATCTTGACCAATTTTTTTTTCTTCCGCTCCTCCATTTCCTCCACCATCCAATGTTAATCAATAGTCTTTGTTCATATTGCTTGCTTTTGGAATGTTACATAGGCTTCTATTTCTTCCACTTGATTTGTCACTGTGAAATGATCTTATTTTATACCCAGTTTTACTTATGACACAACTATTAAGCTCATTCTACTTTCTGCCATCTTTCCTCCTCCTCCCACCTTTCTTCTAGTGTTCAATTCAAACACTGTCAAGTCATACAACATTTATATGCTATTATATAACTCTTATCCTTTTATGCCTTTGTTTTATTCTTGGTACTATATTTAAATCTATGTATTGCTTATTACCAGTTCTTTTGCCACTGCTTCCTTAGTCATCTCTTGGCTGAAAGAAGGGCCTCTTGAAGTTTTTACAAGTTCTATTCTCTTCATCTAAAACTTATGCACATGAAGAAGAGTTTGGCTGCATATGTGATCCTTGGCTAACCCTCTCAGAAGACACCACTCTACAATGTTCTGTAGGCATTGAGTGTTGCCACTGAGAAGTATCATGCAACTTGACTATTTTTCCTGATAAGTGACTGTGGTTTTCTGGCTGTTTATCCAAATTATTGTATTTTAAGACCAATAATTTTATTTATTTGTATTTTAATATTAATTCTAGTTAATTTTCCTACCTATGTGGCAGACCCTTTCAAAATGTACATTCAAGTTTTTTGTGGTCTCAGAGATGTTTCCTTGAATTATAATTTTAAATATTTATTATATTATTATTTTGTTTTTCTTACTCAAGAATTTTAATT
Organism: Glaucomys volans; assembly: GCA_020662805.1. Classification (NCBI taxonomy): domain Eukaryota; kingdom Metazoa; phylum Chordata; class Mammalia; order Rodentia; family Sciuridae; genus Glaucomys; species Glaucomys volans. The sequence goes on along the minus strand of JAJEJO010001351.1, from coordinate 450,821 downwards.
CCATTTTAAGGGAATCTTGTCTTCTTTATCTACCATCTTTCTCTGGAGTCTTCATTTATTTTTTACTTCTTTTTTTCCCTCTAGCTTCCTGATATCCTTATTTTCATGATATTTAGTGTTTCTGTACTTTTTGTTATTTAATATGCATTTCTGAAATAAATTCACCTTTTTCTTTCACCGTTAATTTCTTTCCTGAATTTTTTCAATTCCCATTTTTATCTTCCCATAATCTGGCTACCTTTAGTCTGAGTTATTTTATTTCTATTTTGTGATTTTTTTTTGTAGCTGTAGCATATATATATTCTGACATTAACTTCCCAACATTAGCAGAGATGAAGGGCTCAGTCCTTTAAGATTGCTCCTCACTTCAGGTGCTAGTCATGAGTCCCAGATAGTCAGCTATACATTTAATTCTAGGTTCCTACAGCCCCTTCTTAAGGCTTAATAATTAACTACAATGGCTTGCAGAATTCAGAAAGATACTTCACATACATTTACCAGTTTATTATAAAGGATAAGACTCAGGAATGGCTAAATAGAAAGGATTCGTGGGACAAGGTAGGTATGGGGTAAAAAGTACACGGAGCTTCCATGCCCTTCCACCTCAATTGTGTCCACCAAACAGAGGCTTTACAAACCCAGTATTTAAGGTATTTATGGAGATTTTTACTAGGTAGCCGTGATTGATTAAATCACTAGCCACTAGTGATTACCTCTAGCTCCTCTCCCCTTTTCAAAGATCAGTTCTTGGGGCTGAAAGTTTCAGCCCTCTAATCATGTCTTGGTCCTAGTGAGTAGTCCTGAGCTACTAATCATCTCACTGACTTACAACCAACACTTATTACTCCACGTGAATTTTAGAGGGGGCAGAAACATTCAAGCCATAACAGACTGCATTCCCAGTTTCTTAGCTCAGGGGATCTGTCTTTAGAAACTTTGTGCCAGGGCCAGCAACCAAGATAAACCCCAAACCAAATATACATTTCTTTTTATTTTATTTTAATTTCTGTACCAAGGATTGAACTCAGGGGTGTTACATATCCAATCCCCAGCCCACTTTTATTCTTTATTTTGAGACAGGGTATTGCTAAGCTGTTCAGGGCTTCTTCACCAAACTGCTGAGGCTGGCTTTGAACTTGCAATCCACCTGCCTCAGCTTCCCAAGTCACTGGGATTACAGGTATGTGCCACTGTGCCAGGCTCCAAATATGCATTTCTTATTATGTCACACTGTGGCATGTATTTTCTTTAATATCCCCCACTGCCACTCTGTTTCCCTTGTACTTTCAACAATTGTCCTGATTCCACAAGCACTAATGCGCTGCCCTAGTAGATCTCAATCCCACACAGGTTTCACTCAGGTAGGGCCCTTTCCTTTGAATGGTAAATATTTGCTTATGTTATTTATGATCTGCTTCTGCAAGAAAACATCAGTCCCATGTTTATTTCCATAATAACTGCCACCCTGCTGGACTATTTGACATTCCATATTATTCATGGTTTACAAATGTTTTTCCTTCAATATATATGTTCCTTAGTTTATATATTTTTCTCGATCTGCTTGTATTGAAGGTCATGAGGAGTTGAACTTTTTGTTATTTATTTTGTTCTTTCTACTAGAACCCAGAATTCTTCTAGTACTAATTTCAAGGAATAACCTTGGAAAGATCATATCCAGGAGCCTTTGTATAGTCTGATAAAACTAATGGCCAATCTCTGTCAGATTGTAGAAAACCAGGAGAAGAATCTCTGCCTATGCATGGAATCAAATGAAAGGTGTGGAGGAGCCCTGAGCCGCCTGAGGGAGATTGGCCACCTGAGCATTCTGAGCAGAGGGAAGCTAGACTCAGAGAGCATATCTGCAGTGTGGAAATAGCTGAAAATAAAGCAAGATGTGTTAATTTTAAAACTAGTAGGCATGCTCAGGTGCCTGCGGGGGAGAATAATAATAACAGCAACAACAGCTAACATGAGCTGCTCCTCTGTGCGGGCACTGTTCACAGTACTTTATGTATGTCAGTTCATTTGTTTCTCACAACAAAAACAGGAAAAAGCTACTGTTCTTGTTCTTATTTTACACATAAAGAAACTGAGGCACAGAGAGTATGAATTAGTTTATATAGAGAGATATAACAAAGTTCCAATACTTTAGAAACCAAAAGGTAAAAAATTCTAATCTGGAAAATAATTATTTATGGGAGAAAGTATAGTTATTCAGTATGTCAATGATTTTATGGGATCCACATTTTAAATACTCAATTTATCTTATTTCATTTTAAAATAAAATTATTAATCAAAATAAGATGTCTATAAACTCTGAGCCATACTTGATCTGTTTGTTAATATGACAACTTTAATTTGTATTTTCCCTTGAAAGTGCCCTATAACTAAATGTTAGAATTTTTAACAATCAGTATATAACATTTTTTTTAGTTGTAGATGGACACGATATCTTTATTTGTTTTTATGTGGTGCTAAGGATCAAACCCAGTGCCTCATACATGCAAGGCAAGAGTTCTACCACTGAGCTACAGCCCCAGCCCCAAAATTCATGTTCTTGATCTCAAACTACTGGTCTGTCTTTCTGGGGGGGGGGGGGATATTTTTAGGAAAGCTGATTTCCCTTTGAGGTCTGAAAATATTTTACTCAAAAATACCTAAAAATGGTTACTCTGGTTTGCATAAAATGTCCTAACATTTTTTGAAGTTCACAGTATGAAAATTTTAAATTTCTGTTCACCAAAAAAACACCATTAAGGACGGGGTTGTAGCTCAGTGGTAGAGTGCTTGCTAGTACATGTGAGGCCCAGGGTTCAATCATCAGCCCCACATAAAAACAAATAAATAAAATAAATGTATTGTGTCTGTCTACAACTAAAAAAATTTTTTTAACCATTAAGCAAATTAATAAGTGAGATTCAAGGCTCACCAAGTTGCTGAGGCTGGCTTTGAACTCATGATCCTCCTGCCTCAGTCTCCTAAACTGCTGGGACTACAGGCATGTGCCACCATGCCTGGCTCTCCAAACATATTGAAGTGGATGAAATATCAGATAAATAATTCAAAAGAATAATTATAAAAATGATCAATGAATTCCAAGAGAACCCAAAAAAACAACTGAGGAATAATACTGACCAAATTTTGTTATATTGTGTGCATGTATGAATATATAACAACAAATTCCATCATTATGTGCCACTATACAGCACCAATAAAGAATACAGCAAAGAGAACATGAATAAGCAAACCAAAGACTAGGAGAAAAACATATAATTTGCACCTGGTAAAAATTTAGATACATTGTGTGTGTGTGTGTGTGTGTGTGTGTGTGTCTATGATTAAAAAGTATCAGAATATGTAAAAACTCTTGGAAATAAAAAAGAAAAACTCAAGTGATACTAATTTTTAAAATGAGAAAAGTCTAAAATTCTTCATGGAAGAAGATTTATAGATGAGAATTGCATGGATAATTCCTTATGAACACAAACTCGCATCTCCATAGTCACCCAGTAATTTAGTTCCTATGTATTTACCCAAGATGATTGAAGTTCATATTCACCGAAAGACTTATACAGGAATAATGATTGCCCAAAACTGGGAAACAGCACAAAAATCCATCAACAGAAGAAGGAATAAAATATGATGTACTCAAAAGAATGGAATACTACTCAGCCATAAAAAGGAACAACTTCTAAAACACATGCAACATGGATAAATCTCAACATTATGTTGAACAAATGGAACAGGATACATAAGAATATCTATTGGAAGATTCCTCTTATCTGAAGTCCAAGAATAGGCAACAATAACATGTGGTGAGATACAGCAGAAAGAGATCACCTCTTTAGGGTTAGGAAAAAGTGGCTAAAAGGGGACTGAAGGTAAGTTCTGGGGGTGTTGGAAATGTTTTACACCTTGACCATGGTGGGGCTTCCACATGTGAACATGGTTATCAACACTCATCAAACTGAACCCTTGACATTGGTAACTTTTGCTGTCTGAGAACTATATCTCCATAAAGAAAAAGGAAAAAATTAACAATGATAATTTTCTACTTAAAAATATTTCTTGAGTAAAGTTATTATGATTACATATTTGATTTAAAAATATGGACTCCTAATGGTGGATGCAATCTATTTCCAGCTGTCAAGGGTCTTTAAGTTTGTTTTTGTTGGGTTTTTTTCCATAACAATAGGAAAGTGATCTTTAAGCTCTTTGGTGAGGAACAGAGCTGCATCAAATGACCTCAGATAATAAGGACATACTATGAACATGCACAGCGACATAATCTCAACCAAACCTGTATACACAGTGGGGGGCTGGCCCTTTAGAATTTGGAACAAGTTAAAAATCGAAAGACTCCAAGCAGGTATGGGAGCTAGTGAGCCTTCAACAGAAGGACTGTGTTTATCTCCCTCTGTTACCAGCTCCTCCACTCCTGCTCTCACCAGTACCAAGCCAACTCTCTCACACTCTGTGCTATCTGTCTCCTGCCTTCCGCTTATGCATGATTTTTGCTTGCTCATAGCTTCTGCTTACCCGTTACTTCAGCTCACTCAGCCCTACTGTTGCCAATAAAATAACTCTCACTTACTCCATATATCTTCAGTAAGATGTCCCCAAATAGAACATCTGAGTTGGCCTAAATAATCAACATCATCTGTGTTTTGACAGAATTTTTATGCAAAATCACCTCATAGGCCATTCACCAGACAGCCTATAAACTAGCTGCACCAAGATGATTATCTTTCCCTGAGTCAATCAGCTGCAATATGAAGATAGGTGATGCCATTATAGCAAAATATGGGTTGAGAAAATAAATTCAGTTTTCCCTCAGTAGGGGGAGGCCTATAAGCAGTGCAGTAATTGCTCCTTAAGAAGTACAATAATTAACCAGATGTGGTGGCACATGCCTGTAATTCCAGCAACTCAGGAGGATGAGGCAAGAGGATCATAAGTTTGAGGCCAGTTTCAGCAAATTAGCAAGGCTCTAAGCAACTTAGCAAGACACTGTCTCAAAATAAAATAAATAAATAATTTAAAAGTACAGTAATTAGTAAATAATGTGACTGGTCTGTCTTGCATGTTTTCACTCTTAAATAATAAAAAATGTACTTGAGATCCATTGTAGCTTTCTGGGAGTGGGAAGAGGAAATTGGCAAGAGGGTACCACTCCCTAGAGATGATACTTAATTTTCATTAAATACCCTAAAACTTATAGATGCTAAATTAAGCTTAATATTTTCATACTGGATCCTTACCAAAAAAGGATACCAGAAACCAGGTATGGAGCAAGGACTTAGTCACTTCTGCTAAGTGAGGAGTCAGTTAAAGCAATACAATAATAGTCAACACTTTGTGTTATTAACTCTTTTCAATCTCATGCACGTTGTGGAGAGTGGAGAGGGAGACATATATGGAATGAGTCACATGTTCATTACCAAATACTTGGTAAATAGCAGAGGTGGAATTTGATCACAGACAGTCTAGCTATTCAGAGTTCCTATTAATCATCACATCATTTAGTTGGCTTTGTTTGTCAAGTAATCAAGATAGAATCTATTTTAGATACGGAAGGTTGATGTTGGTTTTAAAGAAGAGGAACAGACCCTACTCTCAGTGCATGACCTGCTTCTCTTAAGGTGGCTTAATTAGAACTGGGAAGAAGACACAAGGAAAATAGCTCCCTAATTTTAGGATTGTTTCTCTGGAGAACCTTGACTAATACAGATACTATTGGGACCCAAAGCATCTTCATTCCCGTTCTGAGTTTACACTGAACTGGTAAAGTAGGTGGGTGTTTATTATCCTCATTTCACACATTAAAAGATACAGGTTCCAAGTCAGGTATGGTGATGCATGCCTGTAATCCCAGTGGCTCAGGAGGCTGAGGCAGGAGGATCACAGATTCAAAGCCAGCCTCAGCAACTTGGCGAGGTCCTAAACAATTTAGTCTGACCCTATCTTTTAAAAAATATATAAAAAGGGCTGGGGATGTTGCTCAGTGGTTAAGCATCCTTGGTACCAAAAAAAAAAAAAAAAAAAAAAAAAAAAAAGATACAGGTTCCAAGCAAAGGGTCAAGTGATCATCCAAACCCACATGGAAATGGAAATGGTGAGAAGGAAATAGGATCAAGGGCTTCAACCCATATCTGGTGATTTCTTGTGCAGTAAAGAGCTTATAATTCATTTGGTTTTCTTTATGTTTGCCTTGTAAAGTTATCCATCTATTCATCCAGTTGATAACTGCATATTAAGAGAAAAAGTGGCATAATTATTAAGCAAACATATGCCTCAGTTCTCATGGTAGCAAATAAAAGACTTACATAGATTACAACTAACTGAATCTTCATTTATAACTCCATTCCAGTAGACAAAAATCTGTTGACCTAAACCCACACAAATGACCCACCAGAATATTAAGAGTGTATCCATTAAGTCTATTTTTGCAAAAAGTTCATCTAAAGGTGAATTAAATTACTTTGATTTCAAAATCTAAACAAAAACATTTAAATTTTCCAAGAAATTCATCACTTACTAGGAAACAATGCATTTATTTTCAGAACCAAATTATATCTAGACAAGACTTTATGAACTGAAAAAATCAACTTCAGGAACTAACATCCCCAATATGACTTCTTCATATCTGATTAATATTTTTTAAAATCATCATTCTTTTTTTCATTCGTTTAAAAAGTTACCATATATCTGGTCTAATTCATGCTGGACATGAGGGACACTACAGTAAATAAAGCAAATGTTAAATTTATTTTTAAATCCCTATCCTCATAGAGGGACAGATAACACACAAGATAAGTGGGTTACATGTACAGTGTCTTAGATGGTCATAAATACAAAGAGGAAGAATAAAGGAAAGAGGACTGATGGAGTTGCAATCAAGACAGGGTGACCAGGCCATCCTTGTTTGCCCAGCAAGCCATGTCCCAAAGTCCCACAAAATAGGGTGCCTGGACTGTAAAACTAGATTGAGACGCCAGAGATAGTGCTATGAAGATAGGATCTGAGTAAAAAGAATATTCCCTCTAGAAGAGGCAGCAAGTGTCAAGACCCGGAGGCAGAAACACTCCTGGCTTACTTGAGCAAGAACAAGGACCAGTGTGAGCAGAGCTGCCCTGAGCAACATGTGAGAGAAGGAAAGGATGACAGGAGAGAAGTAGGCGCCAGCCGGGAAGGTGCTTCAGGGAAACGCAGGATGTCCTCTGCAGGAGGAGGTGCCTCAGTACGGCTGCCCCCTGCTGGGAAGGAATCTGTCCCTGTCCCTCCAGTACCCAGATCCAATTTCTGGTTCTTCCGGAGAAGACAAGGACCAAAAGAGAACAAGAATAGTGATTGGGTAAAGGAAGGAAAAGTAATGAGCCCAGCCCGGGGGTGGGGGTAGCAGGGAGGGTTCCCTCCCTCCCACAAAGCTTGCTCCCGCCGGGAAGTGCCATGTTGAATCCTCTGAAGCTCCTGCGTATTTATCCCGTCTCCATTTCTTCTTCTCTGATCCTGCTCAACCAGGCTCCTTCTGTTTGTTGACGACTCAGGGTTTTAAAGTTAGTACTACCACCAGGCATTCCTGCTAATGGAAGAAGTCCAAGTTCTATTTGGCCACGAATACAATTACACCCACAGAAGTGTATTTTTGCTCTCAGCTTCAGTCTTCTTTTTGCCAGGTAGATAATTTATACAGAGCTAGAAAAAGATTGTTTGGGGGCAAATGACACAATATACTTGCCGCAGACAGACACAGCCTCCATATATGAGACCAAGACAATGAGCAGTTCACTTAACTTTTCAATTCCTATTTCAGTATCCTTTTTACTTTAAATGGAGTGGATATTTCTTTACCACCTACTAGCACAAGAAGGGTGTCTGAGGACACTTTTAAAATGCTTTCAACTACCCAGATGAAAGATGCTTATGAGTATTATGCGATTCCTGTTACTGAAACTTCATTCTCACTAGCCCTATTTGTGTGTCTTTCTTTTTTATTTTCAGCAAACATAATCATGCAGTACACCCATTGTCTGCATACTTGGCAAATTTGCTAACTAGGCATGCGTGCGCTCCTTCAGGTGTTTCATCCATATTTATTGATATTCATCAAATAGACAGGGTAGTGATATAGCCCATTGGCTTTTTTATTTTCTGCTGCTCTGGTTGCAGACGAATTAAATTGTCTCTCAGATGTTATCAACAGCTGTCAAAAAGTATACTGTACTCTAAGATCTATTTTGTATTCAGAAAGCACAAAATCACATAGCACAGTCACTCCAGCAACAAACTCAATAGTTATCTATAGTTGTTTTTTGTGAGCCAAATGTGTGTCAATCATCAAATTCTTTAAGATGGTATCTGGGGGCATTCCAGGAATGGGTAGCAACTATGTGACATATGATTTCAAGGACTCCCAGCAATACCCTTCCCCCCATGGTATTTTCCTAAATAGATTCACTCTAAATGATATAAGAGGGCCCATAAAACTGCTCCAGGCCTTGAATAGGGACTTCCCAAGTAAGCTGAAGTCCAAATACCCCCACGAATGGGGTGGATTTAGTTTGAGAAGGAAGGTAAGAGCATAAAAGCCAAAGCCTAAGAAATGTATTGAGAGAAATTAAACAGGCCATCACTGGAAATGTGAGCTTCCACTTGATGGGGAAATGAAGAGTAAAAATGCAATTATATTTTAAAGGGAATTTTAAAATATTTTAGTCATTGAGAACTTCAATTTCTACTAATCCGTACCTACCATCTTGCAGGAGTTTCTAATCCAACAAATGCGGATTTTTAGAAATAGATCACTTCATGTGTTTAGCATACTGGGAGATCTTATTCTTTTTCAACTCTCTCTTTTTTCTTTTGTTAATCTCTTTATTTCTTTCTTTTTTTCTCTCTGGTATTCAGCATTTAGCCTAGGAATGCTTAATCACTGAGTTACAACCCCAGCCTTTTCTCTGTTTTATTTTGAGTCAGGGTCTCATTAAATTTCTTAGGGTCTACATTGCTGAGTTTGGTATCGAACTTGCAATCTTTCTGCCTCAACCTCCTGAGTTGCTGGGACTAGAGGCATGCACCACTACTTCTGGCTTTATTATCTTTCTTTAAAAAATTTTTAAAAATTACGTCTAATTATAATGCACCATTGTGTTTACTAATAAACACACACAGAGGAAAGAAACAAAGAGTTCAAGTGTCTGAACCATTATCCTACTTAAGATTCATTTAACTTCTATATTCTTGATTCCTAATCTGTAAGATGGTTATGTGGCCAACCTTCCCTCATAGCAAAGTTTCTCCATCATATAAAATAATGTATATGAAAATACTCTGGAAAATATGTCACTATGCAAATATTAGATTGCAATTATCATTTCCTAGTTCTTAAACTATTCATTGCATTCTCCTTATGTCCATCAAAGGTTACCCTGAATGAACTTGCAAAGACCAACCTTTTGCATTTGTTTATGCAGTTGTACTTTTCACTTCCATAGGGGAATACGTTTATCTTTGTCCAGCCTCTGGCAAACACTTCACCCCACCCTGGTAGCCAGAGGGAAAGAATAGTCCTGAATAAAAAATAAGAGTCAATCATAACTTTCATATGATCATATGTGAATACATGACCAGTGTAATTCTACATCATGTTCAACAACAAGAATAGGATCTTAATTAGAATAAATTATGATCCACATATGTATAATATGTCAAAATCCATTCTACTGTCATGTTTATCTAACAAGAACAAACAAAAAAATAATTTAAAAAAGGGTCAGTCATCCAGTTGACCTTCACTTCCATCATCTGTGTTATGATGAGAAGCCACTAAACCATACTTACATAGGAAGTACAAAAAGAAAATAAAGAAGAAAAACCTGAACAATCATAGTGTATTTTTTCTCTGAGGGAATTTTCCTCAGTCTGTGTTTCAAGAAGGTATTTTTGTTAAGGATCTTTTTGTAGATTTCCCAATATGTAACCTTTTGATGATGTAACCTACATCTCTATAAATTACATAGCATGTGTCAGAATCAAATGCTCTTAAAATATTACCAAAGGTTGCTAAATATATTTTGCACATTCCTTCCTAATTCTATGTTATATAGTAATTGATACAGAGCCCACAAAACATCTAAAAATACTTTTACAGCAAAATAAATGCCTACAATTTCTTTCTACTCTTTGGTAAATGTGGACCACAGAAACCAATGTAGAAGTACAAAAGTACAATTCAGAAAGTGAAGGAAAGGAAAGATAAAACAGCAGTCTCCATGACTCAACATTCACTTTGTCTCTCCCTCATTACCAATCCACACATAGTTCAAAGAGTTAGAATCCATTAGGACCATGCCCTTTCTCCCCCCAACAATATGGAAGAATTTTTTCTCTGGATCAAGAGATTGCTTTCCATTTGAGCTGAACAAATATGAAGAAGTGGTGAACAGCATGGTCGAACACACTGTTGTTTGCATATCTCAAATTCATTTCCCTCCCTCCTTCCTAAAGAACTCTGATCTCTTCATTATCTATGCCTTCTCTTCATGACTCAGGGAGAATAACCCAACTCCCTAACCCGAGTGTACCTCTCCACAAAGCAAACAACAATATGAAACTCTCACTTTTGGTTCAGGGTAATGTACTGAGTACACCAATCAGACTAAAGGGAACAGCATGATTCCATATTTGAGGTAGAGGATCTCACCCTCTCCTGTTGAGTGTGAATAAGAAGTCCACATGATCTATCTCTCACTTACATGAGAAATCTTAAAAAAACTTGAACTCATAGACACAGAGAGAAGAATGATGATTATAGAAACTTGAAGAAGGGGCTTCATAGGGAAAGGCAAATGTTGATCAAAGAGTATAAACTTTCAGCTAGACAACAGAGATAATCTTTAGTGATTGATTGCATGGAATGATGACAATAATTAATAATAATGCATTGTACATTTCAAAATTGCCTAAAGATGATATTTTAACTGTTCCTGCTGCACAAAAGTTGATAAATATGAGATGGGGTTAACATATTAATTAGCTTGATATAATCATTCCACAATGCAAAAATATATTGAAATGTCACATTGTACCCCATAAATGTATGCAATTATAATCTGTCAACTAAAAATAACACCTGCTTAACATAGGTGCTCAATGAATACTTGCAGAATGAACACAAGCCCAGAACATTTTGGATAGAAAAGGCAGAATTGTAACATAAATCAACCATTCCTGGTAGAAAATTAAAAAGAAAATATTTTGGAAAAAGCAAATTTTCCTAAAAGACCTTGAGCTAAACTTTGAGTATTTTTAACTGTGTATTTCAAAATGTTTAATAAAGAACCTGATGCAAGAAAAAGATGTGCTAGAAAATATGCTGTAAGATAGTTTTAAAAAAATCCTCAAACTATAGAAGAAAGCTGAATTTACAACAGAAATACTGCCTTTTGCCACACTAAGAGATCACCAGATCCTTAATGAGAAACAACTGACAATCAAAATAAGAACTCATTCTATTTCCTTTATAGTTGGATGTTCTTGAATGTAGCTCAGTCATTCTCAGTGAGTCTCCACTGCTCATGAAGCCTCCGATTGAAGAACCCTCTCAAGTGGTTTTGATAGGGATAAATCCTACTTGATCACCTTATATTCAAGATTCTCTGGCCAGAAATTACTATTTCTATTATGTAGGCAACTTCTAATAATTATCACCTTTTACATTTTAATCACTAGACACAATATTCTGGATGCATAGCATTCTGAAGGTCAAATACTATTTAAAATGGAACCAGGTACTACCAAAATCGTTTATTACATCATAATTTTGGCATCAATTATGGTATTGGTATTATGGTATTGGTATCAAAAAATAATAATTACAAAAATTCAAGCATTATTAGAACTTGAAAATCTCCTCAAAGCATTTTTCTAATATAGGACTTTTTAAAAATAGAATTTCTTTTATGCCATTAGAAAATGTCAAAATTGTAATAATATAATTTGTAACAGAAGGCTTTCATTTTGCCTAATTAGAGCAAAGAAATTTTTGTTTTGTTTTTAAAGTAATATTTTTATTCATGAACACCAACACCCCAAAGAGGCAATAAATGGTGTGAAGAGCAGATTTTACGAGAGATAAAGCAGAACAGTTACACTATGTCTCCAGTATATTTGCATTTGATTTTTATTTGATGCCTATTTTCATTTATCTAGTTTTCTAGTGATAACAAGATTTTTCCATTTCACTTCTGTAGAAAGATAATGATTTCAGTTGCATACCTCAAGATAGTACCTACAGTAAAGATGCCCCTAGTAAAGATTCTCCAAGTATAATTTGCTAAAACCGAACAAACAAATAAAGCAGGCTAACTGAATTTCTTTTGCAAGATTGCTATTTCAATCCATGATGTTTTATTGAGAACTTATTGGAGTTATGGCTCTACTTACGGAGGTTAGGGATGGAGGGTTGAAGAAGTGATAATTAAGGACCTTCATCTTGCACCCTAGCATCTGGGCTCTTCACTTGTACCAATGGAAGAGAGACTACGGCCAGCCTAGGAAAATCCTTGGCTTCTTTGACCCTCTCAAAGCTGGAGAGTCTTGGTTCACGTTTACTGAGCACATACCCACTTAACTCTGAGCTCCCCTGGTTGGAACCATCTATTTTGACTTATGGGTGATGCACTGATTTTTGTCCATGGTAGAAGGAGTAGCTCCCTTGTACCATTATGTGTGAAGCCAGTCTATTGCTTTTCTAATATTTATTCTTAAGGAGTGACTGGTTTTATATGCCAACTTAACGTTTCCCCAAAATAGATTATATATATGTCTCTCAGACTCTTGCTTTAGCACTCTGTCTCTCCTCTCTTCTCCATAGGTAAGTCACTTTATTTTTTTATTGGTGCATTATAATTATACATAAGAGTGTGATTCATTATGCCATCTTTGTACCTGTACTTAACTAATTTGATCAATACCGTTCCCCAATTTTCTTTCTTTCCTTTCCCTCCTCCCTCCCCCCGATCCACTTGTTCTAATCTACTAATCTCCTATTATTATTGCTATTATTTTAGTTAGAGAATTATAAACATACACACACACACACGCATGTGCGCATGTGCACACACACACACACACACACACACAGAATTCTTTGTAGTATGTTCATACCTGGTCAGAGCATAATTTGGTAGATTTCATTCACCAGTACTTTTCTGTATCCATCCTCCCTTCTTCTCAATTCCCTTCCTCCACTCTATTGGTCTCCCTTCTATTTTCATGAGATCTCTTTCTTTATTCCTTTTCTCTCTTTCTCTATCCCCCACTCCTCTATCTCTCTCCAGCTTCCACATGTGAGAGAAAACATTCAACCTGAGACTTTCTGAGTCTGACTTGTTTCCCTTAGCATGATGTTCTCCAATTCCATTCATTTTAGGTAAGTCACTTCAGAAAAAAATTTGCTAAGAATATTAAGTATAAAGTTATGTACCCTATAATTATATGCAATCTCTTTGGGTTTTTCTCTTTTTTTGTTTATACTAAAAAAGTATGGATAAAACATAAATTCAAAAGCAGCTAATAGATAATTCCAACATAACAGAGTAAAAAAAAGGAGACTCAAGATTATCAAACTGACTAACTTGAGAAAGAAATTCAGTTTCAAGAATGATGGTATTTGAGGCCTAAATGTCTATGAAACTACTTTCGCAGTGTACCACATAGATCAAAAACATCATTGAAAAAATTTAAAAGATTAGAAACCTGAACTTCAAAAGGGAAAAAGATCAAATTAGGTTATAACCCAGGGATTGAATGGGAGTGAACTAGCATTGAGAACAGCAAAACAGGAATCTGAGAAATCAGAAAGTCTGGCAAACCCTCATCAATTCCACAAATTATGCAAGATGTGGAAGCAGATAGCAAAATGAACCAGAGGAACTAACCTTAAAAATAAACAATGTCATCATCAAACATGGAACTATATAAAGAAAAATTAAGTAGAATGGAAGTACAGATTATAGGAATAATTGGATGGGCATACATATATAAGATGTCTATTTAACAAAATGAGCAGAGAACAATGGAGAAGAGCATCACCTTGGGGCCCCTTTTTTGAGTGAAAGTGAGTCTTAGACTCACGCCTCCCTATGCTTGCTAAGACAGTAATGTCAAAACCTAATATTGATATTAAATAAATCACTAAATCTTTGCTAAAGTCTGTAATATATAACTAGAAATAATTCTCTAAAAATGTGTGGATAAAGGTGAATACTCATAATAGTGTGCTGTGAGTACTACCATAAGCACTTTTTCCTTTTTTGATATTTCAATATCCAGCAGTGTGTAATTATATAATGTCAACCTGTTATGTTGAAAATAATACCCCCACAGGGGTTGGCTTATATCACAGAATCTTTGAATATGAATGTAGTTATAAGAAATTTCCTTTTGATTATACCTATGTCGAGGTAGTTTGTTGCTATAGGTTGTGGTAATAATATTTCAAATTCTATAGCCCTTTCATGCAAGAATTTGGAGAGATGTCACTAAAAGTAAGAGAAATAAAATTCAACAGCTAAAAAAACTAAAGTTGTGGCTCTTTCTTTACTTATTGTGGAGCATTTGAATGGTAAGATTTCCCCTTTTTTTAAAATTATTTCTCCAATTTTTCTTTGGTAACACAGAGGAGGATTATGCTAATATAAATGTAGAGGCAATTAAAGAAGCATACAATTGCATAATGAACCAGCATATATATAATTGAAGCAAAATTTATATCTAGAGCAAAGAAAAGACAGTAGTTAAAGATTGCTTTGGATTCTAATGAAAACACATATTTTAAAAGATGACATGAGTGAGCTTCTTTTTTAATTGCTTTCTCAGAATATAACTGGATTCACGTTTGCAAAAGAGCAGGCTATGTCTGAGTGCTAGGTAACTCCCCACTTAGAACTGAGTCTTCCTGGTAAACATTAACATAACCCACTGGACTAACCATCATGTGCAAAGACAGTCCGTCTTCAAAACAATGGGTAGACCGAGGAGAAGGGAATCATAAAGTTCAATAGAGGAAAAATGTGATTTAATCTGGTTAGACAAAAAAATATTGTACAAATATTTGTCAGTATATTACTTATGATAAAAATTATGATGCAAAAGTACTAGAAAATTTATTTTATGGAAAAATATTTATGATATTTAATACCAACTTAAAATTGGTAATATATTTTCTTCTCTTCTCCCTGTCTACCTAAAACTTCTCATGTAACCATATGTTGATCGTTTTCCTTTGTTTGTTGTTTTGTGTTAATAATACATTCAAATGGTAGAAAATTCAGAGTACCGCAGGGTGCTTCAATTTTGAATTCATGTTTCCAATTCCATTACTTATTCATTCCATAAATATTTAGAAAGGCCCTGATGTGGCCCAGGCATTGGAATAAGGACTGTAGTGAAAGCTGTGAGTTGGATAAATATGGTCCCAAGCCTTGATGCCAGTGTGGAGATGAATATAAGTGCCAAGAAAGCAAGTCCTGTGAGTACCATCAGAGTATTTCACAGGATGACTGGGAGAAGTGCTATGTAAAATTAACCCAGAATGATGAGTAGGAGATAGGAGTCAGCTAGGTGGAGAGGTAAAGATGTAGCTCATCCCAAGAGAGAGAGCATTGCATATTGCAGAATCTTAACACAAGAAATAATATGGTGAATTCAAGAAGCGTCAAGAGAACTGCTACACTCAGCACCAGGAGGGCAGAAGCTGTGTCTATTTCTTCAGCTCATTGACCTGTCATCATAATGCCTGCCACACAGCGGTCACCCAATAAACATTTGTTGGATGAACGTGAATGAAGAATAGATATGTAAGAGAGTAGTAGCACAAAATTATTCTATAGAGGTAAGCAAGGGGCAGAACATGCAGGGCCTTGCAGACATGTTAAGAGTTTAATTTTAGTCTAAGGATAATGGGAAATCATTGAAGGTACTATGCAGGAGATTAGTCTATACAGAAAAATGATTTTTCTATTATCATCTCATTAAATCTAAAATATCATTGATTATAAAATGTATAATCATATACAGCATAAAAAAGAAATGCTAACTTAACTATGATACAAAATAGATTGTAGGACATATTCTGACTTCAGAAATGTGAAAATCAAAAATAAAGTGTGCATCAGAGTTTGGAAAATAAAATATGCATGGAAAGATAATGAAACAGAAGTCAGAAACCAAGGGTACCAAGTGCCGAGGTGGAAGGGAACTCTCAAAGATGCCCCAGTGGCTCACTCTGTCACAGAAGTGTAAGACTAGAAGAGAGCAGCCGCAGTTAGAACAAAGAAAATGAACAGAAATGAGAGCTATCCAGGAAGTAGAAGTGTCAGAACTTGTAGCTGGTACATATTAGAATGAGAAAGTCAGAGGCTTTGGGTGGACGTTTGTATTATTTACTAAGCTGGAAACATCCATGTGGAGGCTCTGCAGACAAATCTGAGTAAAGATATCAATTTCTGATTTATCAGCATACAGGTGGCAAATGGGGTTGTGGGAGCAAAAGAGGTATCATTTTTCCCTAGAGCAGCAATTTTTAACCAGGGGGAATGACTCCAGTTCATTGCTGAGGTTGAGCTGGAGATAGTGATAAGAGATAGCAAAGCAAAGCAAAAAAGTTTCTTGGAGCAGTACAAGAGAGGAAAATGAGGGTGTGACAGAGGCATCAGCAGCAGAAATAGAAAGAAGGTTCAGATATCATAGATGTATTAGAGGAGAGAGCCCAGGGATTCAATTGGCTGTAGGGGCTATGAGAACAGAATTATTACAGGCTTCTGGATAGATCATGGTGCCATTAACATTTTACATCCACTATAATGGATGTAAAAAAGAGAAGTAGCAGAAACAACAGGTTGTAAAGGAAGATAATGAATTCAACTTTTGGCCCTTTAACTGTTGACCATGACCTGTGGAATGTTTAGATGAAGATTTCCACCAGGCAGTCAAAACAGAAAACTGTTGAAACTCAACACCAGGCCATCTCAGAACCTGGTTCATCCTTTGAGCAGCAGAAGGAACACTCTGACCTTGTGTGTTCTGTTCAAGGAAAACAGGTAGCTCAGGTCTAGAGTTAACAGGCTTGAATTCCAATCCTGGCTCCACTGATTACAGGATGAGAGATCTGGAGCCAGATGCTTAGCATCTTTGAGCTTTGAGTTCCTAATCAGTAAATTAAAGGAAATATTTACCTTTGAAAGGTGTTTTACAAATTAAACAAGACATAAAAATGCCTGGAACCATGCCTAAGATGGGAAAGGGACTTTTGTTTTTATGATCTGTTTTGGTATACATAGAACAATTGCTTCCAGCATTCATAATTGCATTTTTTCATTCTTTTATCATACATTTGTTGGACTCTGCCATGTGGGAGGTACTAGCAACCATCTGCTTGTACCATATCTCTCCGTGTCTTATTCTAATCATCTGAGTTACTAGCTGTAATTCCTCAATTTTTCTATGTTCGTTGTACTGGTTCACATCTCAACCTCCAGTCTGGCCTAATATGTAAGCAAATCCTCCCAAGCATGTCAGCAGAGGGTAACACAAGTTTTTTTCCCTAAAAGATCAAGTAAAAAGATACAAGAAAGATACACATGAGGCTAGGCAGAACACATCAAGTTTGAAACAAAAATTTTATTTCATCAGAACTTATGTATTTTAAACGAGAAAAGTAATTTCTACATCAGAGTCAATTCCTCAAAATTATTTAAAGCTCTTTTCCTGCTACACCTGAGGGAAAATTCTATCATTAATTTGTGGTTTCTTTCTCTAACATTGGTGATTTTAATCCTTATTTGTACCTTTCCTCAGGGATTTATTCCTCTTTGCTATCATTAAAAGCCTTGGAAATAAAGTCATTTTGAAGCTATTCTTGCTTACACTTTTATTTTCCTCCACTTGGCTTTAACACCAATTTTTAAATCTTATTCAGAGTTGCCTGTTGGAAGCTGCCCTTGTTACAGAAGAGGTCACCATGATTTATAATAGATATACATATATATTCTTTTGTGGTTTCTAGATGTTCCTTTGAGTACTTGTTTTAGAAAATTCCTCAATCTGCCTCTTTCTATTAATTGACCACTTAATCAGATAGGGTAGAGGTTCACTACCTTACTTTGAAATGGTTTCCTTTTATTTCATTTTTATCCTCTTCCGGTCTGAATGTGACAATAGGACATCGTGGCGTCACCTGTCATCTCTTTACTAATGACCGACCACACAGCATCACATGCAGACATGGAGATCTTTTATTAGCTTCTTCACCAAAGAACACACCAATTAAAACATCTATATACATTTTCTGTTTTCAGGAGATAGCATTTGCTGAGCATTCTCGTAGGTAATGTCAGCATGACATCCCTTTGTTAACTGTAAAAACTTGTAATCTAACTGGTAGAAACAGAACACCATGGAACTGTTCAGGAGTCACCACACACACAAAAATGAAGTGTCAATTTGTATGTGAAGTATATAGAATAAACTAAATATACAAATCAGAGGATACAGAGCAAGTGAGTGTTTCTGATCCAATAGGGTGAAAGAAATTTCCTAGGGAATAGAAATTTGGAAAGAAGTGGAAAGCTCTGGTAAGCATTTAGCCAAAGAAAGTCATTTTTATTCTTTTTAAAAGGCCATAATGTGGACATTTCACAGTGCCCAGAATCTTAAAGATCAATGAAATAATTTGAGATCTAATTTGTTCTCAATTTGAACATTATACATCATCAGAGTCTTTCATATTGGTTTCAGCTCTCTGATTATCGGGATATTTTTCCTGTAAATTTTTAGCTGATATAAACCATTCTGCCTCTTGAAAATAGGGAGGGAAGAGAGATTTTTGCCTGAAAGTAGGTGACAACTTCAAAAGGTAAACATGTTCCTTTACAACTCCCATGCAACAAAAATGTTTAAAAGTAACAACAACCCATCACAATTCGATTTACCTATGTAAAATTGTCCCATAAGCAGGGGCCTTCTCTATTCATTAGCATAAATATGAAAGTGCAAGATGCTACAATTTGGGGGAGGGGGTAATGGAGATTGAACCCAGAGGCACCTTACCAGTTCGCTCCATCCTCAGTCCTTTTAATTTTTGAGCCAAGGTCTCACTAAGTTGCTTAGGACCTCACTAAGTTGCTGAGGCTGGCCTCAAACTTGTGATCCTTCCGCCTTAGCCTCCCAAACCACTGGGATTGTAGGTGTGGGCCACCATGTTTGGTTAGATGCTACATTTTTTAAATGGAGGTTTCTTATAGAAACTTTCCAACCATTACATGCTCTATTTGTCACAAAATATGTAACTTGTCTTTTGAAAAAGCTTTTATTTGTTTCACGCAGCTATTACTTGTTTCCTATCAAAAAGAGTAAATCATTAATTTTGTGATGAGTGTACAGGGAAATTTGTACCAAGGACATCCATAAACAAGGCCACTAATATAATGAAAGGAAGCAAAAGGGAATTCTGAAATAGCCCAAAGGGAAAGAGAATAAGAAACTTTCTATAAATTTTCAGGCTTTAGAGAAGAAAGGTTAAACAAAGAAATTTATTCTCTATAAAAGAGCTAGTCCATTGGGGACTAAAATCTAGAAAAAGTTTCAATTAGAAAATAATTTCTCCAGAGTTTAGGTTGAGTAATTTCAAATTTAAAACAAAAAAACTATAATGAAAAATATATTAGTAAAATTAGATTTGATTTTCCAAAATTTATTTTTCATTGTAGTGTGATATGCATATAAGAATATACTGCTAGTACAGAAAGTAAATGTATGCTGCAAAAAATATCTTAATTTCAGGAATCATTTTGTTTTGAAAAAGTATTCTATTTCTCATACTTGTGAGTAAAATTTGGAAATTTCAAAGTTTAAAAAAAGTCTTTCCAAAATGAGGGCTTTGATGCCCATTAGACTGAGTTATAATTCTTATTCTGACTTTTACTATAACTCAATATTTTCTTCCTCTATATAAATACCCACTGTGGAAATGTATGTGCTGTGATGTATATAAAGCACCTAAAATGTCCTGGTAAATATGGGGACTTGAACATGCCTGCTCTTTCTTCCCCTAAAATTATAGATTTAGAAGAAAAAAGAAAAGAAAGAAATTAAGCATAAATTCACAAGGACAACAAGGATAAGAAAGAAGAACATGGGAGACAAGAGATGAAGAAAAGATTTTAAAATTTGAAAGGCCAGTGGATGAAGTTTCTTGACATATCAGAGAAAGATGAAATCTAAGCCTACAATCTAGTGCCACAGAACCTGGAAAGTCTTAAGAACTGGCAACACCATGTATTCCTGAATATTGCATATGGAGTGTGACTGAAAACAACATTTCAGACTTTTCTTCCTCCTCCATGCTGACGCCTGAGGCTTACTCTTCAGAAAGGGTAAACTATGGGTGCTCTGTGTTGAGGGCCAGAAGAAAGAGCTGAAGGCCTGGGCATGACACAGTTGAACACACAGCACCCAGTGGAAGGCTACAATCTGAACAACCTTTCCCAAGCCCATCCACTACCTGGCTCTCAGAACATCAGCAGCCATACTGAAGGCCCCAGAACAAAAGGTTGGAAGATACTTCTCTGAATAAGCTGGCCCAAGGAAAAACATATAGACATGAAAACAAGGGTGGGGGGATTAAAAATTAAGAAATCCATTCAAGAAATCCAATGTCAAAATATCAGGAATTGCAGAAACAAAAAAAATGGAGAGTCATAAATAAAGAACTAATACGAGAAAAATTTCAAATCCTAAAAGTCAGGAGTTTCTGAACTAAAATGGAAACAAATAGTGAATAAGAAAAGACCTACACCATGTTACACTCCCACGAAAATTTATAATATTGATTATAAAGAAGGAGAAGATACTGGTAACTTCCAGAAAAAGGAAACACAAAAACATTACTTACAGAGTAATAATTAGTGTCCTCTTCTATGTGTTCTCTTTCCACCCAAAACTTTAAAATCTAGATTAAAACAGCTGTTTTCAGTCATTGGAAATAACTAATGCAGCCAGGACTTGAAGAGCCAAGCTCACATAAAAAAGGGAAATGCACAGAGGTGAGCTTTACATTCACTACTTCTTACCCTCAGAGCATTTGCTAATTTGTATTGCGGGGCACTGAAACCAAATGAAGAGAGTAGTCCTGAGTTTGTGTAAGTCTCACTGGTTTGAGACACCCAAATTCAAGATCAGGGACATTACGTTCCCAATGCTTGAAGAGCTGAAATCCCAAAAAGTTGGAGGGAGGAGCACAGAAAGCAGTAAACATATAATGGTTAATTTTACATGTCAATTTGATTGAGCTAAGGGGTGCTCAGATATCATTTGCCCAGACAAATAAAATATTATGTATGTCTTTCTGCAAAAGACTAGTGTTAGAATCAGTAGATCAAATAAAGAGATTTATTAAGGGCCCAAATAGAATTAAAGCCTGAGGCATAGTGAATTTTCTTTCTTTCTCCTTGAATCAGAATAATCATCTTCTTCCCATCGACATCACAGCTTCTGGTTCTCAGACCTTTTGACTCTAGGACTTTTACAAGTAAGCTCTGAGTTATCAGGCCTTCAACTTCAAAGTAGGAGTTACACCATTGGCTTCCTTGACTCTCAGATCTTTGGACTGAGATTGTGAATTACACCACTGGTTTTTCTTGTTATTCAGCTAGCAGACTGTGAATTCTTAGCCTCAGTGACCATATAAATGAGCTAATTCTCACAATAAAGATCTCTATAGATCGATTAGATAGATAGATAGATAGATAGATAGATAGATAGATAGATAGATAGATAGATAGATAGATGATAGATATAGATAGATAGGTAGATAGATAGATAGATAGATAGATAGATAGATAGATAGATAGATAGATAGATGATAGACAGTCTCCTGTTGTTTTTGTTTCTCTAAAGAACTCTGAACAATCCAGCCTGATTTTAGAACATTTTCCCCTGAAGACATTTACCCAGATTCTTAAACTGCAGTTAGAAGCCAAGAAACCAAACTTAAATCTGCAGTTGGAATCTAAAAATGAGGCAGAGTCTTGAGTTAACTATATCATCAATGAGACAAAAATTGGAATTCATAGCTCACCAAGGTTAAAAGGTCTTAGTAAACACCTCCAAACTTTTAGTTGAAATTCACAAAAAGAAATACCTTTGGAGTAACAAAAGGCTGGAAATAATCTGTCCTTAATTGGACCAAGGCAATCCTCCTCTAGATGTCTGCCACAAAGGCAGGGGTTGGGGCAGGAGAATTCTCTATGGATAAAGATAAAGTCATCAAAAAGCTCTATAAATTTTAATTTACAACATCCAGCACCAAGTAAAAGATCATCAGAAATGCCAGGAAGACAAATTTGACTAAAAACAGAACAACAAAAATAAAAACTGGAAATATACTGATAGGTAGATACAAGTGCAGGTATTAGAGTTATCAACAAAGATTTTAAAGTATCTATAATAATTTACTTAAGGAAAAGAGTGGTAAGATGAAGAATTTTATCTTCAGAACTGACATCTGTATTTTAAAACATAACAAATGGAAATTCTAGAAATGAAAAATAAAATGACTGAGTCTAACAAATCAATAGAGGGTGTAATAGACCAACATAAAAAAGGATAAATGAATTGGAAAATGGCACATTAGGAAAAATATAATCAAAACTAAACCATAGGAATAAAGTCAGAAAGAACATGACAGTCAGAGAGGGTAAAGACACGTGACACACAAAAAAAGTGGATATTTCCCCACAATAGCTATCTGGCAGTTGTAAAGAACTGCAGAGCAGGTCAGAGCAGGAGCACAGAGGTCTGGAGAAGGAATTTCTCTATTTCTCAGTCCCTGTGATGATTACCCAAAGACTTAGAATTTTAGTTCTGTTAGAGAATTGGGATAAACTAGCAATATTTATGTAGAAAAGTAGAAACAAAAAAGAAGGAATTTTGTTCCTGGTGCTCAGAATTGAAACCAGGGCCTTGCACATACTAAGCATGTGCTCCAAAGGATTTTTAATTTCAGAGAAAATATGTTATATAAGAAAAGAAAGAAAACAGCATAATATATATGGATCATTATCCATGTAAAATAGTTGTATGATCATAAGAATGTAAATAGATATTGATTTAAATAAAAATTATTATATAATTTTATTGGAAACATAAGGAAGGATAAAATATTTCTGCATTAAAGAAATGGGAATATAGAAAACAATACCATAATCTTCTATGGCAGGAAGTAGGAATAAATAATATTTAAAACTGACAAATGAAATATTAATAAAAACTATTATTTAAGTATATGAAAACAAATATTAGAATAAACACTTAAAAATCATTGAAAAGAGTGCCCTCTGGAACAAAAGAATTAGAAGACAGAACCAAAACAGATCCAGCTATTACCTTGAAGTATTGTTTGATTTTTTTAAGCATATGCAAATAGGACTTCAATAAGAAAAAAAAAATTATCTTAAAAATGTAAAGAAAGTCCCTAACAGAGTGACTGGCATATGGCAGGTATTTCACAGATATTTAGTATTTAGATCATATGGCCTCAGGGAATGTGGTGAAAGGTCAGTGATGTACATTTGTGGGACCCAGGATTCTTCTGGAGAAGGAAGCTGCCTGTAAGGCTGTTTGATGGCACTAAAACAGCATCTTCTTATCTATCATCTACCAGAATTCCCAATGACCTGCCAGATACCTAGACTTTTTTTTCATTTTTTTCAAGCTCATAGAGTCCAGCTATTAACCCACTGGTTAAGTCAATCAGTTTTCTTTAGTGGATTATTAAATCTTAAGAGAAATCTCAAGCCCCCGTTTAATTATGTTAAGTGGTCCAGGATTGCAGTAGCAGGCAAGAAATTCTCCATGCGAAAAAGTCAAAATAGTTTATTTTTTAAAATCCTGTAACACATTGCTCCTCCATGTTGCAATCAAGTCTGCTTATTGAGAAACCATATTCATAGCACAGCAATGTGTAGTTTCACATAGCACAGCAAACCTGATAAGTACCTATAGAAACAAAGCTAGAACATACAGAGGCTGAGTTGTTCGGTACTAGGATGGAAGGAGAGACAGATGGATATTTATTTACTCAGGGAACAAAATGAAATCATAGCACATAGCAACTTACTCATAGACCTGCAGAGTTGAAGCATTCTAGTGAGACAATACCACATGGACTCCTTCCTCCACAATATTGGCAATAGTTAAGTACAAATAGCATTTCCTTATACACATAGATCTTAGAGTTAGAAGAGATATTAGGAAATCATTCAGTTGTCTTTATTTTAACAGGTGAGGAAACAAAAGTTTTAAGAAATTAAGGTAGGGGAAATTCTGGGAAGACAGTGGTGGCAGTTGTGTGTTTTGAATGTCCCCAAATTCCAACTTAAAAACAGTGAAGACATTTATGACAGTAAAATCTAAAACCCACAGAACAATGTCTAAGACAAAATAGATGAATAAAGTATCCTTGCTGAACCCCAAGTTACGCAGCTGGGGACAAAACCTCAGTAGCAAGGAGCCTGTGGTAAGTTGACCTTTGCATGTCAGCAGGTGGAGGGTGTCTGACAACCTGAGGACAGCAAAGCCCCAGGTCACTGGAAAGTATTGCAACCTAAAATAATCTTGCTTCCTAATGAAAATAAAATAACTATTTCAAAGGTATTCTTTGGCTTAACTGACACCACAAAATATTGGTGAGATATTCTTATGCCTTGTTTGAAGATTAGGTCACAGAACATTTGTATGTTGGTAAGTCGAAAAGTTATAACAATCAGTTGGCAGTATTTTAAAAATTGGTAGGAAAATAAGTAGCTGTATAAGACTATGTATGCATATGTGTAGCCTTGTTTATATCAATCTATCAACATTATTACACAGTCTTTCCTTTAAACAATTATTTTGTATTCTTTTTTGGCACAGAAACAAGTGACTAGAAAATCGCTATTTTAATTTTTAAATTATTTGGAGTGATGGAATTGACCTTTCAAAACACTGTTTCAGCTAAGTACTCAAGGATGCTCGTAGCATTGGGGATACTTTCATCTTGGGAATATCAAAACTGCTGTTTCCCCCCTCAAAATGCATGAGAAGACCCTCCAGTATACATTGATATGGTGCCCTGAGGTTGTCTCTATTTATAATGTGAAGTATCTCATGAACAATTCTGGTTCCAGGCAGTAGTGCTCAAGGCAGAACAGAGTGGTCTGTCCCTGGTGAGCTTCTCAAGTGGCCCCCTATCATGCAAATCAATCTGCCTCAAGGCACCCCATAAATTTATTATAAAAATCTAAAATTTAAAAAAAAAAAAGAAATAGGAAAAAAAAAGTTTGTCTTGCTAAAATTAAGACTACTCCCCTCATTCAGTGAAACTTTTAAATAGAGCACAGTAACAGTTGCTGTAAGATACAATGAAAGAGGCCTCTAGCACTCTACAAAGCACTTTCTTGTACATATTATGGTTGAAAGACGTAAAAAAAAAAATCTGATTTTAAGGAGTTGAAGAGCTATTGGAGCCCTATGCGCTTGGTAATCTTTACACTGCTTTGTGATTTCACAATGAGTACTAACAATTAGTTTAATTTGTTGTGTCCCAAATTTGTTTGAATAACTTTCTTATCACTTTTGCTGTCTCCAGAAAAATCCAGAAGGCTGAGCAACCACAGAGATGCACCACATAGTGTGTTTCAGTAAATGAGAAACGGCATGTATGCTGGTAGTGCCATAAGACCACACCTAGTGATGCTGTAACTGTCTCAGTGTATGTAAGTACACTCTATGATGTCATGCACAATGATGGAATTATCTAATAACATTCTCAGACACATCACCCTCATTAAACAACATGTGACTGTAATTAAATAAAAATCTTAAAATACTTTTTAGATTCCAGTTAACTTAATATATCTGCTTCTGACCATGATACAGAAATGAGAAGACTTCTACCTTAAACAATGAGATAACTTGATAAAAATAGTGGAAACAATTGTTTTCAGATGTTCAATAGATAGCACAGGAGTGTGATTCCCTAAGAGTAGCAAACAATATGAGCTCCACCACTGGCCCAGCTTACTGTCTAAACAGTTTCCTGTTCTCAGGAAAGGGAATGGAACTCAAAATTAGCCCTGTGGTCTCTCTGAGTAGAAGAGACTGTGTGGTTAGATTCAGTGAGGCAGAACAGCTAGAATTTGTGAAAGGAGGGAGGTACACAGGAATTCTCAGAGATCTGTAGTGCTCCCCTCAGATCTTTGGTGGAGCTCTGATGTATGCATGTGAGAGAAAAAAGTAACTCTGGGCAAATAAAGAAGCAGCAGAAGCAGTAGGCCGATCAACTCACACAGCTCTTACAGGGTTGGAAATAATCCATGTTCCTACCAACCAGAGTAGAGAGGTCTCATAATACCCCAGCAGTAGGAAGAGTCTTCAGATGGGTTCTTAGTAGTGGTACCAAATTAGCCCTCAACTAAACACTGCTGTGGATCTGCCTGACTACATTTAAAAACAAGCCTCAAAAGAATCTGATTCCTAAGAAATTAACTGTGTGCCAGGATAAGATCCAGCACCCTGTAAAGGAACACAAAAAATTCTAAAACACAAACACAAAAATTCAATGTCCCGTATCCAATTAATAATCACCAGGCACGAAAAAGATGTTCACAACAGAGCTGATGGAATTAGCAGAGCTGAATATGATGAGGGAAAAGGAAGACCTTTCTTTTTTGGAATGAAACTTCTCTGAGATGAAAACTTAAGTACTTGAAATTAAAAATACAATATATGTGACTAACAGCAGATTAGGCAATATAACAAAAAAAAAGAGAGAAGAAATTCATGAATTTGAAGACATGCAACAGAAACTATCCAAAATGAAGGATAGAGAAAAATAAAAGACTGGGGGGAAGTATCTGTTATTTGGGGATTCTATCAAAGTTGTCTAATACATGTGTAATTGAAATCCAAGGGAAAGAAAGAGAGGAAGAGAAAAAATATTTGAAGAAATAATGGCTTTAAGCCTCCCAAATTTGTTAAATTCCAGTTATTGTTAAAATTCATAATATCTCTGAGAACATTTCACTCTCTAGTGATTGATGAGCCTAATCCTTGACCTGGACGGACAAAAAGTCAAATATTCAGAATTGGTCCTGGAAAATTGAACATGACATCTTAAATATTTTACCAAAAAAAAGAAAAAAAAAAGAAAAGAAATAACAGTCCAAAGAAGTGAATTAAGGCTGAAATGTCATGTGGTATTTTAACCTTAATTCTGAATTTCCTTGTTCTAATCAATCTAAATCAGGCCTTAATGATATTTAAATGTAGCTACTTGTAATTCCTATAATAGGCAAACAAAAGGGAGGTTAAAATAATTCTATTATTTTGCAGTGATGAAACAGACTGAATATTCCAATTATTCTACTTATTATAGTACACATAGAACAATGCTCTGTAATCTGCTTCGATATATATAGGCTCTTTAACCACACCACCGTGGGACTAATACAGTCACTTTGGTTGAGCTGCACTCGCTGATTCAGTGTTGGAATAAAGTACTTCACAGATTAGCTTAGTCTGCAGCACTTAAAGGTCAGGATTTATTGTAATGTAAATCACAAAGCAATTTTATCTTGACAGAGATTACATACTGTTACAATATTTCTCGCTGAATCTAGTGATGCGTTTGCTTTTTCTTTGCAACTGCTGTGCAAATTGGACTGTAGCCCAGAAAAGAAAAAGAGATGGCAGGCTGCTTTGGCTTTTTAGAAACAACTTAATTCTCTTCATTTTTCAAAGTTCCACAAGGAAAAAAAAAAAAAACACTAAAAAAATTTAAAAACACATAAAATCATACATAAATACTTGTAAACCTTTACAAACCCTGAACTCCCGTGCACACAGCCATCTGTAAATGACCATCCCTCAAATATTCTTATGTGTTTTAGGAAAGGGTATAATTGCTAATAACTGACTTCCAATCATTCATACCAAGTACCTTGATATATTATCTAAATTATCTCCATTTCAAGCAAACAAACAAAAACAATAAGAAGAGCTTGTGTTTTCCACTGACAGAAATCACCAACAACAAAAAAAGTGACTATAAATAAAAGAAGGTGGGGATTAGAAAGACCCCTGCTCTCATTGTCTCTAACCAAGTACACAGAGGTAGAACAACAAAACCTTTCCGATTTTTCTGTTTCTTTGGAAACTGCTCATAAAGTAGAAGTAACTAGAGCCAAATTTCAGGAAGAACTTTATGATTATCAGGAATTAAATGAACTACTCAAAGAGTTGAGTAGTCTTTATTTTATGAAATTCTCAAGACAAGATTAGCTCACCCTGTCCTAAATCATGTCTGTCAGAGAATCAATATGCATAAAATATCCCTACAAAGAATCAATCAGAGTTAAGCACAGAATTTTGCCAATTTTTGTCATTCTTCATACATCGTTTACATTAATGATGTACAAAAATGATGTACAAAAATGATGGTCAGACTCAAAACTTAATGAGGAACTGTATCCAAGGCTGATTTTCAACTGCCTTTACTCCATTTCTGTTTCCTTCTCTGGAGCTAGTATGAAGTACTTGTCTCCAACCCTGACAAAGCACTTTACCTTGTATAAAAGTTGATGCATCATTGTGTTGTTCATTCAAATACTGAGTAGCATAATTTTTTGTTCTGGTTGTATCTTATCAAGCAAATTTCCCACATATCAGTCATCCCAGGTCAACCTTCCACATCTATAATTTAATTACAGCTAAAGTTGCATAACTATTTGCTTTCAGTCACTTCCAAATTTTGCCTAAACAAATTTATTTTAAAATAAAACTTTTTTATTTCCAATATTATAGCTTTGACATGATAGTTTTAAAACAAATGTTTGCTGTATTGTTAACATTGGTCTCCTATACCACCAATTTTCTATATGTCACATTGTGGGAAATACAAACTATACAAAGAATGATAAAAATAGGAGATGTATCTACAGGTTCAAGTGATGTGTGAGCAATAAATGATGCCTACAAAATGCAAGCATCTTAATTCATTGCATAAAATGCAAACATCCCTATCTAGAATACTATGTACAATTAGGCTCAGGCACTTCTATGCAAAGATTCTGATGAAAAGGTTGAGTATATATTTGCCTCAGACAGCCCTACTTTATGTCTGTTGTTGTCCTGGAATGATTTTTAATCACTCCTTTTTTTTTCCCACTATGCAAAATATTCTCATTTGGATAGTAATCAAAGGCTAAATCATCCTCAGAAAACTGAGCAGCCAAACTGTTTCTGATTGGTCTCATTTTATCTACTGGGCAGCTCTCCTGTACTGAAAACAAAAAACAAAATGAGAAAAGAAAAAACCTTTCACCTGGGTAAGCACTTTAGAATTTATAACACACATTATGCTATTTAATCTTCACAACAACTTGGGAGTTAAGTATTATCTATAAACTACAAATGCAGAAACATAGACTCAGGGAGGTTTATCAGCTCACTCAGACACCCTCACAAGCTATTGCATGGCACAACTAGGATTCAATCCAAGTCTCTGCTCTCCACCTAATAATCGTTTCTAAGAAATTGGGAGAAGTAGGGGTCTTGGAAGGGAAAGGGTGGTGTCTGGGAGGGAGGACTAATCTGAGAAGGGGCCCATTCCCTTTCACTGTGGATTTGGAGAGATCAAGACAAGAAACTTGCATATCTGCAATGCTACCACACTCCCATCAGAAGACCCCCATTTTCCACTAAAACTACATCATAAATACTGATTTGATTGCCAGGATTAGAGTCAATAGGCCTGAGAGTAAAATGGGCTTTTTTTGTTTGGCCCAGAAAATCTAACCAGTTTTAATTAGAAATTTAATTTTATAACTCAGGCTTCTTTTTTGGTGCTGCAAAGAATGAAAGGGAGGTGCAGGAGGCACCCCTGTGAGGCCTTGAAGACTTGAAGAGAAGGGAAGGACTCAACAGCAGGCCTGCCTTCCGCTACCTTCCTTCCCTCCTGCGCCTCCTCCGTAAGTGTTGTGCCAAACACGTCTATCCTCCCGGCTCACATGGGGGAGGGCCAAAAGCTTTACATTACACCACTGGTTTACACCCTGAGAAACGTCTTGTGAGCTGCAAAATACACTTTAAAGCAACTTTCTAAAAGGCACATCTATATTTACCAATGTGTTCCACATGATTAAACTGTGAAATTTGTCTCCAGTTTGGCAATACCTTAGAGAGATGTTGTGAGGTTTAGAAAGAAAATGCCTGTGAAGTGCCTTAAATTCCGTGGAAGGAAAACGCCCTGCACATCCAAGGTGCTGTTACACTCCCCGAAGCTCTCTATATTGGTGCAACAGCAAGTAAAACCGCGTAAGTTATGATGTCACAATGTTGTCATGCAACATCATCCACAGTGAGAGCAAGAAAAATCTGTTTTTAAAATGCCTCTTTCCCCCTCCTCTTCAGCTTGTTAAAGCATATGGTATCCAAAACTAGTTCACAGTGAACTTCATTTCTGCCACTGCTGTAAATGAAGTTTCTTCTCAGGCAGATGTCAGTGCTAAAAGTTTGGTGCTCATAAATACCAAATTTACATAAAATCTATATAGCTTTTTTTCAAAAGTCTTTCTTGGTTGATGTAGGCTGATTGGCTGGGAATCATAGTTCACTTACTTATTCCTGTAATCATAATATATTTCCAGACTCAGTAATTAGGAAAACAATAATTTTGACTGATCCACAAATGACATTTCTTAAGGTTCACTAGCTATAAATGCCATGTGTCAGATTGAAAGAAAGAACAAATTAGAAAGTTAAGTGAAAGATGCTTCAAATATGAATTTGGACCTATGTTTGAAGTTATGGGTCAAAATGCAGAAGATAAAATAAGAAATTACTTTTATAGGTACTTTACTACCTGAAAATACCACTAAAATAACCTTCTCATAAAGCAAACCTGAATTTACCACATGTCACAGTGAGAGTGGCCACTTCCTTGATAGGAGTGTTGGTGTTGACTCAGAAAAGGAAGGAAAAGGATGGTATCTATGAGAGTTAGCAAATATGTTGTAGGGTGAATCTTTTGCTGTGGGAAGAGCAGTTTGATAATGATTGAGCAAATTTATGATTATTAATTTAGAATGGTAGACATAAAAAGGGGAGAGTTTTGAAGAGTTTAGAGGCAATTCTTGGAGAGTAAACAAGCTGCTCACTGCTACCTTAATTGGCATAATCTAATATTTGCTTCAGTGGATTTTCAGGAACTTTCTGGAACAAACGATAAAGTTCTTGGCAATTTTGTCTTCCTAAGCAATAATTTTCTGAAATAATAAAATCGAACTGACAAAGAGAGTGGAAGTCATATTAATGAAGCTATTTTATAATAAAGTCATGTTAATGTACACTATAAGCAGTATTGGGTGTGACGGCTGCACATTGCAACATGTGTTCTTCAAATTCAACTGGAAAAGCCTGGCACAAAAAGGGCAGCTCCTTTTCTCAGAAAAAGATTGATTTTTTTTTTATTTGCTTATTGATTCATTGAGCACAAATGGAGTACAGCTATTGTTTCTCTGGTTGTACACAAAGTAGAATCACACCATCTGTGCATTCATATATGTACACAGGGCAATGATGTCTGTCACACATGAATGGCTAAAGTAACTGTGGTATATATACAGAATGGAATATTACTCAGCCATAAAGAAGAGTAAAATTATTGCATTTGTAGGTAAATGGATGATGTTGGAGATGTTATGCTAAGTGAGATCAGCCAATCCCAAAATTCCAAAGGCTGAATGGTCTCTCTGATAAATGAATGATGATGCATAATGCGGGGGGAAGTATGGCAAGAATGGAGGAAGGATAGATAGCATAGAGGGAAGGGAGGGGTGGGGTCAGGGTGGGGGGGTAAGAATAATAACAGAAAAGGATTGATTTTAAGAAACAAAGCCACCAAAGACTTCTTGTAAGATACCCACCTTTCTATCTTGTCATCATTGCTGGCCACCTTCTTTAAAAAGATCTGTCAGTTCTTAACCTAGTTATTATTCCTCCTTTTACTTGATTTAGCATATTTCTATGTATACAACGTAGTCTAACACTTTGAGGACAAACCTCAAGTTCTTTGGAAACATTCCATTGTCACTCCCACAGTAAAAATCATGATCAAAACACTGCTCTGCTTAAAACTTTATAATGTCTCCTTTGATCTCTGCATGAAGTCTAAACTTCTCATAATGTCTCCTGAAACATATTTCCCTCTTCTCCTCTTACTTCCCCACATCTATGAGCGAATACATGAAGTCTGTACATCAATTGTACTAAACATTTTGCCATTCCGGAATCTACTTGACTTTCTCTCCCCTCATTTGAGGGTCTTGCTGTGCAGAGGTGTGTATGTCAGGAAAGTTCAACACATTCCTCTCTTCTCCCTTCCACTGGTGAATTCCTATTCACAATAAAGATCCCCTTGGCTAAGAAGTCACTTCCTCTAGGTGGCTCCTTACAAATATGGTTTATAGGGCATATTACCCAATAAACCAAGAAGGGTTATTTGCTCTAAGCAGCAGCTCATGACTTCAGGCAGGAATAGGAAGGCTGAAGAGGGAAGTGTAGCAAAGGTGTGTGTCAGAAATTCTCTGAGATAATTTTCATAGTATTTTTTAATGCCTTCTCCCAGTACCTGCTACAATCCAGGAGTGGGTGAACTCAATCTGGTAGGAAGGTCTTTGAAAATTTTCCTGTTTATTTTGTGAGATTATTTTATTTGTTCCCTTTTCTTTCATTTAACTAAATATAATGACATGAAATCTGCATTTACTTTAACAAGTCAAATAGCTTTTAAGTTAATAATTCCCTTTTCTCTCTCATCCTGCTACAAATCGCACCCCCTTGTGGTAATAAATATTCATAGTTTAATCCTTTCTCTTATCTCTCTGGTCTTGCATAGGTAATGGTGAGCTATAGTTTCTACTAACATATGTATGCAAATCTTACAAAACCTAAGTGAAATAAAGAACATGGCAAATATGTGAGATTAAAAAAAATAAACTAGTGGTAAGGGAGAACATGGAGAGAAATAGCAGACATATTCAATGTGCAATAATTTAAACAATTCATCCCTTGCTTAATGACCTTCTGAGAAATGTCCCATTCTGAGAAATGCACCATTGGGGGATATCTTCATTGTGTGGACGTACCAGCATGCACTTACAAAAACCTAAATGGTATAGCTTGCATGGCATAATTATGGTGTGACTTATTGTTCCTGGAGCCATGATAAACATAAGAACATGAAATTAAATCAAGAAAAAGAGAAAAAGATGCAATCAAGAGATAAGGTGAATACAAAACATATGAGGCCATTGCTTGTGTAACATGGTGTATTTCATTATAGTAAGTTTTGTTTTTGTTTTCGTTTTTGTTTTTGTACCAGAGATTGAATGCAGGGGCACTTTACCACTGAGTCACATCCCCAGCCCTTTTTATTTTTAATTTTGAGACAGGGTAAGTTTCTTAGGGCCTCATTACATTGCTGAGGCTGGCCTCAAACTTGTAATCCTCCTGCCTCTGCTCCCAAATCACTGGAATTCCAAGTGTGCACCACCATACTCAGATATAGTAAGCTTCTTTTTTTTTTTTTTAATAAACAGAAGAACACTCTAAAATAATGATAAATGTATATGTATGGCAAATACATAAATCAGTAACCTCATTGTCATTGTTTAGTATTATGTGCTATACATAATTGTGTGTGCTATGCTTTTATAGGACTTGTACCACAGTTGGTTTGTTTACACCAGCATCATTACAAACAGGATAATGCATTGTGCTGACATTAAGATAGCTATGACATCACTAGGTAATCTTGTGGTACCACTGTTATATATGTGGTCTGTTGTTATTGAAGGATAATTAGAATCAAAACACAAGAGATTATTGTATATATTTTGAACCCAGATGTACTCTCCCACTAAGTCACGCCCACAGCCCTTTGTATTTTTTTTTTTTTTGAGATAGTGTCTTGCTAAGTTGCCAAGGCTAGCCTCACACTTGCATTCTTCCAGCTTCAACCTCCTGAGTCACTGAGATCACAAGTATGCCACGCCTGGCTACAAGCGATTGTTTCATATCATAAGTTCTAATACCATAATAGGGAAAAAGGAAACACATCATCCACTTCATTATTTTATTCCACCTCTCTTTGGCTATTATACCATTACAAATAAAGATTCAATATTGTGTACTTCATTACTATTCTCAAGAATAGTTTCCAACACTAAGAAGGAAGGTCCCATTTTGTGTCTCACGACCTTCCAATAGAGATTGGTAAATAATTATAGACATCCTTCATTTTCCCTTTATGGGTTTCCCTGGATACAGGAGGGGAAAATAATTTTGGTTGCCAGTTCCAGCTTCACGTGGAACCTTTATTTCATGTAAAAGTTGATCATTCTTCAGAAAGCTTCATTTATACTTGTTTATAAGGACGGTGGCCTGATAACTACTTGGCTTCTTGGGGAAGCTCTCCTACAGTTGCTTAGAATATTTTTCAATCTTTTTTGACTTACCTTTCTGCCTGTTTGTGATATCTCTCACTCTGATAAATCTAAGATTCCTTAGGGCAAAGATCATGAGCACTTCCCAAAATACATACCAGGGAGCTTGCTTAACAAAGGACAGTAAGAGGAAGAGGAGGATGGTTTGAGTAAGAGAGTTTTCTTTAATTTACAGCCTTGATACATGTTTTCCTTACATGGAAGGTAGATCAATATTGCATACTATAAATAGAAAGGACAACCAATTAATCAGAAAAAAACACCTTTAATCATCTTCAAACTGCCTATTAGAAAAATGTAAACAAATGGGAAACTGAACATGATAAATACTCTTAGTCAAGTTAAATTAATCTAGATAAACAACAATTAACTAAAAGATATGTAAGAGAAACAAAATGGAAATGGTAAGCATCTGTTTGTTTCATCCTTACGATATAGGCAGTATTATGCCCATTTAACAGATGAAGAGCTTAAGGCCCAGAGAACTTATTGAATTTGCTCAGTCATTCAGCTGTTAAATGCCACAAATGAAGTTCTTATTCAAATTTGACTTCAAAGCTAATGTTCTTTCTACTATACCACAATAAGAAATACTCCTAATAAACTCTGAAAACACTAAGGTCAAAAAGTTGAAGTTTTAATTATATTAGAACTAAAAATAGAGAATAAAGCAAAAATCAATCTTAGAAAAGCAAATTCAACACAAATAGTACTGGAGTAAAAGTAAGGAGACCTGGGTTCCAGAGTGCATCACTCACTTGGAACACAATGCCTGACTCATAAAAACCAGTCATTAAATATTCATCCTCATTCACTGCCTAACTAAAAGGTACAAACAGATTCTTTAAAACTAATCAATCAACTAGTCACATTAAAATAAAGCTTTGATTAATCAGAACAATTAGGAGATTATTTAAATATAGTCCTTGGTTAACTAATCAAAATGAGGAAATTTATCTTGTAGATAAAGATTGCCATTGAACATCTCTACAAGTCTTTTTCACTAAGCAGAGTAGACTTTATTATATAGAAGAATCACTTGGAGAACTTGCTACAATGTAAATTCTTGGCCTCCATTGCAAGAGATTCCACTCTAATTTAATACATACATCTAGGGTAAAACTCTAGGGTCATTCTGATTCAATAGATTCTAAGACAAAACTTTTTGAAAAGCATTAAGTGAAGAAGTCCCTCTACCATGTTCTGACTACTATCTGCAGTATACACCTTCTAAGGTGTCAGCCTCCTCCTAAAAAAAATTACACCACATCAGGAGATAGGTCAGGACAGCTATATGTTTTTCAATGAACTGGTGCCATATACTACAGTTAATAAAGCTGAGTATGGATGCTAGATCAAAGCTTTTCCAATCAGAGTCTCTTTCCAGGAAGCTATATTTCAGAGTAAGCAATTCTAGTTTGTCTCCAATAGGAGTACAAACAGAGACAATGGGTGCAAATGCTAGTAGATTCTAGTGTGAGATTCTGTGGAAGATCTCTTAAACTTTTTCAATAAAGTAGGAAAAAAATTCATTAGCTGAGAAAAATCAGGGAAAGTATGAGAAGTATGATATGAGAGGAAAACGTGAAATAGTCACACATTCACTGTCCCACTCCTAGACTAAGGATACATATCATGATTACCTGGTATCACTAGGGTCCCACATGAGGTTTGTGGTCATGGACTTAAAATGAAACCAATTGGTAAAATCATGGGTTTTTCACTAATCGCATTCAGCTTTAAAGCAGCAGCCACAGAAAAAGTAGAATGAATGTTGGATTTAACCAGGAATGTCATCTTGGCTCAGCAAGAACAATAAATTGAGAAAGAAGACGTGGTGTCAAGGGCTTATGCAAGAGAGAATCATGATGATATATGCTAAGTGAGGAAAGGAGAGAGAATATTAAGATGATGACAAGTGAATAGTGGTAGAATCAATGGATTGGAGTTCCTTGTGGAATGAAAGGATTATTGAAGTCAGGGTACTAGGGGGAGAAAGGTAGAAAAATAGCAAGTAATGGCCAGAGAGTAGAGTGCACAAAACTGAAATTGTGGAGAGGTTGCAGTTACGGTCAAGAACTAAAGTATGATCATGGGAATTAAAGATTTAGGTTAATTGTAAGGTAAAATGACTAAGGAGAGAGAGTCATAGAACCGAATATCTACATAATTGAAATGACCAAGAATTAAGATCAAAAGTAGTATTGGTGAAAGAAGGGCAGTGGGGAGGGTAAGTCCTGTGTCACAAAGAATTGGATGGCCTTTGTCCCTAGTTCTTGAAGGAAGTTCTGGAAATCTCTCAAGTTACAGGAATGTCTTCATTATTCCCAATGGGCCCTGATAGCTTTTGTTGACAAGGTGATTCATGGTGGGTCTCTATACAGTTTGTGCTGAAGAAGCAACTCAAGATGGGGGCTGACTCCTCTACAAAGACTAGATTAGAGAGTTCAGGCTTTGAGC
Source organism: Glaucomys volans (assembly GCA_020662805.1). Lineage (NCBI taxonomy): Eukaryota > Metazoa > Chordata > Mammalia > Rodentia > Sciuridae > Glaucomys > Glaucomys volans. The sequence continues at coordinate 413,757 of JAJEJO010001351.1, read as the reverse complement.
CTAGCCAGGGAAGGGAGGACACCTGGAGACTGAGTTGAATCGTTGGCTAATGATTCAATCAATCATGCATACATAATGAAGCTCCAGTAAAAACTCTGGACACAGGTACTTGGGTGAGCTTTCTTGGTAGACAACACTCTTAAGTACATTGTTACACATCATTGTACCAGAATGGTAATGGATCTTAACTTCATAGGGAGAAGACCAGAAACTTTACAATGGAAGCCTCCCATACCTTACCAATGTGTTGCTACTTTTTAGCGGATTCTGATTTATATCCTTTGCTACTATAAAATTGTATTCATAAGAAAAACACAACAAAGTACGGCATAGTGGTATATCCCTATAATCCCAGTGATTCAGGAGGCTGAGGAAGGAAGAACACAAGTTTGAGGCTAGACTCAGCAATTTAGTGAGGCCCTAAGCAACTTTGCAAGACCCTCTCTCAAAATTAAAAGTAAAAAGGGGGGCTGGGATTGTGGCTCAGTGGTAGAGCACTTGCCTGGCATATGTGAGGTACTGGGTTCAATTCTCAGCACCGCATATAAATAAATGAATAAATAAAAATCCAACAACATCCAAAATATATATTTTAAAAATAAAAAATAAAAAGGACTGGGGGTTAAAAAAAAAAAAGGAAGAAACACACACACATACAAAAAAAATTGAGGCCATATAAAATTTAAAAAAATCTAGAAATTTGAGATGACTTTATATGAACAAGGAAAAAATCAATCTGCAGAGAAAGCAGTATATCAGACACACCATGACTGCAGAAAGGTTCTTCATGATTATCTTTTTCATAACGAGTGTAAGCATTTCTTCATAATGATGCTTTATAGGTTAATAAACAAAAGTTCTTGAGTTTGTCACAAGTTACCTGAAATATTATAACATGGTTATGAAATAGTAGAATTGTACTTAGAAACTTCTAGTTTAACATTAATCAATTAATTAAAATTAGTATACAAAAGAATAAATTAGAATAGTAAGCATTTTTTATTCTCCAAGGTTTCAAAGACTCTGAATTCATCCACATGTGTGGGTTGATACCTTATTTTAGATGACTTCTGTGGCTGCTCTCTGCCCCTCTCTTGGCACTCTTGATTATGCTGAACACTTTCCACTGTCTTGTGAACTGCATGTGACTAATAATGATCCAAAGAGACAGTCAACGAGAAAGCCCTATAAAAGGTAGATAAAGGAAGAATAAACTATTTGATGTTTGAAATTTTAAGGCTCAGTAACTCTGATTCATTGGTATATAATAACAATTTGGGGTTAAAAAAACTATTTGAAAGAATAATCTACAGTAAATGATTTATGAAAAATAATCTGTGCTCTTATTGATACTTAAAAATGAGTTTTTGCTTTACTTTTTGTATCAGTCCAACAAAACTAGATTGTGGTTTGATTATAAACAACCTCCAAAATACAGCAACTTGATACAATGAATTTTTATTATCTCCATGCTAAATACTCAAGATGGATCACAGGGCCATAAATCTTAAATCACTAAGAAACCAAGCTTCCAGGTGGAAGTTCCATCTTAACAGAGAGCGTTGATCAGGACAACAACAGGATTTCGATAGACGACACACAGGCTCCTCATGTGGACTCTCTCTCACCTCTGGTTGACACAGCACCTCTGCTCAGATTTCGCTGGTCAACCTGTGACAGTGTCCACCTAACTTCAGAGGTGAAGGAAGTTCAATCCTTCCACATGATTGGAAGTAGAAGGTGATTACTGTGAAGTAGAAGGTGATCACTGTGATTCTGTGATTACTCTGTGACATATTTTACACTTGAGCACCTTAAGTCTCACATTTCTTGGTAAGAAGTAGGACAGCACTTCAGCTTGTTCTTCGCAGTTTCTTTCCACTTATGGCTCAAGTCTGACTCAAACATGCACACTACCAAAAACACATCTGAGCTACCTTACATCCAAGATAGAGAAGAATCCGCTGAGGGATTCTGCCACAGGAAATGACAACCTTTCTGAAATCAGGGTAAGATCTGTGTAAGGAAGGGAAATAATGAGCCCTTGCTTTTTGCAATTTTCTACAACCAAAGTCTATCAAATTTACATGTTCATGTTGAAAGACACTTAAAATGTTTTTAATTTAAAAAGCAGTGTGTGCTCTGGAATTTCAGACAGAGAAGAAAAGCAAGACAATTTAAAGTACTCCAAATTTCCCTACCTAGAGAGGTTCATATGTAGAAAAGTAAAATATATGCTGTGGACTGGTGCTTGCCTAGTATGCCCAAGGCTCAGCATTCAATCGCCAGCACTGCAAAAACAAAACAAATATTTACATAGGTGTGTAGCTATATTCTAATACATATATACACATAGTAAAACTGCATATATACTCAAAGATACATAGGTATTTGATACATGGCATTCTCTACTACACATTTAAGGAAACCATAGTTTCTCAGCATTATAAATAATAATGTAATGGAAAATTAAATCTGTATATCAATGTTAAATCTCTAAGTATTTGTAAGATTAAATTAATTTAAAAATGTAATAACTAAATCAAAAAGTATGTACATTCATAGATTTCTTAAAGTATGTTGCTCACCTGTAAAATCCATGAGGTCAGGAACTTTATCTTATTTGCCTCTGGGTCAACAGTGCCAGAAAACTGATAGGCACATAGTAGACATTCACTATGAATCTGCAAAATGAATGAATGAATACATTGCTCAAGGGCTTTTCAAAATAAATAGTACTTTTAAATACAATTATTCCTACAGAAAGTTGTCTATCACTTGTTGCCATCTTGGTCTGATTCATTATTTAGCTTATATATTTCTTCTTGATACTAACTAAAAGGATAGACGTATTTAAGAGTAGCCATTTCCTAGCAAATAGTAGATGGGAGTACACCAATTTGTTTTCTCTCCAATTTTACAAAAGCTTTTCCTGGGACTTTAGGATTCAATAGTATATTTGATAATTTTGCAGCAAGAAAAAGAAATGCACTCAATAGGCTAAAAACATTTTTTCCTAAAGGGATAGATGCTTATAAATGATGAGCAACTCTGTGTGTATGTGCGCGCGCGCGCGCCCGCGCCCGCGCGCATGCAAGCACCACTGTCCGTAATGACATCGATCATTTTGTCCCACATTAAAAATTGTTCCTATTCCGCAAATTAATCCACATCCAAAATCAGATAATGCTTCCCATTTCTACACAGTATCGTAATCCCAGAACAGCTTTTGACAAATTCTTTGGCTTTCCTGGCTCACTTTTCTCTAATAATACAAACGAAGTATACATGTAGTAGTTTGATATAGAGCTTCTATTTCTCAGTTCCTAAATTAAGGCCTTTCACAGAGCTTTTAATAATACAGTCCCACGCTCCTGGAATTATAGGCAAAGTTAAAAATCATTTTGCCTTTCAACAAATTTCAGTTCTCTCCCCTAACAGTGTGCATGCAAATTCTATTAATGCTAATGGAGGCAACGCACGTGCATACGGAATAGAACATATCTCTAAATCACACTTTAATCTTCAGCTATATAACTCTGGCGCCTGTTCAAATGATACATGTGCCTCAAATACACACTGTATGTCTGTTTTTTCCTGTCTGTATATTAAAATTTATTCATGTATTTTTAGTAGCTATTACAACATTTTGGCCAACAAATTTTCTTATTATTGTTATGTATGTGTTCAGTTTTAACTGGGTGCTAGATGTGACCATAAACATTTCTGATTTATTATTATGCAATTAGAATGTAAATTTGATTCCTCATCAGGTTATATTTGTTTTAAAAAAATGGAAATTTTCTGTTGTTTTCCACCTGGTTAAGCATATGTAGTAAAGAGAAAACATAATGTAAACAAAATAAATACAAATAACCTGGTAGCTTGTTTTTGTAGTGAATCGTAGTTATCTTTACATAATAAAAAATTTAATGCATCCATTTTTAAAAATCCAGTTAAATGAGATTATACTTGGCTTATTTATATGAAAAATGAAATGGAATGAAAACATTAACCATATTAATGTTTTAGAGGAAAAGGAGTTAGTTAAATAATTTTATATATCTTTACATTATGCTAAATGATGTTTTTCGGAAAACATAAATCTGACATTAGATATTTCTCAAAAGGGCCCCATACATCTTCACCTTTATACTTCTTCTTTCCTTTTCCACTTTCCCATGATTTTCCCAAAAGGTGAAAAAGGAGATACTAGTGAATATGTAAAATATATTGAAGCCAAATTTCATATACTTTAAGTTGAGGAAAAATGGTATTTTTTTTTCTCTTTTTCTGGGGCCCCATTCCAGTGGAACCGAAACCTGTCAATTAAATGTAATCTAAAACTACAAATAATCAGTTAATGCAAAGTTCAAAGTCCCCAACAGGACTATTTTCCACTTTCCTTCCTCCTTTCCACTTCCTGAGACTGTGGAGCAGATACACCATACCAGAACCATTCACTTAGCTCTATCCCTCAGCCATTTTCTCTCATACATGATGACATATTGGTTGTGACTTTATTCCCATTTCAGAACTTCCTAAAAGACAACTATCCCGGCTTTATACTAGAAGTCAAAATTAAAAGTTCTCTTCTAGTAATCTCAGTATCTGTATCACCCTAATCTGGCGTACAATGCTCGCTCCCAGGCTTAAACCAAAGTGGGGAGCCAGAACATTCATCTCTGACCCCTCCCTTTCTCTCTCTCTCCCTCCCAGTGAAAGAACTTTCTACTTTCCATTCCTATCTGACAAGAACTGTCTCTAAAGTGTGTATTTTTCCTTCCCTGCACTATGGCATTTGTCCTTCTCATCCTTGATTCCTTACTGACATAATCAAGACTTTGTTCCCTTATGGGTTAGGGGTGTGTTCAGAGACATCTGAGCCTGCTCTAGTTTCAGAGTGTGAAATACAATTTGAATGAAGCCAAATATTGCATTTCCATTACTCTGCTAGAGATTTAAGAATGGCATGTGATGCAGTGCAGGGGGATACAATTCAACCTATAACAGCAATATAAATGAATAATATTTATGTAGTGATTATTACATGCAGTACAGTGGTGTTCTTACTCATATAGTATCTTTATAATAACTCTGTAATATGTATTTAGTCATTATCCCTGTGAGTTGTGTATTGATATTATCCCCATTTTACAGATGAGTACAGAGTCTCAGAGAAGTCAAATAATTGCTCAAGATCATACCATTAGAAAGCCACTGACCCATGAGCCAAATTTAGGTAGTCTGGACTCCACCTTAATGTTCTTAATATGAAAGTACACTCCATTCTTATGTTGTAACTTTTCATCATGAAAGTATTGAGTTGTCTTTCCAACTCTAGCAAACACATGCACACATACACACACACACACACAAACATTCCTCATCTTCCCAATATTTTTCGTAAATTTTAGTTAGATCAATATTGTGTTTACCTTTTATGAGTGTTTTTATAGTCAAGCAATAGAGAACATTATTATTACTTTTTTGTGCATAAGTTTTCATTTCATTAGAGTTTATTACAGTCTTGGTTTAACTTTTGCTGAGTTTTCTGTGTAGTTACCATTAATTTAATCTCAAACTCTCCCAAAATTGTTAAATCTCCTATTTTTATTCACTGCAAGTGTTCTACAAATTTCATTTTATCAAAGTGTTCTTCCAGAGTCTTTGGCCTACTGCAATTGGATGGGCTACTCTCTAAGCCTAGAACACAGTTAGATGTCTTGGTGTCTTTCTTAGCTCACATCAGGGAAACTTTACTTTGCTTGTGTTAGGTTGTGTTAGATTCCTTCCTTCCTTTTTTTTTTTTTTTTTTAAGAATGAAAGGAGTAAGATTTATTCCAGTATGAAGAATAAAAACAGAACTCTTGCAGAGGCAAGAGGGGACCTGATCTTTAAGTTTCTTATGTTACTCCTTCATTTTAGAAGCATACCTTCCAAAAAGAATAGGTTGGTAAATTTTTTAAGTATTTTTGGTCTAAAAATGTCTTTATTCTACCTACATTTAATGGTTTCACTGAATTTGGGTATTAGCTTGGTAGTAATTTTCTTCACCATTTTGAATCTATTGATCTATTGTTAAGAAGTCATTCTGATTTTTTTTTTTTTAACTCAGGATCCTGAACATGACCTCTACCATTGAGCTACTTCCCTGACCCCAATTCCTAAGTCTTCATATGCATCCTATCTATTCTCTCTGGAAACATGCAGATTCTCCTCCCCTGACCCCGACATTCTAAAATTTTGCTGTGAGGTATCCTATATTCAAAACTGAGTCAAGTTCTTAACCCAGAAACTCATATCCTTCAGTTCTGAAAAATGTTATTATTTTGCTGAATGACGCTTATCATTTCCATGACACCAATTTCTCTATTCTTTCTCAAACTTCTTCTATTCAAATGCCAAATTTTTAGACTGACCTTCTAAGCATCTTTTTCTACTCTTATTACTCTACTTTCTGATATTTCCTGAATTTTAGCTTGTACCTTATCTATTGAGGTTTTTCATTTCTGCCATCATACATATATTTTTAATTTTCCATAAATTCTTTTATGTTGAGTGTTTATTTTTCAAGGTGCTTTGCTTTTGTATCATGGATGTAATAGTTTCTCTTATATGATGTTATTAATCTTTTTCTTGCCATTCTTTTTTTCTATTTCTTTGCCTTGGATTTTGTCATAGGTAAGGAAGAGCTTCTCAGACCACCTGAGATGCAGGTGGTTAATTGGGAAGTGTTCCTGGGAACAATGCCTTTATGTAAGTGAGGACACAGGATTAGGCCAGCTAAAAAGCTGAACTGTAATGCAATTGCAATAATCAGTCTTGGGGATGGGGAGAAGAGGTTTGTAATGGGGACGAACCTTTTGTGTTGTTCCCAATTAAGGCAAGGGAACCACAATTTTGTGTCCCCAATCTCTACCTTACATCTCATACAGGTATTGAATTTGGCTACTCATGAGGAATGGATGTAAACTTGGGCAAGGTTGCACATTTTAGCACTCAACTGTAAGCCCACAGCAGAGGAAAGAGTGCTTCAATCCCGAAAGGACAGATCTTAGCAGCACAACACAGCATCTTCTACATCTTTACATTCTACATGAAAAGCTTTTCTCAATTACGTGGTAATCTTTAGTTTTTCATATTTAGGAGTGACACTGTTGTAGTTTGGATGTGAAGTGTCCCCCAAAAACTTACATGTGAGACAAAGCAAGAAGGTTCAGAGGAAAAATGATTGGGTTATGAGACTCTTAACCTAATCAGTGAATTAATCCCTGATGGGATTAATTGGTGGTAACCACAGGTGGGTAGGGTGTGACTAGAGGGAGTGGTTCATTGGGGATATGACTATGGGGTATATATTGGGAGATATATACATATATACATATGTATATATACATGTATATACATATATATACATGTATATATACATGTCTACTCTCCTGATATATATATATCAGGATATATACATGTATACATGTATATATCCTGATATATATATATCAGGAGAGTAGACTCTCTCTCTCTCTCTGTCCTTCCTGATCACCATGATGTAATCTTCTTCCCTCTGCCACACTCTTCCACTTGATGTTCAGCTTCACCTTGGTCCCCATGGAATGGAGCCTGCCTTAAGACCTCTGAAACCATGAGCTGTAAATAAACGTTTCCTCCTCTACAATTGTGCTGGTTGGGTCACTTAGTCACAGCAGTGAAAACCTGACTAAAACAGACACTAAAGTTTTTTTGAAGCTCTGAGTGCAAGCTTGTTCCTGTGAACAGTTATCTCTACCATAGGGTGTTCTGATTGGTCATTTCATTGTGTTCCCCATTGGTCTTTTTATTTGACTGGTCAGATTTCATCAAGAAGCATCTCCTGCCTAGACTGGATTATCAACACTGTGGCCCCAAATGATGGAGAGACATTAAGAAGGGGTTTGTATATTCAGTATGCAAATGATCAGTTAATCACTTTGTTTTCAGCAGATTTCCACCTTCTTTCTCTCCTCTTCCTGGTATATCTTAATCCAGAAGTTTTGGGTTTTGCTTTGTTTTATCCACTTTGGAAACCAGATCTCCAAATGTCTATCAGGTTGGGGAAGGGAAGTTGTCTGGATATGCAACTGGGAATTTATATAACTTCATATAGAAGCTTTCAACCAATTCTCCTATTTTTAATTCCACCATCAAACTTATTTCCAGAGGTACGTGGAAATGCCCGAGACTCTTAGATAGTATGCAGTGTGAAAGCATCTCAACTTTTCCCACTGTCAGCAAAGAATTTGGCTTTCCAGGTCTGATGAGTCAGTACCATTTATTCACCTGCTTCCTAGCATACAAATTTTGCTTTTCCTTCCTAGTTCATTCTTTTTGTTTTGTGGGTATCTGCCTTTCAGAAATATCTCTTTACTGTCATTTTAGAAAGCAAAGGTATATTTGTCTACTTAAACACTGACTTTCATATTCTCTTTCCTCTCTTTCACTCTGTCACTCATATGCACACTTTAAATATGTAGAAAATTCTCATAACTCTAAGGAAAATAATTTTCTTTCACCCCTGTCAGTCACCCAGTTGTTTCTTTTGCCCCAATCCTAAAAACGTAATCACTTTCATCAGGCTTTTTTGTATCTTCAAGAATTTCTATATAAAAACAGTATTTCATAAAAATAATTGATTAGGGGAAAGTGGCATACAGTGTAATTTTGCATTTCACTTGTTAGGAAACTTTTTGTTTCTAAAATACATCTCATTTCATTATGCTTGAGCTTCATTCTTTTTTAATAAAATTAGAGCACTATTATCATTCTTTACATTGTAGCATTAATTTTTTTCTTTGGAAAGTTTTCTCTGTGCACACACACACACACGTGCATATTTGTAAGTAGAAGTTCAAAGGCATTAATACAACATTGTTGAGTCAAATGTACAATTACAGGATATAAAAATGTTTTTATATAAAAAATAGCTCTTACTACACCTAAAATACCATGTGTTGATTTAAGGACAATGGAAATTATCCAAATAGGCTACCCAGAGCAAGGTATTCCTTATACAGGAGAACATGTCTGTGACAAAATGCTACTAACACTCAAATTATGAGGTCACTAGTGTAGGTTAAGGAAATATGCTTGGAATAACAGTATCCCATGTCTGGGATATGTTAAAATCAACTGGGTATTTTGAAAAGAATATTGGGCTTAGAATAACATGGCAGACAACATTATGTTAGCCAAATCATGTAATCATTCTCAGCCTCCATTTCCTTATCTGAAAAATGGGAATAATGACATCAATCCCACAGTGCTTACAAACTGTTCCTATTGAGAACCATGAATCTAAACACTTGTAATCGATGAAATCAGAAAAAAGGTTGTCACATGAGTTAGGTAAAAATATCTGGAATAAAGAAAATGATATAGCTCTCAAAAGATTATTTGAACCATAGAAAATTAAGGACTATTAAGAGATATAAGCATAAACAAACAGAACAGTACTTGATAAGGGTACATAATCTGAAAGTATAAAACAAAATGTCCTTGCAACCATAAATGAAGTAAAAAGATAGATTTAACTTATTTTGTGATTACAAAACTTATCATTTTGTGCTTATAAATACGATAGTATGAAAATATTTCCGAAAATCTGTAAGTCTTTAAATCCCAGATAAAATCCAAAAGGAAATAACATACACCAAATTAGCAAAATTTAGAAACATTTATAGCCAAACTATGGAACCAGGCTAGCTGTCAATCAATGGGTGAATGGATAAGAAAAGAAGAATACAAACAACAGAATTTTATTCAGCCCAAAGAAAAATGAACTTATTTCATTTATAGGAAAATGGATGGCACTTGAGAACATTATGTCAAGTGAGATAAACCAAACTCTTAAGGTTGAGGGTCCTATGTTTTCTCTCATGTGTGCAAGCTAGAGAGGAAAAAAGAATGATGGGGCAAATCTCATGAAAATCGAAAAGAGATCAGTAGAGGAAAGAGACCAGGAGAAAGAAGGAGTAAGGTAGGGAAAGGGGGAATATTGGGGAATGATATTGGCCAAATTACTTGATTTTCTGTGTTCATGTACAAATATGTAACAACAAATCCCCATATGTACCACTATAATGCACCAATAAAAATATGGAAAAATGTGCTTTATTAAAAAGATTTTCTTTCCTGGTTTCTGTAGGCAATCCTATATACATGTGAAATACAAATTATTCAAAAGGACTGAATTTATCGTTTCATCTCATTCTACTTAAAAAGTGCATTATTACTAACAAATCAAGACGTCATCTTCTCTTCTATATTTTAATTATATATAAAATTATAACATGAAATATTATAAAATAATTTTCAAGCTTTAAAAAATAAAAACTATAATAGTGTAATATAATTACTGTCTTGTTCTTTCTCAGATACTATTTTTTAGTTGCAGCAATAGGTCCCCCTGGTGGAGATTGAAAATATGTTCGCCCTATTTTTCTCTCATTCCAAATCACTCTTCTAATTTGAGCAGTTGGATTAAGTACTGTTCTTCCTTGAAGAAATAGACAGGGAAAGCTTTTAGAGAAAAACTGGCTGATTAAAGGTTAGAAGACCCATAAATTGACTGCCACCTTCTCTATATGTAAATTTGTATTTAATAATATTCATAATTATAGGAATCAAAACTCCTCACTATTAAAAAAAAAATCTCCCAAAACAGTTTAGTTGGTAGAGACTAACAAAATGGAATAGGCAATATAATGAAGCTTTAAAAAACCATATTCACTGATTAATAAGAATCTAGCTAGCTAATGATTCCTCTAATAGTCTGTATTATTCATATATACAAGGCAAACAGCTCCTTAGGCAAGACCAATTATTGCTCATTGAAAACTCAAAAGAATATAACCAAATTGAAGTACCAAGAGGTACAATTTTCATTGTTAAGCTACTTTAGATACCCTATCAAGTGATAATGGGGAAATGTATCAACTTCTTTCACATGAAATAGAGAAGTTCTTGAAATAAAAACAAGAACCATAATTCCCATTCAGTTCTATCAGTGGATGACCACATAGAAACATAATCCCTCTAGAACTCAGATTTCATCCCTTGCCTTCTTGAAAATTAATGTTCAAGCAGTGTAAGTCTGGAGCAAAAGAACTGAAATTTACTTTTTAAAAAATTTTTAGCTGTTTTTCATAAACTAAAGGTCTGAAGATTCCAGAACTTCCAAGATCAGACTGTAGAATTGCAAACTACTTGAATCCACAGGCCAATAACTATTTGGCAGTCCTTTCACTGCCATCAGTGTCCCACCGCCACTCAATATTTCTCTGTGACTCCTGCCATTTTTCCCATCAACCCTAAATCTCCGGCTTCCTTGATGTTTAGGAATCCCTTGACAGTATCAACACAATCAGTGTATTCCTCAATGCTTAATTCATCAGAATCTTGAGCCATGTTTAATATTGGGTCAAACATTATAGCAGTCTCAATCCCTTTAATTGCATGTTCCTTTTACTTTATGATATAGGTATATAATTGAGCGAACAAGCATGTGAAATAATTAGTACTTCAGAAAACTTCCACATCCATACTACAAGCTATATTCTAAATCGAACTTTCACCTCTCCTTTACCTCATCCTGGACTCCTGGAACAGGTTTCTTGATTATGTAGGAACAGGTTAATGAGTCTATAGATTAACAATAGCATAGCAGAAGTCTAGCAATTTCCTTCCTCTACGGAAGGGACTACTTTAGGTTCCCACACTCACTTCAAAGACATTTATCAAAGTTAACTCAATACATTTCTAATCCCACAGGAGAAAAGGGGGAGGAGGAGAAAAAAAAAAAGTAGTAAAAGGCAGCAGTTACTGATGGAAAAATGAGCCTTGTCCCACGTCTCTACAGTGTTCTTTTAACTATCATTACTCTGAAAACTCTTCCATCTGACTCCAAGTAACTGAAGTTGTCTCTGTACTAATTTATTCTTCCTTTTATCTGATTTGTGATCTATATTATTTCTAATTTAATAATCTAAACGTATTTGTGCTGGAGAGGTTTGCTACAAATGTTTTGGAAAAAATATGATACACAAATTGTAAAAAGAACTCTCTTTTTCACATGAATTAACCCTTTAGAAGAAGAAACCCTAGTAGATACTAGGAAGCAAGAATAGCTTTTTGACAATTTTTTATAAACCTTTGGTCTTAATAACAGGTAGAAATATAAATCATGATTGTTAAGCTTATTTTGACAAAATGTTAACAGCATATGATTATCCAAAATATATAAAATTATATTTCCTCCAAATAGTCTGAACATTTGGCTGCTTACCTGTTTATGAATACTCCAAAGAACCTAATCTAACTTTCAAACTGATCCCCAACTAATACTCTAGCTACCAGGGTCTGAATACACATAGGCCCTACCGGCACAGAAGATCCAAGAACCTCCAATATTGTAGAATGGCAGGCAGTTGTGCACATATGCCAATAATCAAACTACAGAATAAGCCTAATCATAATGATGCTTGTTTTCGTATAACTTTGCAATTCACAAAACACTTTCACAAATAAAACCTCACATCTTTTCCCAAAACCAAATGAGGTAGTTTCAACAGATTTTTACTTTTCTAGTTTTTGAAAAATCTTTCCCAGCTTTGTTCTTTTTTTCTTTAATCTACAGCAGTGAAACCAATTAGATTTGAATAGTTTTCTTTCCCAAAGAATACTATTAGAATCCAAATCTTGCTTCTTTTCCCTACTCCCTTTGTTTTTATGGCACATGTTGTAAAATGTCTCACCATCCCTAAAGACTTAGAGAAGCAACAATTACCACCCAAGAACTGGTACAGAAAAAATCTCCTGGAAAGCTTAGTTTGGGCCAGTTACTCAGATTTAATTGAACACTTTGAACACTTTTAATTTAATAGAAAGCGAAAAAGAATATGCAGATCTTGCTTCAAGTATGGTTGTTTACCTATTTGGCAGGGGCTTTAAAAGCATGAACTTTCAAAACAACTGAAATGCATATTTTATAATGAAAGATTGCTTCTCAGTAGGCCAACCCCAAACCTTTAACCTGCTGTTAAATTTAACCTGCTGGAAGGAAATATGATTTGGAAATGTTTTTATCACTTAGCATTTAGTTGATGTATATTGAATAATTTTTACTCTAAAGAGCCATCCATCAGAAGTACATTTTCATCAGTAATTCACGAGAATTTATGTTCTACAACAGTATATGTTTCTTTGCTGTCAGGTTTACATGGACCTTTTGGAAGGCCCTGGGGACAGGCAGTCTATGGTAATGCCATACAGAGAAAATGATCACTCTTTTCAGAGAACACAGTAGTGTGTTGGACAAATGTGACGAGCATATTAAAATCAGAAATGTCGGACTCCAGGGATTCTATTAAGTATCCCCAATTTCTTTTATTATGGAATAAAGAAAATCTATTTTAAAACATTTTAATTAAGTATAAAATGAAGGCAATCCTGATCTTTGAGTCTACAAAATGTCAGTAATCTTCCTAAAATTCATCATTTAATGAAAAAATATTTTATACATTCTCAGAACAGCACAAACATATAGGTTTCTACAGTTCTAGCGAAAAAGATAATTTGGATTTTATGGACAATTAGATAATATTACTAATAATTACACCTAATATTTAAAGTATATCTCATGGAGGTAACTTCAACATACACATATTTCTGATAAACCAAACTTTACTAGTTTTAGATCCTTCTTGTCAATTTTTCATACTATTGAGGATGAAGTTTTTAATAAATGCTTTAACTGCAGAATTATTGAATTCAGAATAGGAAATATAAACAACCTATTCCAACTGAACCTATTCTACTAGAATGGGTGAACCTAGGCTATTTAACATTCAACTAAGTTTTTACCCAGATGACTGCCATATTTCACTGAGATTTCCTGCTTCCCAAATTCTGAACAACTTATAATCCTATTAAAATGACTCTTACTGACCCCACCCTCCGCCCCACTACAGCTTCACTGAGACCTGCAAGAGCTTTATTTTAGAACTATCAGGTCCAGGTTCATAAACCTTGCTCCCTGCTTTTCTCTGCTTAATGCCTTAAAGACCTTCCCATATAACTTTTACCAACCATTCTCCTAAACCCAGGGTTCCTTTTATTTCAAGCAATTCCTAAAATAAAACCTTCTCAGGAATATTAATTTGAAAAAAAGTTTTCCTAAATTTTACCCTCAAAGTGAAAACTTTGAGTCTTTACTACTCAATAATATATACTTTCTCAAATATTTGCTTAACACTGCATTTTAAATTAATGTATTTCTTTTCTAAATTCATCTACTTTTTCAATGTTATCTACATGAATGTAAAAATAGTCTATCCAAGACTATAAACTTCCAGAGGTCTGATACCAAACATTAACTCACATGGAATAACACATAATACAACGCCATGCTAAATTAAGCATAAATGTTTAATAAATGTTTCTGCTGCTGAACTTCTGAATCCCAAATACTCTTTTACAATTTTGTGGTTTTAAAGGTTTCATCCATTACACCTTGAAAGAATCTATAAAAATCACTGTAAGAAGAAAGTATCAGCTAGTAGTTGTGAGTACATTAAAATAAGAATCTTGGAATCAAATTCCAGCCCACTTATTGCTTATTCCCTTGCTTAAACCTTCTAAACTTTGGGGTTTTTTGCATAAAAGACAATCCATCAGTAGCCATTTCAGAAGGTTACTAAAAATAAAACATAACTTCTCAAATAAAAGTGGTTACTATTCACAGAGATCAAGTGATCATATGACCTGGTTTGTGCTAGGACAAACTCTGATTTACACCACTGTAAATAATTGCTAACCTATACCAAGCAGCTTCACTTTCCAAAGTAACTTAGTTCTAATGATAAAATCTATGGTTAATAGATTTTACTGATTTTGCTGGTTACTGAGCTATTTTCCCCTCACAGCACAGACCTCTTTTCTAGAGTTGCAATTGTCAAAATTATATTTCTCCTTTGCCAGTTGAATTTTTCTTAGGCTCCACTAAAAAGAAGGAACAGAGGACAGAGCTAAGACACCAGGAAGAGAGGGAAAGAATCATGCCATTTCCTGTTTGCTTGTTCCTGTCAGCCTCCCCTGAGCAACAGCTATTCATTCCAGTACAGCACTAAATCAACCATGTGATTGGAGGACTGGAAGTGTGCAACCCCTACCTCCAGGAAAGGGCATGGGGTTGAAGATTCCTTTCATCACCAAAAGTCAATGATGTAATCAATCATGTCTACTTCATGAAGTTTTCATAAAAACCCAGGACTGGATTCAGAGAGCTTCCAAATTCCTGAATGCAGAGGTACTTGAAGGATGGTATGCCAAAGAGAGGGCTAGAAGCTTTCCCCATACTGTGTCCTATTTATCTCTTTATCTTGCGTGTTATTTGTATCCTTGAAATATCCTTTATAATGAGCCAGTAACGTGTTTCCCAGAGTTTTAAGAACCATCCTAGCAAATTAACTGAACCCAAAGAGTAGGCAGCAGGAGCCACTAATTTTAGCTCATGGATCAGAAACATAGGTCACAACCTCAGGCTTGTATTTTGCATCTGAAATATGAGGCAATTTTGTGGGACCAAGTCTTTAACCTGTTGGATCTGACGCTACCTTTTGGAGACAGTGTCATAATTGAGTTGGATTATAAATTGCCAGTTGGTATACGCTGGAAAATCTGATGTCAGAAATAAAAACTGTGTAAGTATAGGGTAAGTTTTTCCTATTCTTTTACACTACCATATAATAAATGTTTAACAAAACTGTTTCTATGTCCTCCCCATACCAACTACCTACCCAGAATACTATTAATCCTAGAAAACGCAGAGCTTTTTTAGAAAATAAGCTCTACTGGTTTATAACAATGAAGGAAAAGATCTTAGTTGACAAATCTCAAGATAGCAAAACTCACCAGGACAGCACAGCAGCAATGCACTAGGGAAGTTTAGTAGAAAATATATGTTTTCTCACATCATGAAATGCCATTGCATGGTAAAGTGTGATTATAAAGAGAAATATGACTAATATCCACTCCTTTTTTTTATTTATTTTTTTTTTACAGAAAATCCATTTCTTTCTTCATACTGCCACCTCTACTATCTAATGTTATTAGCCTTTCAACTCTACAGTTACTGACTATTAACACTGGAAGAAATGAACAAATAATTCATATTCTATTATAAGACCAAGTTACACAAACATGAACAGTGAGCATTCTTCTCTAACCTATAAGTAAAAATAGAACTACTGGCATCCCAAGGAAAGAAAGTATTTATATTAAGAACAAAAAAGATATCTCTTTAAGTAGGAAAAAAGAAAAAAGGTAGCTTAGGTTATTGTTCCAATAAAGTGGTAGACTAGCAAGCCTAAATTTAATGTTTTATTCTTCACTTTCCTGGAAATCAATATATTTCATGATCAAGACACAGAAGGTAATTGTCAGTATAAGTAATAAAAATTTTTCAATTTCAATTTCTATTTGTTGCTCCAAATATGATTACTATTATGAACACTGATTTCACATTCAAATTTAAATTCTACTCAAGGTGAACAATTAACTTGCTTCCCAGAGACTTCTTTGAAATAGCACCACTGTTCTAGTAATCCCTACTAGTTTTCTATTAAATTTCTAGTGAATAACTCAATATAATACTCTAGGAGGCTCACAGCATTTAAAATATCTCAAATTATATTAAATTGAAAACAAAAAGTTTAAAGAAAGGTCACTGAAATAGACAACCCAACTTTCTTTCCAAGAGAGCCCATATAACCAGGAACCATATTAGTGAAGGCCTAGAAGTAGTACCACTTTTCTATCACCTATCTACCATAGTCATTTGTTTCCCCCTAACAAACTTTTACAAGGCAGAAGAGTCCTCCAATACCTGGGAAGTCTACTGTTTCCTGGTGAATCACAGAATGTCCCTTTATACTGATAAAACATAACCTTAATTACTTCTGTAGCTTACCATTTTATATTTTCATATATTCTAAAAGATCAAAATTTAAACCTTTCACTTTTTCTTGAAGTGAAGTGAGGTGATTCAAACTTTACTCATTCAATTAGTTTAAGGAAGAAATATTTAGATTTAACTTTCATTCTTATGTTAACATGCCAAAAGACTTCAAGAACACAAGGATAAATGGGTCAGATCCATATGCACAATATTTATTCCCCCCAAACTGAAAGACATGACTCTTTAAAATGAGGCCTATGCTGAGCCATCTAACACTAAAACAGAATTTCAAATTTGATGAGATCTTAGGAATGGAAGAAAGGTATTATTCTATTATTTATATTTCAATCTTTGTTTTAGAAACCAGTAAAAATGTAAAAAGATTTTAGAATACTCTATTAATAAAGATTTCAGAAAGCAAAGTAAAAAAGAAATTTTATCAAACTTTATAATACTAATAAAATAAACATTTATTAATGAAAGCCCAAAAAAATGTGTGCACCAAAAGTAATGGCTAATGTTAAATAAAAAAATCTCCAAAGAATATATAACACATGATTTGATTTTTTAAAATTTTATAGAAACCTATTTTATGAATACACAGCTAAACTATTTGAACACTAATAACAATGTTCATACAAAGAAGTGTAAAAGTAAAACATAAATACAGAAGATGCTTAATTTTGGTCCTTTTGGGAAAAAGAACTAAGTTGGTTTCTTTTTTAATATTGCTGCAGGCACAAAAAATAAAATGTAAGATGGTAACTGCAACATTCTTAGTGTTTATCCTTGTAATTCTTTAAATGTCACCAGTCATGATAGCAATGAACTCCTCTTGATTTACTGTAGTAAAAAAGAAAATATAACAGTCAGAAATAGACACCTTATTTGTTCAGCAAACACAGCTATTATTTTATAGCATTTTTAATTATACAAAATTCTTATAAAGTCAATGGCTTTTTGCTTTTACTTCTTTAGTAAAAACTTGAAGATGTTTATTAAATAGAACTTTATGAACATAAAAATGCATTTGATAATCAATACAAATTAGTATTCTATAATATTAACTAGGGAAAAAACAGTATATTATGTGTTACCAAGTAAGTATCACACTCAAAACATTTGTATACACTTGATGAAACGGTTTTAAAAACATGACATTTTAAATTTCTTAAGTGGTTAAACAATCCCTCTTTATAATCTTTACTCTACTAGTTCACTTAGCAAACCCTTCCTTCAGGGCTGGGGACATAGCTCAGTTGGTACAGTGCTTACACAAGGCCAGAGGCTCAATGCCAGCATCATTAAAAACAACAACAACAACAACAAAATAACCTTCCTTCACAAGTAAGCTTGAACATACCATGCATATAAATTAAAGAATGAAAATCAAAATTTTTAAAAACTCAAATTGTACTTCTTGAACTTTTAAAAGTATATATTAAAGAAAAAAATAATTGAAACCAGGTCACTGCACCTCAAAAGTATCAACAGAAATGACAATTTAAAAAAAATACAGATTTCATCCTAATTTTCAAGGAAACATAGCAACTATAAAATCTAAATGTAAATGCAGGGAAAAAACATCACTGATAACAACTACTTGTCAGTTTATCAAAATTATAAACGGTAGTAAGAATCTCCAGTTTATAAAGCATAATGTTTAAGAAAGCAACCTAGAAATAAACAGGAAATCAGAAAATTGTATTAAATGTAATTGTTAAAAAATATACATGCAAGCCCAAATTAATAAAAATGTTCAGAAAATAATGCTATCTAACAGGTGAGTTTATGAATCCAAGACTTAACATCCCTTAATCCACAAACTATTAATGATAATTTTGATAAAGGTAAAAAAAACCTATACTGAGAAATAAAAGACCTGGCTTCTAGTCATAGCTCTGCCCAGAACAATTCTACATCTCATTTTCTTCATCTGAATACAGTGAAAATGAGAAGATTCTTTCGATTGTTTCCAACTCTAAAAATCCTCAAAGACAATATATAAATATTCAATTAAATCAGACATTTTAAAGTGCCTAGAGAATGACAACACCATACCAAGTGTTGTGTAATAAATCAAAACAGACACCAGGGTTCTTACTTTGTAATATGTTTAAATTGAAGTGAGGAAGATAGTAAATGATATTATAAAATTATTGATAATTTTCTGAGGTGCAAAACTATATCATGGTTTTGAAAGATAACACCCTTATTCTTAGTAACTAAAGAATACAGTTGTTCCAGAAACCACACAGAAAACCAGTTTCAATAACTGCATTAATCAGGTTTTATACCTTAAACAGAGAACATGTTACTAAGTAACATAAAATATGATCTAGTATTAAAATACAAACCAAATAGTGTTGACAAAATCTATTATAGTGGGAAAAATTCATTATTAATGACAAAAATTAGGTAAAAGCAAATTATTATTTGAGCATTTTGATATAAGAAGGAATTTGAAAAAGAGGTGGAAAGAGAGCTAGGGTAGAAGAATACCATCAGAAACACAGTAACAGAAAAAGAATAATGCATATCTAGCAAAAATAAACTGCAAGTCAAGGAGAATGAGTTGTTCAGATGCTAATAGAAAACCAGGAATCTATGTATTCAGTATTAAACATTTACAAGACAATATAACATGTGGTGAGAACAAACTCTAACATTCTCACATTACCTTCAAGGATCTTAGAAATTGGAGTAGTGATCTTTAAACTTCAGAGCTAAATAAATACATTTGAAAAACCTGGGAAAGCTATGACACTTATGTCCCCAAATAAATTTTTAAAAGTTCAAATACATAAAAATTTTTCAAAATTTAATCAGTGTGCCCCTTCTTTTAAGAACCCCTGATTTAGGCATCAAGACCAAAACAGATAGCAAAAGTATGTTCTTAAGAAAAAGAACATAAGAACACTCTTAGATGATCTGACTATACATCATTTTAACAGTACAACAGAGCCATGATTAAAATATTCAAAATCTATAAAGTACTTGTTCTGGTACTTAAAGGATTTTACTTTTAAATGTAAAATTTTAATACTTAAATTTCAAATTAAGCTTCATAAAGTTCTAAAGCCATACACACTTAAGTTTATATTATTTATACATATATACTTTTAAAGTATAATAGTGCTTTAAAGCATTTTAAGGTATTCCATGGTTTCATACCTGAAAATATAAAAGGAGAAAGAAGAAAGGGGTTAGGGAAATCAGATACTTTACTATTAACCTTTCAGACAATTAAAAGAGAATCTGTGCTACCTTTGTACATTTAACTTTATCAACAATGTATCATAAATGTAGCATAATGTCTAGCTTAAAACCAGCATTTGACAAAAGTATTTATTGAATCAAACAAATATGGCTTTGTTTTCTTCAGTGCTGCTGCCTTTAAGAAAATGTTCATAACTCAATCATTTCACAGAGTAAATCTTATTACAAGTCACCAACATAAGAATTTTAAAGAATTAAACAGAATAAGGACCTTAGAGAATAGTTGGCTTCAAAAGGGAAAAAAACAAAGTTAGCAACGGAAGTGCCAGTTGATATATTGCTAATACATTGCTTCTTATAATAGTATGTCATTTCTAAAACTCCATAAACATAGAAATTCAGACAACACTTTGCTTTACAGCACAAGAAGTAATACAATATTATATATAAAAGCCCATTCTTTCTTATTACGGAGATTCAGTTCCAGTTCTGTCATGTGTAAGCTTTGTGATAACCTTGGACAGGCTATTAATCTCTCAAATATTTAGTTTCCTCATCTATGATACATGCACCTACCCTCTGCATACGGAGGTACAATACTGTACCTATTTTACAAAAGCTATTATGAAAACTAGGTGACATAATTATAATCTAAAACACACTTGTGTTTTATAATTTAAAGATTTATACCTGAAGCACAAATCTAACAAACTACTAAATAAATGTTAGCAATAATAATGATTATTTAAAATATGGTCCATAGCAACCTTTGAAATACTACTTTCTTTTTTCTAAAAAGATATGTACTATGTTTATTTAGGGAGATTAGGGTATGATTTTATACCATTACCACAGCTTTATGTCTATCTTGTAATAACTCCACATGCATCATATTTATTTTTCTATATACATAATTTTTAAAAAATTCATTGTCCTTAAAAACTAGACAGCATGAAAAATTCACAAAAGCAGACAAATTACTAAAATCCACAAAAGAAGCAGTAAAATATTATGATCTTTAGCAGTTTAAAATATAAAAATACAGTTTATATCTCTAAACAAAATTTAGTTTGCAGACAAAAAAATCCATATTAAGTACATGAAAGTATCAAAGCAATTTGTTCTTTTAAATGCTATGAGTCTCAATGGAAGACTCAATTCAAACACACCATTAGGGAAGGTTTTTGAGGAAAAGCTAGTGTTTAAAATGTACCCAGTAAAATGAATAGCATTTTAGCAGACAGAAATTGGCAAATTAGAGCACTCCAAGATTAAGGAACAGCATGATGAAAGGCACTGCACAAAAAAGGGTACACAGTATCCTGTCAAAGTGTGTACATACAGGAGGTAAGAGCTAAAGTAGAAAAGTGGAAGAATACAGTGGGAAATAAAACTAGTTACTTAAAGTGGAACAAATCATAGAAGGCTTTATACTTTACTCTGCAGGCGGTGAAGAATCATTTAAAATGTTTGAACATAGAAATGGTATCATCAAACTGTATTTTAGGAAAACAATGCTATCAATAGACTGAAGAAGAAAGAGGTTAGAGATTTATATGCACAGAGGGCAATTAGAAGGCTGTAAGAGACAGCAAAGTAAGGGCAGGAACTACATCTGACTCTTTCATTGTGTAGCACTAGTCAGCACACAGAACACTGCTTCTAGTAGGTAGCCAAGCAAAGAATAAATAAGGCCATTACAAAATTGCTAAGAAGAAATCAGGGCCTGAATTAGGACAGCAGCAGTGAGCAAGGAAAAGACAGATTTAAAACATTTGAAGGGTAAAATAAATATAACTTAGTTTAGAAATGCATGCAGATTGAGGGAAAAAGTATTAAAGTCTAAAATTCTACTGAGTGGCTAAAATTTTGGTGATGCTCCATCTTCAGAGAAAAGTACTTCTTGAAGTATGGCACTTCATATTATAATCTGTACAGTAGGTTTTAAAGATCTGCTTCATTCTAAATTGAATTTGCAAATATTTAAGCAAAAATACTACAAGACGAATACCACACTGAATAAAAAGTGTCATTTTAGAGCAAGGCACAGTGGCTCATGCCTATAATTCTAGCTGCTTGGGAGGCTGAGGCAGGGGGTTGCTTGAGTCCAGAAGTTGACCACCCTGGGCAACACTTTGACATCTTGCCTCAAGACAGAAAGAAAAAATATGTGGTAAGTTTGTAGAGGGTCTTGAAAGTCACTTAGTTTTAGAAAAAACAGTGTATATGTAATATCAGGAATACTTGGAAAAAAGGTTTATGCAAAACTTACTTTCTCCATCACCATCTTTATCAAACTCTTCTATCATAGCCCGAAGTTCTTCATCACTCATATTTTCACCCAATTCTCTTGCAACACGTCGCAAATTCCTCAAGCTTATTTTACCTGAATCATCATCATCAAATAGTTTAAATGCCTTCAGTATTTCCTCATGTGGATCTCTTTCCAATATCCAGTCTGTCACTACAGTTAAAAAATAAATATTTTTTAAACAAATCCTGCATAATCACAAAGGCATTCATATGTGAAATCAACTAAATATTAAATAAGAATAAAAACTGCAAATCTGTCAATATTTAGTCTAACATATTGTTATAAATAAAATGTCAAATTAGATCCCTAAAATCCAGAGATAAGCATGAAATTATAAAAACCAAATCCATATTTTAGATTTTAAGTGTCAAAAATTTATCTTATTATAAGAGCATGCAAAACTATATCACACAAAAGCAAAAAAATAAAAAGGAGTACACATGTATTGTATTTAAGGTCTACTATTGAACTATACTAAGAATCATACTAGTCTCCACTGACATCAAGCAAAAAAATCTAGGAGTTTATAGCCTAGTCTTAGAGAGAAATATGAAAATATTTAGAGGTAACTAGATAAATGCCATTTGTTAGCTAACCTTAATACATTTATTCTTCCTCAAACTTAATCTAACTTAAAAACAAACAACAAAACCTGAGGAGTTAACAAAAAGCATTGCCATCATTGAAAGAGGAACAATCTTGGACAGATGAAAATTCCACTGACAACTTCATGAGTGCAAGAACCTTTTGGTTTTCCAAAATGTAAGAAGTAGGTTAAAAGGGTTAAATCTGATTATAGTAAGAAAGCTGTATCTAAAAAAAAAAAAAAAAAAAAAAAAACCCCTCTGGAAAGGAGGTCTCCCTAAAGTCATATCCACTTTGCTTAGTATGAAAATAACTCTCAGCTCACTAAAAATAAATGTGATTTCAAACCTTAACAGTAATATAGTATACTTCAATATACTAAATGTAATTATATGTAATACAGTAAGCTTAAATACTTTCCACATTTTCTGTCTTCAATAAATAGCTACAATAATGAAAAGCTAACTAAAAATCTGTGATGTAAATTTTTTAAGTTACTAGATAAAATTCTGAGAATAGCTAAGTAAACACCTATGAAGTAATTCTACATGCTGTTCTATCATTGTAAGAAAAGGTATTTATGATTTTTATTATACCATTAAAAGTAACTTAGTCCTATTGAGGCTTTTAGAATCATTAGAAAATTGCAACTGTTTGTAGATAGAAAATACTAGAATGCTTAATGAACCCAAAATGAAAAAAAATACAATCCAAGTCATCAACAGTTGTTTTGCTGCTGCCTCATCTGTATGTAGTTCAACAAGCACCTATTCAAGCTAATGTTATGTCATCTATACATATATTCAATACTTCAATCCATTAATTTTATCCAAATAGGCTTCCAAGTAACTAATTGAAGTACATTACTATAAGTATGCAAATCATCAAAGCTCATAAATATTCAGTCAAAAAGGAGTTGGCATATATACAGCCATAACACCAAAATAAAATACCACACTTAACTCTATGGCTCATACTCAACTTATTTTGAATTTAGTCCCAACAAAAAAGCAGGACAAGGAAAAAAAAAAAGTGTTAAGAAATTTTCTTCCCCAATTAAATAATTAACATGACAGGTGAACCAAAAAAGCAGCTTGCTGAAAGTATTAATGTACTTAAAGAAGCAACAGGGTGATCTGGGGAACAGATGGGGCTCCAAGATGTACAAATTCTTATCCCACTAGTACTTTGTGTTAGTTATTTCAGATTTATGTGTCTATATAGTCTTGTATCAATACTCTCTCATAGAATAAAAATTTCTTAGGAATTAAAATGCCTATAATTCTGAAGAGCTAAAACATTAGCTAGTATATAATTTTACAGTGACTCTCCTCCACACTTTCACGTTCTTTTTCTGTTCTACAAACTAAAATTTAATTATAAGAAAAACATTTTCAATGAAAATAAGTCAATTGTCATACAGGCAATTAAGATGAGTTTCATTTATTTTACAGAATACCAAATTTCTGTCCATGTATCTGTTTTCAAATGATTTCACTACACTATCAGAAATGTACCTCATCTATTTGTAGGTAAATGGATGAAGTTGGCAATTCAATATAGCAAATTCAAAAACATCACATTAAAAGTAAATAAAAAAATAACTAAAGGATATGGTAGAAATATCAACTATATTTCTCATTGCCTTTTCAAAGTTTCTGTCCAAACATACCTCACTTACTTTAAGCTCATCGTGCTTTACTCCAAATTCCTTCCATGATCCCCATAGTAGCTCACCAGGCCCCAACAAGCATCAGTAACAGCTAGTTCCCCCTATTTCAAATATCTGAATTATCTTCCTGTAAACATCATCCATGATTAGATCCTATATTTCTAAAGTATTTTTTAACTTTTAAATATATCCTTTTCATCCTCCTCCTCATCAGGATAAAAAGTCTAGTACTTTCTGTCTACAGTCGTTTTCTTCCAACTCATCTACTATATTTTCATCAGTTATCTTTCTAAAATATATCATATCCCATCTCTTAAAAACAGTTAATGACCCTTTGCTGACTAAAGTCCAAACCTATATTATGCCAGACTTTACTAATCTGGCCCAATCCTACTTTCCCAGTCATTTTCCAATCTTTAGCCAAGGGCACTACCTAAAGTTTCCCAAACTGCTATAGTTCCAGTACCATTCTTTGTTGCTATTTTGGATACCTATGATGCCTTTTCTCTACTCCTGCAAACTTCTCCTTGGAGACCTTATGCACGTTCCCTAAGGCCTAAATTAAAAGTCCCCTCTACAAAGTTATCTCCAATTCCTCTGGATGAGAATTGACAAATCTTTCCTGTAAAAGGACAGATTGCAAATATTTTATGCTTTGCAGAGGACTATTAGGTCTCTGTCAAAACTGCCATGTTAGCAGAAAAGCAGCATAAAAACTATTCTGATAGCAAAAAAGCAGCACAAAAGAACAGGTATGATAGTGTACAGAGTGCCACCAAATGTGCATAGCTTGACAATTCATGCCCTTGACAAAATTATACTTTACCTCATAGTAACCATAAACTTAATAAATTGTAAGCATCTAAAAAGAAGAATCTCTTGGTAGCTGTTCATGAATTCCCCTTCCTCACACCAGTAAAGTTCATAATGCCAAAATATTCAGTATGTTTGTCAAATAAGCAAAATGAAATATACAATATTCTATTCCAAATAGGTAATTAAGTAATATATGCCAAAAACAGATGAAATACAAACGTGCAACTTGTCTTAAAGACAGCAATTCCTAAAACACCAGCTATGGTACTTGTTAGCCTCAGGACGCCTTGACTCTAAACTTAGATTAAATATATTCAAGTTTTTTTCTAGTAATAGGGAAAATCCAACTAAGTGCCAGACTTCATTGGGAAATATCTAAAAGAACAGTGCAGAAAATTAAGACTCAAATGTGCTGATTTAAAGTCACTTGCCCCAAAATATAAAATATAAATTAATCTGAAGCCCCTTATTAGTTAAAAGTAATCAACAAATGTGGGTAATACAGAGTTCTTGACTGTCTGATTCCCAAACAGTAATAAAGTTTTGTTTTTTTGTTTTTTGGTACCGGAGATTGAACCCAAGGGACACTTAACCACTGAGTCACCTCCCCAGTCCCTTTTGTATTTTTATTAGAGGAAAGGGTCTCACTGAGTCACTTAGGGCCTTGATAAGTTGCTGAGGCTGGCTCTGAACTCATGATCCTCCTGCCTCAGTCTCGCCACAGGAAT
Source organism: Glaucomys volans (assembly GCA_020662805.1). Taxonomy (NCBI): domain Eukaryota; kingdom Metazoa; phylum Chordata; class Mammalia; order Rodentia; family Sciuridae; genus Glaucomys; species Glaucomys volans. The sequence goes on along the minus strand of JAJEJO010001351.1, from coordinate 387,430 downwards.
TACAGGAATGTGCCACAGTGCCCAGACAGTAATAAAGTTTTATTTGATGGCTACTACTCAATAGTAGCCTTAAGATGGCCAAAATATGTGTTGAACATGTCAAAAGGTTGATCTTTGAGAGTCAGAGCTCAAGTTTTACCATACCTATTTATTCTAGAAGGAACCCAGTATTTATGCTTGCTTAACAGGGTGTCAGAAAGTGAAGACAAAATGGGTACCTAGTAAAATTTATAATTTTAAAATTGTATTCATTTAACCAGGCACAGTGGCATATTCTGTAATCCCAGTGGTTTAGGAGGCTGAGGCAAGAGAATCACTAGCTCAAGGCCAGTCCCAGCAATTTAGTGAGGGCCTAAGCAACTTAGCAAACCCTGTCTCAAAACAAATATAAAAAGGGTTAGGGATGTGGCTCAGTGGTTAAGTGCTCCTGGGTTTATTCCTGGGTGCAAGAAAAAAAGGATTCATTTAATATGAAATATGGGTAAAATTATTAATGATGATAACAGTGCTTAAAATAGTCTGCATCTATGAAGAAAGACAATGAGAAAAATATATTCAAAATAGGATACATTTTATGTCCCAGTGATGCATTTAGCTACTGTCCCAGTGATATGTTTAGCTACTGAAACAAATGAAACAAAGACTACTTTTAAAAATAATACTAGCAAATACTTAGTAGCACTTACTATATGCCAGGCATTTTTCTAAGCTCTTCATATATTATTAACTTACTTAAACCTTACAAGAACCCTATGAGACATTACAATTATCCCCATTTTATAATTGAAAATTAGATGCAGAGAAGTAAAATTACCAAGTTTCATAACTAGTAAGTGACAAAACCAGTATCTGAACCCAGGGAGTCTGGTTCCAAGGTAATCCATCCAAAACAAATGTGCCTGAATTATTGCTTTCCTGATAGTATCATTTCCACATATCCTAACACATTATTTCTATAAATTATTCAAGCTGAAACTTGAAATACTACAATTATAAACCTCAGAAGAACATCTATATCAGAAGAAGAAAGGTGGCACTATTCCTCTCAAGTAAATAATTCTACAAACTAGAGGGAAAAAAACAAAATATGTTCCTGAAAGGGACAAGCCGCCTCTCTAAACAGTCATATGTTAGTTCATAAATTGGGACTCTTCTATGTTGTGGTTTCTTTCTCTTAGATTTATCATTTATCTTTAGTCTCCACCACTTTTGGATTGAGCTTTCAAACTAGAAAAAGAAAAATAACTACTGGGAATCTATTTTTCTTTTTGCTTTCCATGTTGCTTCTTGCTGAATATTTAAAATAAGGGGCCTGTGTGTGCAAGCGCAATTGCATTTGTTTCCAAATTTTTTAAATACCTGAAAACAACTATATGACATGCTTATATTATTACTCATACAACATGGTATCATTGGTTTAGAAAAATATCTTAATTGAAATAAACCTGAATATTTATACATGCTATGTTTAACATTCTATGCAATTTAAGTTATAATAGCCAAGTCCTGGCCTTCCAGAATCTTCTATTCTGAAAAAGCCTAATCTATATATGCTATAAATAATTCACTAAAATCAACTACACAAAATTTAATTATATTAAGCACATAGCACATTATCTTCAGTTGGTTGTTCCAAAATATTTTCTCCTACTTCCAGTCTGCCAACTATTTCCTTACTACAATACCCTCCCTACCCTCAACTCTAAACAGATGAGTTTATTCACTGAAATCAAGTCCATCCAGAATATGTAGTCCCTCATAAACTCTGTCAACCTGAAAGCATGTGCTTCATCTACAGCCAAAGATACTGCTACCAGTTTCCTCTTCTCCCACTTTGCCAACAAAAATCACATACCAGAATGTTCTTGGGAAATATTTTCCAAACAGCAGGATACCAAATTTTGTTTTACTGAGAGAAAATAATTTTTTGATAACCCTGTTAGTTTTAACATAAAATAAATACACATTACTTGGAAAAACATCTTTTCATAAAAAGCTACACAATTGTTCCTTGTTAGCAGCTTTAGGACAAAATGAAGACAAAACTATAAATCTCACAGCAATGCTATAAATATTTTTTCTTTGAAAACTAGGAAAAAAGGAATAGGAAAAGAAAACCTGAATAAGAGCCATATTATACACCAACATTCAATAACAAAATTCTATAGCCCAGAGAATTTTTTTTTAATCTTGTATTAACCAGATAATTTACCAACAACTGCAGGTTACAAAGATTATTAAAATACACACCAACTTCATTAAAATCTTCAAAGGTGATTTTCCCTGTGGCTTCTCGGTCATAATCTTTAAGAATCTTCAGTACATCAGCTTTTTTTACATCAAACCCCAAGGCTCTCATTGCCACCTTTTGGATTAAAAGGGAAAAGCAAATTATAAAGCAGTCTTTACAAAAGTGATTTCTCATTTTTGAGTTTTTACATATTAAGAAATAATAATATGTTAATAAAATACAATTATTTTGAATGTTTTATGTCTCTAAAATAACTGTTAATGTAGTTGTTCTTCACTACTGAAATTTAATAGAAAATTTTCATTTATATTTTACTTTTTTATATAACCAACAAGTGTTTACAAAGTATGCTACACAATGTACTGAGTTAACACACATATCATTTCAACACATATTTGCTCTTAAGAAATTAGGATAAAAATGGAGAAAAAACATGGCAAAAATATTACAAAGTTAAACAACAGAAAAGTCAAAAGTACTAAGAATTACCATCAGACCCTGAATGACTATTTACTAAGAAAGTAATACAGAATCCTGAGGTTAACAATAAAGGAAAAAAAGAAAGAGAAGTTTTGTTACTAGTAACAAAGTCTTACTTGGAGAGTTCAAGTTGTCCCTTAATGCATACATGAAGAGCAACAATGAGGCATTTAGAAGAGGATGATTGGCATTAAAATACACACTAAAATAAAGAATAGGTTTGAGGGACAGTGAACAGAATTATTTACCTTATCAGAATGGGAACAGTTCAAATAGAGGAAGCAGATAGCAAATGAGATAGATGGTAGAAGTATAAAAAGCATTCAACAGAAGGCAAGCAAAGGAATCTGAACATTTATATACTGAGCAGTAAGGCATCAGTAAAAGTTTATCAGCAATTAACAATATGGTAAGTGAATTTAAGATCTAAATCTAATGGTAGTATAAGATAAGATAAACTAGATATAAGATAAACTACAAGTGGGGAAACAACATAGGAAAATCCAGCTATGAAATAAAGTCCCAAACCAAGACAGTCAATAGTAACAAATTGAAGACACATTATAAAGGAAGAACAGAACAAATCTTGGTAACTACTAAATTAAAAAAAAAAAAAAATAAAAAAAAAGAGTTAAAGAGGACTACAAGATTGAAAGGCTAGACTTACAGGCTCATTATTGCTTTTATACATTCTGTCATGCCATTGTATAGTTCCTACCCCTATCTGGAATTCTTCTACTTAAAAATCCCTTATAAAGTTACCAAAATTAAAACTACCAAGTACATATTTATATTCACCTATCCATTAAGGAAAAAACTCAAAATCTCAAGATGCTATCCTTCTCTAAGACCTCTACAACCCTAACACCAATTTCCCATTTTATCTTTATAAATAATTCTAAGCCTCAAGGTTGACATTTTTCCCCATTAGTGTGTATCAACCTCAGGAATCAACAATTTATAGTGTTTGCACCAAAGAAAGTAGGTTGATACTTTGTTACTAATATGTAACAAAGGTAATATGCAAAAAGTAGTAAATCCTCCAATTTCCAAAGTATGAGTTATCTCCACCCCGCTAAAAAAGGAAACCAACAATGGAAGAATATGGTAAGAACTGTTTAAACATGTTCTGAACTGGTTTAATTATGTGAAGGAAAAATAATCACCTTCCATAGGAATGTACTTTTACGTTTAAAATACCATTCATTTTACCAAATGAAAAAGATTTTCTAAAAAGCTATGCTAGGGGACTGATACCATTTTATTATAGCACCTGAGTGCTTAAAATGGCTTCGTAGTTCCAAAATCAGTTTAGTTAAAATGATGTTTAGAAATATATATTAAACCATCAAAAATGCAACTCATTGTTATAGAAAAGTATATCTTCAGTTACCTTTAATTCATGATAGTCTATAGCTTCATCTTTGTCTGTATCAAACAGCTCAAAAGCATCTTTAATTTCTTGCTTCTGTTCCTCTGAAAGTTCTCTTCTTTTTTTTCTCTTTGTTTTGTCAACTACAAATTCACTTCTATGAAATGGAAAGAAGTCTTAAGTTCAATTTAATCCAATTCTCGTATGCAAACTAGCCACAGAATGATTTTCTAAATTTCATAAAAAGAAACATTATGGAAAAAGATAAAGAAATTTTCCCTATGAGTCAATGCCCTGTTTATTTCCTAATTTAAACTGCTAATACTTTGTATTCCCAAAACTGAACAGTGTTCTCTATCATGTTATCATTAAAAGAAGTAACAACAAACTTTCCCTCTTCCCACCTTTGTATTTACTTTCACCTATATTATCCTAGAACCAAAGTAACCATACCATATTCACAACATTCTATAAGAACAGTAAAAAGACTTCCAGGTGAAAGCAAAATTAATAATTGATAATCACTATGTATTTCATTTATTTTTGATAGTATATATAAATAAATTCTTAAAATTATTAAAGAAAATGTAATTTATCTATTAACTGATAAAATTATTTGGGCATTCTAAATTTTTAGATTTACAATGTTTTTAAGATTATGCTTTTCTAACAGTTTGGAACTTCATAATTTCTTCCATTGATATTAACAAATCAACCAAAATACTTATGGGCCTAAAGATATCAGAAATTATTAGAAACCAAAACAAAGTACATAATATTTATACTTATTTTTTATAATAATATGAAAAGTCTTGTAATTTTCACTTAACATGTAAATTATATGTTAAACTTCTTTCTCCTAACAAACTGGAAACGCTTAAAAAATAAAAAGCAAAATTTATTTTAAAGTCAGAGATGTATTCCTTAAGAGCTGCCAATTTAAAGTGGTCCAAGTTTTTAAATGAGGGTGCAACACGTGTATAAGCACAAGTTTTAAAACATGGAAGAATCTTATAAAACTTTGACACATTAAAAAAAACATTTCAGGGGCTGCGTTTGTGGCTCAGTGGGTAGAGCGCTTGCCTAGCATGTTTTGAGGCACTGGGTTCAATTCTCGGCACCACATTAAAAAATAAATAAATCAAATAAAGGTCCATCAACATCTAAAAATAATATTTAAAAAAATAAATATTTAAAAAACAGTTGAGAGTATTTGATTGTGTTATCCAATTACATTTCAAAGTCATTTTGGTCTTTGACATATACCCCAAAAGGACAAGAGAGGGCTAGAAAATGACCAACAGGAACGATATGATAAAGTTGATGATCTTTCTTTCACAAGTGACCTGACTTTGCACAAATCTGGGCACTCCTGGGGTCAGTCATTACCTTTCCAAGACTCAGGTCAAGTCTGGAACACACTCGTGAACACGGCCAATGGGGAACACGACTGCCCCTAAGCGCAGCAGGGCACGATTCTACAGTGGCGTAACTACGTAGATATTTAAAGTACACAGTCCAGACATCAAGAGAGGACAAAATACAGAGGGTCAGCGACTGGAATTGAATGAAAGCTCAAGATATTCAAAGAGGAAATTCAGGAAAGAGGATGCCAGCTGAAATCACTAAAATAGGTCCCCAATTATCAAGTAAAGCATGGCCCTCGGAGAAGAGTAAGTTTTATGTTCTTTCCCACATTCACAGGTGAGTGATTACGTTAACTGCGGTGTACAGCAGGCACCAGGTACGGTATGAAGGGAGCCTCCATGGCCTGATTTTTCACACAAACACCGTTAGAAACCTCGCGATATTTCACTACCTCTCGCTCGCAACCAAGCCCATCTTCAAGGCCGACCCAAGCCCAACGCGCTGACAGAAATGACCCGCCTCAGCAGAAAGGGACTGGGCTCATCACCTACTGGACACCAGGGCCCCAGAGTGAGGGGTCCGCACAGGTTGGCCGAGGTTTCTATCGCTAGTCCCAAGTTGCATCACCTTCCTTGCCTGGCCTTGGAAATGGCCTCCCTTCCCTACACCCGCCCTCTGGCCCCGCTCCGGGGTGTGGAGAACATTGCCTCCTCCTTATTACCGACCTCAGAGCTAAACTCATTTTCTCTTCGGACAGAGATGGTCCTCTCAAGAACGATTTTAAACCCCTACCCAACGCAGCACGACTCCCACAAGCCGTTCAACAGACTCGAACGACCCAGCAACCTCAAGGACGCGCTGGATTGGTTGAAAACTGCTAATGTTTCGCCCGGTAGGGCGGAAGCTTCACGAGCCCTTTATTTTCATTGGAGGAAGTTCGCGTCGATCAAATAAACCGGTCTACCCCGCTCTCCTGCTGCCCCTCCCGCCCTTAGATTGGCCTGATGCGTTTTCCCCGAATCCTTTGCGGGACCATCCTGCGAGTCTCCGCTTGGGGAGCCGGCGGCGGGCGTCCGAGACCTGCAGATGCAGGTCAAGTGTCCTGAGATAAGGCGGACAGCTCCACGGGACTGGACGAGAAGAGATTCCGGAGGCCGCCCTACCCCCAGAAGGAGGGAGTGATAAATGGAGAAGAGATCTGAGAAACTTGGTTTTGCTCTGGTCTAAAACTTTGGATGGCCTCTATGTACTAGGGAATTGTTTAAAACACAGGTCTAAATGCTCCTTTCTCCATTCTAATTTCTGTAAGTGTGGATTTGTTTTCCGCTTACCGTTCAAGTGATTCTGAGGCAGATGCTATAGACTATATACTTGGATTATCAATGGGCTGGATTATTTGGCTATTTACGGTGAAGTGGTACCTAAACCGTCCTTTCCTTTTCCTCTTCAGTACAGTTTGAAATGGGTTTGGCCATTTCTGTCCATTATTTTCCACTTCTGTAAGCTATTTATATACGTGATGGTATCTTGAGTACAAATCAAGTTATTAGTCATTCCTGGTAGACTTAATTTCTTGAAAGACAAAATTTTATCTTCCGTTTAATACTATTCCTTGTGCCTATGAGACATAGGTCTCAATATTTGTTACATGAATGCAGTTTTGCTGTGAAAAACAAATGAACTAAACAGCAAATCTCATAAAAGTGAATAAAATAGCCTGAGGGTGGGAATTAGAGAAAGTGGAAGGACAAATATGTATAAAGGAGGTATATAAAAAGAAGGAAAAACTGCCTGGCAGAAGGCCTCTTGAAGAAAGTGGCATGTATATTAGATATGGAAAGATGAGATGAATTTGGGCAAGTAAACATAAAATAGAATAAAGCTAAAAAATAATAGGTAAGAAATAGCATCCCTAAAAATTAAAATTTTTAATTTTAAAAGATCTTTATTAATCACCTGAGTATAAAAGGAAAATAGGTTGCAATTATACACTAGAATGTAATGAATAAAACTATATTAAAAATGTAAGATATAAATCAAGCTTTAGAAGAAACTAATTTTAGTTAAAAAAGAAAGGATGAAAATAAACCAAGCATGTACTTGAAGAAGTTAGAAAGGAAGAACAAAATAACTGATTATTGAAAAAACAAAAAATTTTTAAAGGGTTGATAAAATTAATAAATGATAAAGTATTCTCAAATTAAAGTGGTTCTTAGCAACATAGATAAAAAAACAACAAATAAAGATTGAAAACTGGATTTGATAAATAACACAACTGAAAAAAAAAAACTATGCTAAAAGTTCTTAGCCCCCAAATTCTAAGCATCTAGCCTACTTAGATTTATGACTGAGTTTTAAAAACTTTTAAGAGCTAATTCTTGCTCTTTAATCTCAAAGCAGAGAAAACAGAAAATGGAGATCTTTGGAGTTTATTTTTAAAAGGTAGCACAACCTTCAGCACCCTAAAAATAGCATTTAAAATCACTCACTGTAATCCCAGGGATGACAGAGTAAGCATGTGGCTCATGGTATCTCCAATACCAGGCTCATTTGATGCTCATTTGTAAACATATGTGCAAAAAAGCCTATATTTTAGCAAAATCAGTTTGATAATGTCTTAAAGGATTATTTTACTGTAATCAAATAAAGTGGATTTTGTTGTTGTTGTTGTTGTTCTTGTTGTTTTGTTTTGTTTTGTTTGCAGTGCTGGGGATTGAACCCAGGGCCTTGTGCTCGACAGGCAAGCATTCTACCAATTGAGCTATATCCCCAGCCCAAGTAAAGTTTATTTTTAAAATGCAAGGATAATTCAAAATATATATCTATTAAGTAATCATCATTCTAGATGAAGATCATTTCAGTTTTTAAAAGGTACTGAATAATATTCAAACATCCATTTCTAATAAGATAGATTTACAACACAGTTATAGAAAGTACATTTTTAAATATGGACAACATATTTAAGATGAAATATTTTTCTCAAACCTGGTCTCTAAAACTAGAACTTATGAGATGTTTGTGGTCATTTTATGGGCAAATAATCCAGTGAAAATAGATTTAAAATGTCAAACTAAAATGTTTTCAACAGACCATCCTCTTAAAGGAGTGGTGGGGAAGTTACATGCATCACTTTTGTTCATATTTAATTAGTGAAAAATAGTGACATGACCACTACTTGCTGCAAGGGAGGCGAAAGAAAGAAATCTATCTGAAACACTGTGCCCTGCTACACTTTAAGGTCAGATCATCTATTACAAAATAAAGATAAGATGAGATTAGAAGCTCTGCCACAGACATCATTAGAACAGTTACCAATATCATTCTTGAAATTCTCATCAGTGATGCAATAAGACAAAAAGTGACATATAAAAATTGACATTATGTATTAATGATATGATTACCTGGAAAATCCAAAAATATAAAAGATGAAAGAATTCAGTAAAGCAGCTGATTAGTAGACATCAAAAATCAATATATTTACAACATATAATGATTAATAATAGCAATGTGAACTTCCTAGACATAAATATACGGGAAATCTATAAAATAGGTAGCTGGAAAATTATGAGATTCTAAAGGAACTCACAGCATGAAAGATAGAAAAACAAATAACTATCCCAGGAAGACACTGAGTCAGTTTAGTAACCAAAGGAAAATAATAAGCAATTCTAATAAGTTTCCTAAGATATACTCAAGAAAATATGGTATCAGAAAATGGTTACCCTGCTAAAGGAATGTCAAAGAATAAGAAAAGACTGTTGAAATTAGAAATATGTTTGCAGAAATTAAAATTTTAATAGAATGGTAAGGTGACTCAATTGAGGAAACATTCCAGAACATACAGTATTTGAATAAAAACATGGACATTTTGAAAAAAACATAGAGGATTAATCATCACATGACTAATAGGAATTCCAGAAAGAGAGAGCAACAAATATTGGAGAGATAGAAAATTATCAAAGAAATAATTGAAATTTTAAGGAACTGAAGATTAACACAAAGTCTCCAGATTGGCAGGATTCACCTAAGGCCAAGCAAAATAAATGGTAAAAGAAACAAACCTAGCCACATCAACAAGACATTTTAGAGCATGAAAAAGGGAAAGAGAAAGGACTAAAAGCTTCCAGAGGTGAGAATCTGATCTTTTATAAAGGAATAATTGAATTAACATCAAATTCCTCATCAGAAACCCTAGATACCATAGGGCAAGGCCTTCAAAACTCTAAACTGAAATTATTTTGAACTTAGAATTCTATTTCCTGTCAAGACAAAAATCATGTCACAACATATTTTAGAAAGCTTAATCATCATAAACTGTCTGAGAGATGCTCTCCAGAGAGATAAGAGTAAAATGCAAAAATAACAAATGTGAAATATCAGGGTATGGGGACAGAATGGCCTACCAAAGATGTCCATGTCCTCATCCCTGAAATTTGTGAGTATATCATGTTGCATGGCATAACAAACTTTGCAGGTACAGTTAAGGTTACCAGCCTGAAAAATGTGATCATCCTGGATTATGCAATGAACCTAATATAATCACCCAAGCTCTAAAAACTAGATTCCTTTCTCCATTTAGAAGCAGGAGATGTCAGAGAGATCTGAAGTATGTGAAAGACTCAATTCACTATGACTAGCTTTAAAAATATAGAAACGAGGTAATAAATCAAAGAACATGGACTGCTTCTAGAAGTTGAAATGACCCCCCTTGCATCCAACAATCAGGAAGATAACATGGACCTCAGTCATACAAAAGTGTAGAACTGAATTAGGCCAACAATCTGAACAAACGGGGAAGAACATTCATCCCCAGAATCTAAGAAAGGAATATTCTCTGATGACATTTTAGGAGGCCTTGCTAGACCCTAAGCAGACAACTGAGTTGAGTCACACTATACCCAGATATCAGGCCTGTAGGAAAGTGACACACCAAATGAGTGTTGTTCTAAGCCACTAAACTTGTAGTAATTTGTTATGGCAGCAATAGAAAACTAATACACCTCATAAGGCAATGAAGAAAGAAAGGTGAAGAAACAAGAAACTTAAAAAGAAATTGATCTAAAATGAATCAAAAGATGACTAGAGGAATGTTTTCAAGAAGAAAAATTGGATAGATTCCAAACAATGGATAGAAATGGGCACGCAAGGTGAATGCAGTCAGTGACATATAAAGTATTTCTTTCTTCACTGTAAAAGAAACAAAAGCAATTAATTAGGAAGTCCTTGAAAAACATTAGCAGTAAGAAGTATCATGGTTTTAAAATTCTATAATCCAAAATAATGAAGTATTGGATGCTCTCTAGTACAAGATGTTGATAGTGGGACAAGTTATAAATGTGTGGTGCAAGGGATACATCTACATCTGAATGCTCAACTTTCTGTTCAACTTTGTTGTGAACATAAAATTACTAGGGCATTATCTCTTCGTTGGATTCCTAGGTTAAACCCTCTATTTCTTATATTTCATATCTTTATATTTTGCCCTTGCTTTGCTGTAGTATAGGTTTAGGAAACTCAAAAATGTTACATGAAAGGTGAACTTTCCATATCCTTATTTTGTTTCCACCCCGGTTTTCATAGTTGAATTGAGAAATGGAAAGGGACGAGGCAGGAGACTATTGCCTTTCTACACGATATTTAACATCATATTCATGAGTTACTGTAATAAAATGCAAAATGGAAAGAAAAATTCATTTGGACAAAATGTATTCTTCAATCCTTTGGAAAAATAAATTTAGACACACACTTCAAAGATTTTTATCAAAATAAATTCAAGACAACTTAAATGCTTAACTGTAAAAAAATACCAAAAGAATACATCATTCAATAGTTTTACAATTTTAGAATTCAGGAAGCCTTCCTCAGCATAATTACCAAGTCAGAACCCATAAGAGAATGATAGGTTTGACTACATAAATATGTAAAATGTCACTGGGCACAGCGGCACATGCCTGTAATCCCAGCAACTCAGGAGGCGGGACAGGAGGATTGGAAGTTTGGGGGCAGCCTTTGCCACTTAGCAAGATCCTCAGCAACTTAGTGAGACCCTGCCTCAAAATTAAAAATTAAAAAAGGATTTGAATGTAGCTCATCAGAAAAGCAACCCTTGGTTCAGTTCCCCGTTCAAAAAAAAGTAAAATATCTATGTTTTTAAATAAAATGTGTGCCAAACTGTATAACTAGTGTTTCACTCTAGAAAAAAAACAATGGAAACTGGAAAAAGTGACCAGTACAGATGTTCAATATCAATGATTCATTGGTTATGACACCAAAAGCAAAAGCAAAAAAAGAAAAAGTAGATAAATTAGACTTTATCAAACTAAAATCCTTGGTGCATCATAATATACTATCAAGAGAGTAAAAAGTCCGGGTTTGGTGGTGGACACTTCTAATCCTAGCAACTCAGGAGGCTGAGACAGGAGGATTGTAAATTCAATGCCAGCCTCAGCATCTGAGCGAAGACCTAAACAACTTAGCTAGACCTTTCTCAAAATAAAACAAACAAGCAAAAAGGCCTGGGAATGTGATTCAGTGGTTAAGTGCCCCTGGGTTCAATCTGTGGTACCAAAAAAAAAAAAAAGTGAAAAAGCCATCCATGCGGAAAAATGGGAGAAAATATTTAAGAAATTATGTATCTGATAGAGGTTTATTATCCAGAAAGCATAAATAATGACTCCTATAATTCAATAATAACAACAAAACAACCCAATGGAAATATAGGCATAACAGTTTGAATAGATGTTTCTTCAAAGACTATATACAAATAATCAATAAGGACATGAAAAAATGTTTGACATCACTAATCATTAGGGAAATACAAATCAAAGCAACGAGATACCATATCAAGGTGAAATGTTCAAGGAATGACTTGTAGAATCTAAAAAGCTGGTCTTGTAGAAGTGCAGAATACAAAAGTACTCGCCAGAGGTTGAGAAGATTAGAGGGTTGGAAGGAAGGGAAAGATATTGTCAAAGTTACAAAAAAAGAAGAGAATACATTCTGGTGATCCAGCTGCACAGTCGGGTGACAATAATGTGTTGTATGTTTCAAAACAGCTATAAAAGAGGGTTTTTAATGTTAAACCACAAAGAAATGATAAATGTTTGAGTGATAGATATGCTAATTACCCTAACTTGATCATTATACAACACATATGTATTAAAACATCACATTGTAACCCATAAATTTGTTCAATTATTTGCATCAATTTAAAATGAAAAAGAATAGCTACTATAAAAATAAACAAAGACAATAACAAATGTTAGTGAGGATGTGGGGAAATTAGAAACTTTGTGCACTGCAAGTGGTAATATGATCCAGCAATTCTACTTCTGGATGTATACCCAGAAGAAATGAAAGGTTCGTCCATGTTCACAACATGGGTGCTGAAAGGTATTACCTCTGCCCCTCACAGCAGGTTCTCTTAAAGAGAGATCTGAGCAGCATTACTTCATTGCTGTCCCATCAACCTTGCAAAGACTGGAGGGAGAGTATATCAAGAGGAGGAATGGCAAAGGCAAAGACCCTAAGGCAGAAAAAAGGCTGACGTGAAGAAAAGAAAGAAACGTTTGTAGCATAATGAGAGGCAAAATGATGCATGAAGTCAGATTGGTTAGGAGAGACCTAATCATATAGAGCCCAAAGACCATGATGGAAGGGAGGTGAATTTTATTCCAAGGGAAATGGAAAGACATTGGCAGGTTTTAACCCTTTATTATGATCCAAATTAGATTTTAGATTCAAACTTTCCGAAACACTAAACTACATTCAGAGCATCCATTCCTTCATACCTCATTTTCTTTCAACTCAGAGTAAATCTGACATATCCTTTCCTCTCTATTGGAAATAGTTTTACTAGGTTACCAAAGATATGTTAATTGTTAAATTCAGTTGCTTCTTTTCAATTCCCATCCTGGTATTCCCCTGGGTCACTTTGGCACATCAACCACTCATTCCTTAAAATTGCTCTACTGGCTGATTTTCACTATGTTTCCTAGTTTTTTTGGTAGCATTTTTTCCATCCATTCCCTAAATGTTTATTTCTCTTTCCCTACCCCACCTCAGAATTATGTCCTTAACATTTTCATACTATCCCTAAACACTCTCACCTCCTAAATTTTACCTAAATGCTTATGACTCCAAAATTTTTCAAGTTATTACCTCTAGTCCTCTATACTCATTCTTCAAATCTAAATTTTCATCTGTGTATCATGAATTTCTGCCTCAGTGTAGCATAACATACCAAAACAAAAATCATTATCTTTTAAAATCATTCTTATTTATTCTCTGTATTGAATAATGGCATCACCAGTCACACAGTTCACATAACTCCCTAGAATGACATTAATGCCTCACTATTGTCAAAGTATAATTTTTAAAATTTAAAGATATGGCTATCATACAAATATAAAATGAATATGCTTCTAAGGTGTATTTAACCCTCTAATGAAGGAGACCAGAAAAATGTTAAAGCTGGCTTACAAAAAAATTAGAGCATATTTAGCCAGAATGAATGAAATAGATTTGTGTTCAAACTAATGTCCTATAGGTAAAAACAAACAAAAAACCCTTCAATATTTGGTGTTACGTTTTCTACTAGAGAAAAATCATTTGCATCTCTATAGGGCAAAAAATCTACAAGTTGGCATTTTCAACAGTCTTAACCCTAATCAACAGCAAATAACAAATCAAAGATATATTTCCTAGAGTATTAAATAATCATTGGGAAGCTTTATTAAACAATGCTGCAGTGTGACTCACAATCATCCTTTAGCCTTTACTAGTTTTAGACATTCTTGTTTCTCACTTGCTCTTGATTTCATGTAAATGTTACATGGTGAGGGAACTGTATCTGCCTGACTCCAGTACCTCGATTGTTCACACAGAATACGAGTGATTGGCAAATTCAAGTAGTACGCAAAAGATGAACAGAAGGACTAGAAAATGGTCTCTGCTTTTCACAATTAGTAGGTCACCATAATTAAGAGAGTATGACATTGGGGAAAGGATAGAAAACTATCAGTAGAGCAGACCTACTTAATGGTCAGCTGCTTCACTGCAAAGGCACCAATACAATTCAGTGGGGAAAAGATCTGTGCAACAAATGATGCTGCAGCAACGGCTATCACACAAACAAGGAGCAAACCTTGCTTCCTACCTTTCTTGCTTTTCACCATATTCAAAAAGGAATCTGAGATGGATCACTGGAATGTGAAAGAAAAAGTTCCAAGGCATCTGAAATCTTCACAGGGACAGACAAGATTTCTTAAACAAGACTTAATCCAATCATAAAGGTAAATATTGATAAATTATTTGTAACCAAAATTAAAAATGTGTGCTATTCAAAGACACCATTAGAAAACTGAAAAGGCAAATCAAAGCCAAAGGGAAAAAACATACTATGCGTATATGTGAAAAAGCATAAAAAATATTTATGAACCAACAAAAAAACAGTAAGAATAATAGATAAAAGTACTGTATCAGCACTTTGCAGAGTGGACATCAAAATGGCCAATGAGCACGTGAAAAAGTATTCAATAGCATTGGTTATCAGGAAAATACGCGTTAAAACCATAATCATAATAAATGCATCAAAATGGCTAATATTAAATTTAAAAAATTTAAAGACTAAACAATATCAAATAGTGGCAATAATGTAGATCAGTTCTCAAGGAAGTATGACCGATATGAGTGTAAAATGGTACAACTATTTTTGTAAAACTAATATTAAACACTCACTTACCTTATGACACAGTGATTTCATTCTTGAATTTATACCCAAGAAAAGTGTTATGTCATCCCCAAAAAATGTTCACAGAACTGTTCATATCAGTTTTAGTTATAATAACCCCAAACTGTAAATAACCCAGGTAAAATAACAAACAAATTTTGCATGTTCATCCAATGGAATCTTATATATTATCAGAGATACAAGGGGAAAAAAGGAGAAGTATTGGCACAGTCTACAACAAGGTTGACTCATGGATATTATTATTATTATTATTATTATTATTATTGCTGGTAATTAAACCTAGGGTCGTGTACTCACTTAGCTACATCCACAGCCTTTTCGTTTGTTTTAAGACAGGGTCTCGCTAAGTCCTTAGAGCCTCGCTAAGTTGCTGACTTTGGTCTCGAACTTGCAATCCTCCTGCCTCAGTCTCCCAACTACTGAGATTACAGGGCTGCATCACCACGCCTGGCTCATGGATATTATTTTGTGTGAAATAAGTTAAATACAAAAGACTACATGCAAATTAGCGTGTAGTACATGATTCCATTTATGTAAAATTCAATAGCAAGCAGAGCTAATCAATGTTGACTGAATCAGAATTGTGGTTACCTCCAGTCAGGCAGGGATGGAGGTAGTAGTGAGAGAAGCCAATTAGCTGTCAGATTAACTGTGGAATCCTGGAAAAGTCACTTTTTGAGCTCCTTATCCCTATGATGGGAATTACTATTCTTCACAGAGTTGCTGTCAAAATTGAGTGGCTGCTTGGCAGAGGGAAATAAGGAGAGGGGAGGGGCAGAGGGTGGGAAAGATGGTGGCATGAGAGGGACATCATTACCCTGTGTAAATGTATGATTGCATGAATGGTGTGACTCTACATAATGTACAACCAGAGAAATGAAAAGCTGTACTCCATTTGTGTACAATGAATTGAAATGCATTCTGCTGTTGTGCATAACGAAGTAGAACAAACAAAAAAAAATTGAGTGGGCTAGGGCTGAGGTTGTGGCTCAGTGGTAGAGCATTCACCTAGCACACGTGAGGCACTGGGTTTGATCCTTGGCACCACATAAAAATAAAACAAAGATATTGTGTCCATCTACAACTAAAAATATGTATTTTTTAAAAAAATTGAGTGGGCTGATAGTTTTAAAGTGTCCGCATAAGACAAGTGGTAAATGCTAGTTCCCCTTTAAATTGGACCAGAGTTGCTGAAAATTACTCCCCAACACACACACACACACACACACGCACACACATACAAATGTTTGAAAACTGAATAATCTAGAATCAGAAAAAATAAAAACAGCAGAAGTTATGAAAACCAGTCAATAGACACTTAACAAAACTTTGTGAGGGTTAGTGCAAATGTGGGCCAAAATACCTTACATATAAATATTTAAAACTTAAAATCAAATTGTTAAATAAAATGTGTTCTATCCTCCTTCTTTGACATAGTTTATAACAATATGAAGGTCAGCTTTGAAGTTAGAATTCTGAGATTCTCTGGAGCTCCACACTGAATCCTGGAATGTGGGAAGAGCTAAGAAAATGTTCCTCTTCTTTCTTCTTCCAGCTCCCAGCCACACTGTGAGGGGCCTCCAGTGTGTGTAGGGATACTCCGATGTGCAAATCCAAGTTCCATTCTCACCCTTGAAACCCTCTGTCATCACTGGGCTTGGGAACACTTACTCCTATAGCATGGCTTTTGCCATATAAAGCCCCAGAGGAGGCTACCAGCCAAATACTTGATCAGGGGGAATTCTGGGGCTCCCAGTATCTGGGAGGAGAAGGGGTGAATGTAGGTTCAATGTGAGTGTATCTCCTATGCCCCTGGAACTCCTCACCTTATGTGCAAGGGTGAAGAAGGGCCAGAGTGGGTTCTGAAGCAAGGGCCCCTGAACAGAGGCCTCTTGCCCAGAACTGGGCAAAGCAGCTAGATATATTTAGGTCTAGGATTATCCACACTTCTGGCTTCAAATAGTAAATATACGTATACTTTATTGGCTAGAAAGAGAAAAACTCTGGACTAGAATATGCTGAAAAAAATAACAAAGATAAAATAGAACCTATAAATCCTTATTAAGAGGCTAAGAAGAAAGCTACCTAGTCTTTTGAGTTTTTATTTAAATTGAATTTGTTTTATTAACTGATACATAAAAACATAAAAATCATATATATTTGTAAGGTACCCTGTGATATTTCAGTATATGTACACATTGTGCAATGTTTAAATTAGATCAAACATATTTGTTTCCTCATTTATCATTTCTTTCTAGTGAAAACATTGAAACTCCTTTAAGCTTTTTGAAATTCATAGTACAGTATTATTATCTATAGTCACCCTACTGTATGCTTTCCTATGAGGCACTGCATAAAACTGAAATGAATTATTAATCTCAGTTCTTTTCCTCAGAATATTTTGTAGCAAGTTGTGGGTCTTAAAGTTGCTTTTGTGAGCCTTAGGTAAAGAAAGACATTTCATGGTCTCTCTTCTTTGTCTGACTTTATATTTCTTACAATCAAGCAAGTTGTTTTTAGACATTCATATTTGTAGATTCATAGGATGTATCTGAAGGCAAATGGTGTTCTTATTAAAACCGTCAGAAACAAAGAATTTTACATTATTTTTTGATGAACTCTCATTAGTAATGAGGCACTAAACATGCTAGTGAATACAATATAAAAGAGAATATTAATAGGGTTATTTTTAGCTACCACCTACATACAACATCAAGACAACATCAAGAGCAGGAGCGAAATAATGGTTCTTTTAGTTTAATAAACCATAATGTTCCTGAAAAATTCTTCTCTTTCCTCCCCAAATTGGGGCATCTAATTATATAAAGTGATTGCTGTAGCAACAGCTTAGATATGAGTAGAATGGGAGAGAAGTAGAAGAAGGGAGGGAGGGAGAGAGGAGAGGATAAGAAGGAAGAAGAATTAGTTTTTTTAAACAAAAATTGTGAGTTTAAAAATAGAGTATTTTGCCAAAGAGTAAATTGAGGGAACTGCTAACCAGAAGAGAAAAGAAATTCTGAAAAAGATATATTCAGGACTTAAGCCAGTTAATATCTGAATATTAAATTACTGGTAAACTTTGTGAAGCCAAGAATCACAGAAGGAACTTTCATGGGATAGGGTAAGAAAATACATACATATATTTCTAAAGACTGAATATGGGGCTGGGGATATAGCGCAGTTGTGTAATATACTGTATAAGTAAAATTCAATAGAATGTGAGGTGTTATGTAACAGCATATAATGTATATGTTACAATATGGTCATCTATTATAACAGAGACAGCTAAAAATAAAATGCATGCTACAAATGAACAAAATTAACAATGAGACACAAATTTTCACCTGTTGGATTTGCAAAGGTCTAGATATGATAATATAAATTTACTGTGGAAATAAGGTTTCCTCAAACATTGTTGATGGTTAGGTAATTTGGTGAAATTTTAGAGGAGGTCCTTGGAGATGGGATGCATCAAAAATTTAAATACACAAACTATTTGAGCCAGAAACTGTCTTTAGACATACCTGCACATGGGCATAATGTATGTACAAAACTATTCATGCAGCTTTAAAAAGATTGTAAAAATACTAAATACTCATGAACAGAAGGCAGAATAAATAAATTTATTTACACTCATATCATAGAATTATTTTTCACCTGTTAAAAAGACTGAATATGGGGCTGGGGATATAGCGCAGTTGGTAGAGTGTTTGCCTTGCAAACACAAGGCCCTGGGTTCAATCCCCGGCACCACAAAAAAAAAAAGTCCTGAATACGATGATCTACATGTACTAATATGCAAGGTGTTTTAAATATATCATTAAGTGAGCTAAGAGAAAGTAAGACCAGTATATACAGTACACTAATCACTTGCGTTAGTAATAAAGAGGGATTGCTGCCAGTTCATACTGTCAATACTCCTTAATCAAAGACTGTCAGAAATACTTAAAGTTGAACAAGTTGATTTATTTTTATTTTATTTATCCTTTTATTTTTATATATTTTTTATTTATTCTTTGCTGCAGGGAAGAAAGCACAGCATGGGGAATTTTTATGTTGTATATACTTATAGTATAAGTGTGTAAAAAAGGGTTTATTAACAATTTAGCTTTGGGTGGGTTATTTTGGGCAGGACTTAAGGGAGCTGGGACAATAATATTACCAAGTATATTGATAAATTTTATCCGAAAGGAGGGCTGACTATGGAGGAATAAAGTAGTAATGGGCTAAGCTTCAAATCTTCCTACGTAGTCTTTGAACGAGTGACAAGTGATAGCAGTAAATTGGTTGTTCTCTAAAAATTTTCTGACTTGCTAGATTGTTCTCCCCCGGTGCTTTGGCTCAAAGGAACTAGTTTTTTCTGGGCCTTTCTAACAATCTCTGCTCATTGACAGGTTGCTGTCTTCTCCAGCACCATTCTGGGATATGTGAAACAGAAAGTGAAGACTCAGGAGCCTCACTACCAAGTTCTTTGATCCAGAAGTCCTTGGCTCTTTTGTTAGCAGATTCTTTAATCAGAATCTCTACAGATTTGTTTTATATAGTATGCCCAGGTTTTTTAGCCATAAGGGGAAAAGAACAAATGCTCCATTCTTCCAGGAGGTGAAAGTCCCTGGGGATTTATTTTTTGTACTGATTTTGTTTTTGCCTTTTTTTTCCTTTTGAAATAAGTATGAATCATCCATTCCAATAAGTAAATATCATAGATTGATATGCTTTTTCCAGAACTAATGATTGCCAAATATCTGTGAAGAAAATAAAGGAAAATAACAGGATAGAGCTAGAATAAGTAAAACTGCTCAATTAGGGTGGTTAGGGGCCTCCTCTCTACAATACTTGAGCTGAGATCAGAATCCTATCTGGTGAAGGACTGAAGAAGACCTAAGAAGGAGCAACTGCCAAAGTCCAAACGCATGAACATCCTGGCATTCTACAGGAACAGAGAGAAAGCCAGTGTCAGTGGAGTTCTAACCTGGCAAAAATCGAATCTTTAGAAATGTTAAATCTTCAAGAATTGCCAAATCCTCAGGAATTTTGTGAAATTAAGTTATATAAATCTGCAATTAAATAAATGATTCTTAATGAACAAGCAATACTTAAAATTCCCCATTTTCTAATTATTTTATTATTAACTGCTTTTGAAGTGATTTATATTGAATATATATATTATATATATACATTGCAAAAATGCTATTAATAATGTTACTGTGCATCTTCAGTTATCTCATATAGGTAAATTTATTAGCCATTATGAGAGTGTTAATCCACAGATATTGCCAAATGCTACAAATTACAACTTCATTTGTTGTTTTTCTGATTGTCTGGACCTAAGAAAGTGATAAAGAAAATGTTGATAATATAGATTAACCATAAAAGTATGTTGTGTTACTGAGTATTGCATTGTGCATAGCACAAATGAGGAAATAGTCTTCCAGTATTCAAAAACTACTATTTGATTCAGCAAAGAAGTCATTCACATCACTGATGAAGGCAATAAAAGTTTCAATGAGGTTGATTGTTTTACTTTCATCTTACTTTCAGAGACAGAGGGAAACAAGAAAGAATATCTTTTGTAAAAATAAAGCAAAAATTAACATATCATTAGTATTCAAATGGGAAAGTAATGGAGCTAAATAAAATTAACTAGAAACAGTAGATGAGTGCTAAAAAAAAGGGTATAAGACCAAAGCCAGGGCATGTAAAATGGTATGACCAGAGCAATAGAAAGAAAACCAGGGATAAAAAGTATGCAGGAAACCAAGTAGAAGAAAGGGGTCAACTCAGGTGAACTTGGAAAAATTAATAAAACAACAAAGATACATTATGGTATACATACTCAATGGAGTATTACTCAACCATGAAGAAGAATGAAATTATATCATTTGCTGTATGGAACTGGAGACTAGCATACTAAGTGAAATAACTGATCCAGAAGGTCAAAGATTGAATGTTTTCTCTGATATGTAGAAGATAGTCTGAAGAGAGAGAGAGAGAAGGAAAAACAGAGTGGGAGAGGGATTCCATCAAAACAGAAGAAAGATCAGTGGAGTATAGGAAGGGGATTGAGGGTAGAGAGGAGGGACAGGGTAAGGGAAGAACAGTGGAATGAATCTGATCTAACTTTCATAGGTACCTACATGAATTTGCTACAGTGAATCTCACCATTATGTATATCCACAAGACACTAATTAAAAAAAAAACTAAGTAAACACACAGAAAAATCAGTAGAGGAAAGGGAACAGGGAGAGAAAGGAGGGCAGGGGAAGGGGAAGTACTAGGGACTCAATTAGAGCAAATTATATTCCATGAATTTATAATTATATCAAAATGAATCCTAATGTTATGTTTAACTAATATGAACCAACACAATGAAAAAAAAAAACAAAGGCACATTAGTGTTGAAAGTCAGATTTATTAATTAAAAACAGTCATGGCATTTCTATTAACCAAGATTTATGCAAAATGTATTTTGAAATTTTTCTCTAATTATGAGAATTGTAAGGTAGAAACCATTTTAAATTCACAGGTTTACCTGGTAATTGGAGAAAGAATTTCTTCATCAAACTTGAGTTATAATGAGTCTATCCCTTCCTGCTTGCTCCTGTACCATTTATTGTTTATAACAAAAGTTGTGGGACTATGGGGTATGTAGTTCAGTGGTAACTCTACATGCTTAGCACATGTGAGGCAGTGGGTTCAAACCCCAGCATGAGCATGCATGCAGACACACACACACACATGCACACAGAGTAAAGGTTACAAACAATAGTCTTATAACTAAATTTTGTCCTTGTTTATTCAAGCTGTTTAGTGTTGGTTCATATGGAATTTCTAAAATTTTAAAGCTTGGGAAGAAAATAACCTTTTGGGGATACATGTTAGTAGTTTACCCCATCCTGCCTAAAATGATTGAGAATGGATGAATACACAGGGGTAGGTTATGCTATTCTTTCTACATTTGTATATGATTGAAAGTTTCCGGAATAAAATGGTGGTGGTGGTTGTTTTTAGTGTGGGGAGGAAACAAAGGGAATTTTTATTTTCAAGAAACTTGCACATAACTTGAGAAGGCACCATACCCAGAGATTTAGAATGTAGAGGTTAAAGGGAGAACAGTGTGTGTGACAGAAAGAGAAGATCTGAAGATATTTAGAGTACGCCATGGAGAAAGCCAGACTGCAGCCATGATTGGAGAACGGTGGCAATAAACATTCTTGGAATAATTTGTGCTAATTTCTGTGTAGAATGTTTAATAGGTGTTTTCTCATTTTCTGTTTACACATATCCTCTAAGGTAGATATCATAGGCAAAAAACCTGATATTGAACAAGTTTTTACTTTTCTTGGGTCACAAATCTGGTATAGGGACCTTTCAGGAGAGTAACATCACAGGAAAAGCCAGCTTGCATTAAACAGAGGGAAAGAAGACCGTAAACTAGAGACCACCTACCACTAAATAAGACCTGAAAAAAATCATGCTGGAAAAGCTTAACAGTGTTACTAATGTTTAAAATTCAGGAACAAAGAACAAAGACTTTAAATTTCCACGACTTTTCTTGAAGAACCAAAGATCCAGCAACACAGGTACGCCAACACACACTCACAGCCAAGGCACTGCTGCCCCCTTCAGGTGGGACTTAGGGTGTCCTTTTGCAGGACTCCCTTTGCTGTTATTTTATTGCAAATGTGCTGCTTCATTTTGTTCGTTAAAGCCTGTGTAGGTATTTGAATTCATTTATGTACTAATTGCATTCAGCCTGAAGGGTTTGACAAGCTCGCGTGGGTCTGATCAGTGAAAGAGAAAGGAGTTGAGCCTTAGATATGTGTTTCTCAATGTGATTTGTCCACCACATGTTGTGTACTATGCTCCAAATCACTTATCTAGCAATTAATCCTTTACTCCTCACCTACAGTAATATCCCTTGCAGAGTTTTCTTGTGCTATAAATGCTAAGTGTCCTATGTATGAGTGGTATGATAATAAATGCTTAGGGATTCAGAAGAGGGCACTATTATTTCCTCAGTATCAAGACAAAGAATTTTACAAGTTGGTTTGAAAATTTACAAGAAAAGAGAAAGCATTCCAGAGTGAAGGGAAATCAAAACCAAAAGCATGAGCCTCAAAATACAACATTTGTACAGCGAGTAGAAAGTGGGCTAGGATTCTTGAAGCTTAGGCTCCTTCATTCATGTAACTAACTCAGGAACTAAGAGAACCACCAAAAGGTTACACCTAGAAAGGAATTCAAAGATCATCCACATTTGAAGCACTTCTTTTTACAAAGGACAGTCAAGATCTTCAGAAGATAGTTGACTCGCTCAATTTCACACTGTTATTTGGTGAAGGAATTGAGATGCGATCTTCTCTCCAATCTTCTCCTTCATACTTTGCTTCAAAGTGGGTTGTTTGTTGTGCAAGAAGAGAAAAACTGAGTTGCTGCTGAGTTCCAGGCATATTGCTTTTCTTGGCATTAAAACAGTGGTTGCCCTTTTCCTTCCATCACTCACTTTCACTTCATATTCTCTACCAAGAAGCAAACCAAGAAAGTGCTGTTGAGAAATCTAATAAGCAGAGCAAACAATTAAGAATAGTGGATAAGCGGGCGTGGTGGCGCACGCCTATAATCCCAGCAGATTGGGAGGCTGAGGCAGGAGGATGCATCACACCACTTTCTTGTCATTATATGATTACATTTGTGCCCCTCCAAAAATGATATGCTCAGCTTCTAAAGTCAACATTACTACCACACTAAGTGAGGGCAAGGAACCACGAGATGAATTTTCAACCCCCTAAAGCAGGCATGAAGAAAGGCATGATATGCTGGCTGGCAACTCTCAAATCCAGCATTTATAATAACTAATATCAGAGTTTGGAAACAGTTGTCAGTTTCAGTGTGGCCTAGAAGACACTGACAAAGTGCCTCTAGCTTTCATTCCACTGTTAGTGATGCCTAGTTTGCATCTTAGAATTCAGGACTGACAATATAGCTTAGTGTTAAGATGATAGGCTTTGGATTTGAATCCAGGTTTAGCATTTATCAACTGAATGATATGAACCATTTATTTAACTACTCCCCACATCCATTTGCACATATGGTGGTCAGAATCAGGTTTACCTTCTGCATTGAATTGTTATGATGATTGAGTACCTTTACTTAGGTTTCCCCCAAATCAGACTCTGAGACAAGGTCTTGAGGAAAGTAGGTTATTTAGGAAATGATCCCAGGAGACATAGAGTGGGATGAAGTCAGGGAGGGAAAGGAGAAAAGCCAGAAATGACTGCTAATGAGTAACACATCCCCACTACAGGCAGCTGGGGAGTACCCTCATGAGGGATCCTTTGTCAGAGGGCTAGGAAGCTAAGAAGAGTAGTTATCTCCATCCTTCCATTCCTATTTAGTTGACAGTAGTTCTTGGTGCCATTAACTGACTTTCCTGGCCTTTCCTGATCACACAGGTCAGGAACACTGCAGCATGCAGAGAAAGCCCTAGAAGTAAACAGGACTTGAGGTAGAACTCCACTGCTGGTGACCCTTAGAAGGGTTCAGGGGAATGTGGACAGCACACTGACAACATTTCCTATTGTGAGATAATGTATTTACCTAGCAGTGCCTGGAACATACTAAGCATTTAACAAATGACATAGCTGCTTAAAGTACACTATGTGCACTATGATGACAAAAGGAAAGTCTCAAGTAAAAAGGGCAAACACTATTACTAAGGAGTTTAGATGAATGGAATCAAACCAGAAACCTGGAAGTCGTTCTTCAGTTTACGTCCTTTTCTCCCCACCTCCCACTTTTTTCTCCATGTTCCATCAATTTAATCACCTTAACATCTCCCCCTTCCGTCTTCCCCACTCCAGTAACACTACCTTAAAACAAGCGCTTCACATCTCTTGTTTAAATATGGTCTTCCTGCCAGTCTCCCTTTCTGGTCTCATCCTGACTTTCAGCCAATCCCTTCATTCAGTGCTATCAGAATGCTCTGTTTAGGACTGTGATAGCTCAGTTGGTAGAGTGCCTGCCTCACAAGCACAAGGCCCTGGGTTCAATCCCCAGCACCACAGAAAAAAAAAATAAAAAATAAAAAAAAACATAGGACAGAATGCTCTGTTTAAAACCTAATTCTGATGAGGTCATCCTATACTTCACTGATTCACCACTTTTTTCTTGGTGAAAGTAAAACTCTTTAGATTATAAGACTGCTCATTACCTAGTTGTAATTATTTATCCAACCCATCTCCCCTGTAGCTTACCCTCAACTCCTAAATCCAGGCATAAGATTTAGTACCTAATATATATCATGCTTTCTCAACATCAGTGCCATTGTGCAACTCCTTCCTATACTTCTTCATCTAGGGAATTTCTAGTTTTTTTTATTTGGGAATTCAAGTTGTAATCAGTTTCTGCAAAAAAGGTATGCATGGTACTTTCCTTCCCTATTGGTCTGGTCAGTGATCAAAAAGTATCTCTGTATGTCTCTTAAAACTTGTGAGTTGCATTACAAATATCCATTTACCTTCTGTCTTACTAATAACATTATTATTCTTCATAACCAGAAACTGAATATTTGTAATATCAATAAGTTCAGAAGATGATATTTATCCATACTGAAGTCTAAAAATCATCTTATTATGACACAATCTTCCAAAAGCAAAGAACTTTATCTTTGTAATTGCAGTGCCTGACATAGCTCCCAACATATATTGGTACTCAACAAGTTACATTTCAATTAATAAATAAAATTTAAAGTTCTGAATATTTCCACTCTTTCACAGAGATTTTATTAAGTTGCCACCTGTGGTAATAAGACTCTTTAAAAGATAATTCCCTGTACAGATAGTATTTTAAACTGGGGATCTCATTGGTAATCTGCCAGACTTCCAGCTAAGTGGCCATTAAATTTGACCATTTGTTCTACTTTTTCACCCTTGAGTGCCTTAAAACCTTTTCCTTGAAAAGCGTTTGGTCTTATTGGTTTAGCTAGTAGAGTCTAGAAGAGTAGTTGTCAAAGTCAGATATATCAGAATAACCTGGAAAGCTTGTTAAAAATAGAGATGTTTGAAGCCCAGTCCCAAAAATTATTGCTCATTAAATGAGGGTGGGGGGCAAAGCTTTGGGTTTGTGGTTTTTGTTTTGTTTTCTTTTGTGGTGCCAATGATTGAAAGGAGGGCCTTGTACATGATAGCCAAGTAGTCTGACACTGAGCTACATTCACAGACAAAAGTCAATATTTTTAGTAAGATCCTGAAGAAAAAATTATTCCCTATAATAAACAGATCTACATGCCATATCTACAAGCAGAATGTCATTTCTGCAAATGGCTTTATTTTCTCTAGACAAGTGTTGTAACCCATTTCAAAAGAAGTTATCAGCACACTTCACAAATAGCCCTTGATGTTTAACAGTGTCACAGCATTTTGGCTTGATAGGTTTGCCTGGTAACACTATATCTAAGGAAAATCCATTATCTAACTTCTCCCTTCCCTTGTAGTAGACACAGAAATAGCACACTAACCAATGTCAGCCAAGGAGCAGAAAGTGTGATCATCCAACTTCAGCTTGTGTGTACCCACATGACTTCCTTCCCACAGGTATTCTTCTCAACAGATGTCACAATCAAACCTGGCTCCAAACATTGAGTCTGTTCCAATAACAACAGGATCTGTGACTATAATTGAGGGGACTGCAGGATCCGAATAAGCCTTCCTCCTCCTGCCGCTCATAAGCTGCCCAGGGGTGTCATGGTAGTCTGGCCCTAGACTATTTGCAGAAACTTTAGTCATTTTACGCAGAGATCAGTAACTAAACCTGTCTCGTCCTCTGTTTTTGTTCTTTATCCCCCTCTTACTTTTATAAAAATCCACCCGAGAAAATGTCTTGAAAAGAACCAGCAGCTTGTTTGTTCCAGGATGGTTGGATGTCATCATGGTACTACTCTCCAGACCAACAGTAAGAAGGGAGCTCTACTCTACTTCACTCCTGTTAAGCTATTATTGTCCCCGAAGTATAAAATTTGTTTTATGAGTGGCATCGGAATACTCAGGAACTGGAAAAGATGTTTCCACTTGATAAAACTGAGTTAATGATCATCTGGAACAGACAAAAGGAGCCTAAGAAAATTCCTATGATGGTCCAGTGGAGTCAGAATGTCTGTAGAAGTTCTTATTTCTCATGCTTTATTAGAATGAAATATTTCTATAGCGAAATAGAGTGCTTCTGTTTTACAAAAGAATATAATGGGACTTTCTATACCTATGCAGAAAGTAAATGATAATATCTGAGAATTTTCTGAGGTTAGCTATAAGTAAAATTTGCTTATATATTTTTATAATTTAAATGTCAAAGATTTTTAATTGAATAGTTTTATAGAAATACAGTTTTATTTTAAAATCAAAGTCAATAATAATATAATATTTCATGGGATATTCTTTTGTAGCCAATTTTGCTGTAGTGGAGCATTTAATAAAAGCAAAGAACTGTAGCTTCAGATTATACTTTAGAAAAAATTGTTTAAATATACATATTACATACCCATTTGTTTTGTATAGTTTCCTTTCAATTTTTGTTATAAACTATTAATTTGACATCTCACTTACAATTTTGTTTTATCTGTTTAACATCCAACAAGTTCTTTAGTGAAACATTATATTTTATTCATATATTCTTCAATTATGAAAAGGTTTTTTGTGTTCTAATTCCTATTCTGAGTTTAACTGATAAAAAATATAACCTGAAAAAGAAAAAGAAAAAAATGCATCCAAGACTGAAATATTAATTTGAAAAGTGTATTAATAATTGCCTCTAAAAACAAATGTCTCATACTAGGGACCACATGAAGAAAATATGTGAAACTTCATGAGAAAAATTGCTTTACTGAATTTCTTCAATTAAACCACTAGATGGCAATATCTTTGTTTCTTTGTGAATCAACTAAATAAATGACTTTTTTATTTTTATTTTTTAGTTTTAGATGGACACAGCACCTTTATTTTATTTTATTGATGTGTATGTGGTGCTGAGGATTGATCCCAGTGCCTCACATGTGCTAGGCAAGCACTCTAGAACTGAGCCACAACCCCAGCCCCAACAAATGGCTCTTGAGGAAAACATTGAATTATATTTTTAAAAGATACCAAATTGCTATTTCTCAATTCTATCTAAAAAAAGGAAAGAAAAAAAAAGGAAGTCACAGGGGAAGAAATTCTAGTATATTTAAAGAACATTTCATTGTGTATGAATTGGCTGATTAGAGCAAAGTCACTATGTCACTGAGGTAGAAAGGAATGGCTTTGGCTTTCTTTTGGAGTATCCAGACTTCCAAGATCCCAAGCCTGTAAGGAGACCTTATACAGGAAGACACAGTTGAACAGTGTTTGTGAATCTGTCCACATTCTTTCCACTACTTGATTTTTACCTTCTCAACTAATTTCATCATCTTTAAAACTTCTTTCTCCTCCTTATGGATCAGAAACCACGGTCAAAGATGAAAGGAAGGTTTTGAGAGCAGACAATATTTGTGATGGAGATTTCTCTACCTCAGAAGATTTTACACACCACATGCAAAAATCAGTCACTGTACCCCAAGTGATCTTTCTACCCCAGGATCACTACCACTGATTTTGTTAAATCTAGGTTTACACATTTAGTAACCTTTGTTTGTTTTTTATTTGAAACTATCAAAATATGATGATCAAAATATCAAGCATTTGATGAAGCAATGTTTAAAAGTAAAAAATTATAATTTTTAGTCTAATGCAAACAAAATGAACACATGAAAGTTTTATTAAACATATTAATGAAGAAATCAATTTAAAGGGAATTTTCAAAAACATATACATAAATACACAATCAAGAATGTTGAGAAGCCAGCTGGGCATGGTGGTGCATGTCTGTAATCCCAGGAGCTCAGGAGACTGAGGCAAGAGGAATGCAAGTTCAAGGCCAGCCTTTGCAACTTAGCAAGACCTTGTCTCAAAATAAAAAATAAAAAGGGCTGGGTTGTGGCTCAGTGGCTAAGCACCCCTGGGTTCAATCCCTGGAACCGCACACACACATGGAAGAAAAAGAATGTTGGAAAGAACTTTGTAATTCAAAACTTTAATATTCTATTTGATAAGGCAATAAAATACGTTGTGGTAATCTTTTCCATCAGACAAAAAATGATTGTCTTTCTAACAGACTAATTAATTTGCATTACTGTATTTAAGAATTACTTGCATCACTGTTTAGATTTGTGCAAGTTAATTTCAACACATATTGAAATGTAAAATATCCTCCTCAATAGAAATTTGGTCAAGTCAAAGTAAACAATTACCTTATATAATCATGTAATCTTCAGCAGGTCTGCCAAATTCAGTAATCTCTTTTACCTTTTCCAAGAGATAGGGAATTTCCAAAATTTGCCATTTTAAAAATCAATAATTATCTTGGTGGGATCAGAAATATCACAGAAAAGAGCCTTATTGCATATCCTGCGATATTAGGACAAACCACAAGGAGGCGCTTTTTGCACTAGATTTCCTGAACAAAATGGTGAAAAGGGCCGATGATTAAATTTGGGATAATGTCATTAGGTTTTGGAACACATTAAACAAACATTGGATTTTTCTTAGGACTATAAATAAATATCTTAGGAGATGAACAAAGAACCATCCCTAAAGTGAAATAAAATAGAAGTGACTCCTCTGACTTGCCTCACTATTTTAATCATGATATGCCACCCAATATTCTCAAATGTGGGTGTTAGGGTGTAGCTCAATACCAAGTAGCATTTGCCTACCACATGTGAAGTCCTGGGTTTGATCCCCAACACTCAAAAAACAAAAAAAAAAAAAAAAAAAAAAAAAAAAATCCCAAATCTGGAAACGTGTCCCAATTTTTCCAGAGACTAGATTTGGTATAAATAGATAAATAAATAAATAAATAAATAAATAAATAAATAAAATAATACAGTATATCTCATGAACTAAGAAAGATCAAGATTAGAAAATGCAAATATCTATAAGGGCAAAACAGATAAGTAAAATATGGACAGCAGCCTGGATAAATGTATCACACTGTTTGGGAAATGTGACAACTTGGGAAACTCAAGATTCATCAAAAAAGAGAGATCACTATTCAGGTCCAGACAATTGATATGTAGAAAAACAGACCCCAAGTTTCCAGACTTTCAGGTTTATTTGTTTGTTTGATTTGTAGTACTGGGGGTCAGAACCAGGGCCTCATATATGATGCTAGGCCTACACTCTACCACTGAGCTCTCACTAGACCTAAATTTTCCAATTTTTCAAGAAAAATAAGACCAAATTATGCATATTCTTGAGAATGTTTTAGATGTGGCCCACTTAATGAAAGCAAAACAAACAAAAATGCCAAAATAAATAATCAAACCAAAACCTAGTTGACTTTCCTTCTCCCTATGTGAATTTGCCTAAGAATTTTCTGGACTTCATTTGAAGTCTGTTGAAGAAACATCTGAGAAGTAAGAGTATGATCGGAGAAGCAGTGGCAAAAATTGAGCATTAGTGATGAGCAGGCAAACAATAAGAATATATAGACAATACATCTATGAGACAACTGGGAACTATTAGAAATGGAGGGGCCTTTCAGGGTTTGAAATTCCAATAACTGGGAAAAAACTCAAGTATTAAATATCATTGTTATCATTTATTCTCCTCATCCCCTACCTTAATGCTGTCCAGTGTTGAGGACATTGAAAGAAAATATTTGTTGATTGAGTTCTAATTCAGATATAAGAGGTCAAGTGGGAAGATCAATATAACAACCTTAATTTTCTGTCAACTGTTTTATAACTCAGATGTGTGTGTGGACTGTTTTAATTTCTTTTTTTTTTTTTTTCTTCTGTGGTGCTGGGGATTGAACCCATGGCTCTGTGCTTGAGAGGCAAGCACTCTACCAACTGAGCTATATCCCCAGCCCTGTTTTAATTTCTTAAAATTAATGGAGAAAAAAATGGTGTGATTCAATCCAGAACAGAACTGGAAATATAATCACAACCTGCTTCACTCCCTAAGGATTTCACAAAACTGCTGATGAGGACAAGTATATATATTTTTTTTACCACAATGCCTATAAAAACATATACCAAGGCCTCCACCATTACCACTGCCTATTGGTCTACTTGAAGACAACTGACCTGAACTGAACCAATCGTATTCTTTTCCTCAGGACTTGTGAACATGGAAATGGAACCAATGAGTAAGACAGTGCTAAGTACTTGAACTGCAAGGTTAGAAGATGATCTTAAAAAGGACAGCAGGTCAAAGAGAAGCAGAAGTCATAATACTCTGAGGGGGTAAAAGAAAACATTGAGTTTTTATCACTTTTTCATTTTCTAGGTGGCGCAATTTTAACTAATCCTTCACCGATGTTTGAAATTGCCAGTTTGGGGGGTTTTTTTCCTTTTCATAAACCTCACCTATATTGCTGCTGATTTGTGTATATATTTTTTACTTGCAACACACAATTGATAACCCCTACTTGTTGCAGTATTGCCAGATATGTGGAAACTCTTCCTAGGCAAAATGGAAAGACCTCATTTATGTGACCTGAGAACATGCTGGGTCTTCATGGTGAGTCTTTTTTTTTTTTTTTTAACTTTATTTTATTTATTTTTTTTTTTATGTGGTGCTGAGGATGGAACCCAGTGTGTCACATGTTCTAGGCAAGTGCTTTACCGCTGAGCCACAATTCCAGCCCTTCATGGTGATTCTTACATCTGTTTCTAAAGTTATTTTTATGGTTATGACTCTTATGACTCCAAAGGTTAAATTAAAGTGTTACTAAAATGAAATGAAATAGAACCTTAGTGTCAAGTTGAGTCTTCCTTGGCATTTTCTTTGTAATTCTTTCCACATCATGTATTTCTATTAGAAATATCCAATTCTTGGTGGCTCTTATTATACTTTCTTCATTAAAGGTGGTAATTTTTACAGTTTTAGCCATAAGAAATAATATTATTTTACTATTTTAAAAGTATCCAAATTTATTGTCTATTTAATGGTCAGGTATTTTTAAGTTTTAAATAAGCTGAAGAGTTTAATGGAAACAAATTCTCATAATATAAATGGATTTCTCCTTGATTCTTTGATCAATGATTCAATTGTGGGTCATACTGAGGAGCTGGAAACTTGAGGGTTTCGAGAAATGGAGGCTTGTGTTGAAGGGTGGAAACGTGGGTCCAAGGCGAGAACTATGACTGATCCTGCTGGGGTGGTGCGAGGTGGTGCGGGGATTTCATTGGCTCTTAAACCAATAAAAGGCTATGCAGTTTCCGCAATAAACGAGTCCTCCACTGCTCACTCCTGGTCATGTTTACCCGACTCCGGGTGTCTGACCATGGTGCCGTGTCCTTACCCCCATTGTGAAAGCCCCCAGGACCCACAAGTGTAACATTTGGCACCCAACGTGTCTCACCGCTGGTCGGCCCCTCCCAGCACTTCTTTGTGCCTATTCAGGTTTTG
Organism: Glaucomys volans; assembly: GCA_020662805.1. NCBI lineage: Eukaryota > Metazoa > Chordata > Mammalia > Rodentia > Sciuridae > Glaucomys > Glaucomys volans. The sequence goes on along the minus strand of JAJEJO010001351.1, from coordinate 354,722 downwards.
TTGTATGTTCTTTGCTATACAGCCTAACAGGGTAAGGTTAGCCCCTCTTTTCACCCATTTTTTGTCTGTCTTGTCGGGTCTTCTCCCTTAGCTTTTCACTCATGAACTGCAACACTTCCAGGTTCGTCTGGGCCACTCCTTTTGCGCTAATCACACTTGAGCGGTGAACCCACCCTTCTTTTGGGTTTTCAGAGACACAGTCACAGGCTCTGGAAGTCCCCTGTGGAAGCACTCACATTGATCCACCACATTTTTAGAGATGCCTTCCATTTGTTTTTCACTTTCGTTTTATGTCTCCTTTTCCTCTTCCCCTAGTCTCTTTCCTGTTTTTTGCCCTTTTAGGTTTCTCTATTATTTTCTTCATTTTTTACTCTTATCCTGCTTCTACTTCTAACTCCTCTTTTGTTTCCGTTCATTCCACACATAATTGTTCCTGAATTATGGGAAATCTTCCTTCTGTGCAGCATGCTCCACAACTAGCCACCCTTAAGGTTTTACTCTCACAACGAAGTCTTCAAGTTAAATCCTCAGATCTTGATAAATTTTGGAATCAGGTTCTAGAAAACATTTGGGATCCTTCCATTTGGATGCGTGTGCTATTTCTGGCCACAGAACACGAAGTTTATGACGGACACTCCCCCCCCCCGCCCCCCTTTTTCCCTATCCTTTTAGGTAGTATTGCTTCCCTTCAAGGCTCTTCTGCTGATGACATTATAAAATGATACAATGATTCCATCGAAGACAAAAAATTGGCTCTGCACTCTTCTGTTTGTTCTCTTGCTACATATGACTCTGATTCTGAGGAGGATGTCCCCTCTACTTCTGAGGCTACTCCCTGTGCCCCTCCTCCTAAACCACCGCGTACTTCCTCTTTGACCACACACTCCTCTGACCTTATCCAGAGGTGCCCCCAAAACACTCCTATCCTAGCCCTCCCTATACCCTCTCAGGCTCCTCCTTCCCCTTCCGCCCCCCCTCCCTTTGCCTTCCCGGTTAACATCAGCCCTAATGCTGATGATGACCCTTGAGTTCCTACTCCTCTTGGTGACCTGACCACACTCAGAAAAGCCGCTAATGAATCTGGTCCCAACTAGCCCTTTTTCCTTCAAGTTCTTGAGCAATGGGCTGGCCACCTTCAGACTCCTGTGATTGGAGTACTATCCTTAAGGACTGCCTGTCTCTAGGCTAATATTTACAAAGGAAAGCTACCTATGACATGGAGGCCGAGACACAAACTAGGCAGAATACAATCGATAAAAAAAACAACAATCTAGACACGCTTCTTGGCGGTGGGGATTACACACACCCCAGAAACCAAGCGATGATTGGCCACCACATTTACTTCCAACAGGTTAAAGATCTTGCCTTAAAGGCCCTTAAATCTCTAGCAACGCCCCATTCTTCTGAACTCTTTTGAAATCTCATCCAAGGTCCCAATGAATGGTTTCCTGATTTTCTTACAAAGGTTCAAACGGCTGTCAACTGCAGTTAATGATGATTATCCTTTGTTTCTTTGCCTTTTCTCATAAAATGTTGCAAGTCTTCCTTACAGGTTCAAATCGACAATTTGAGCAGATCTGAGGCTGTTTATAAGCAGGAAGCCCCAGCCTACCTTCCTGCAGGACTTGGAGGCTTGCGTACTTGGAGGCTCGACCATACCAGGATGCCTCCTCCAGACAAGCAAGAAGAACCAAAAAGAATAATAAAACTCCCAGACCTACCCCTTCTTACATTAATATGTCATGATTGGAACATCGCTGATAATGGCTGGTAGTCGATGATGGGTAAGATCCCCGGAGGGGACAACCTAAGACAGGCATAGGCAGAGGGGACAACCTAAGACAGGCATAGCCACCATCCCCTTTTGCCTCCATGAGGGTGGGCCACCCCATGGTAGGATGCTGTCACTCCTGGCCAGAGGACCCATGCCTATACAAATAAAAGGGGGAAATGTGGGTCATACTGAGGAGCTGGAAACTTGAGAGTTGCGAGAAATGGAGACTTGTGTTGATTGGTGGAAATGTGGGTCCACGGCGAGAACTATGATTGGTCCTGCTGGGGTGGTGCGAGGTGGTGCGAGGATTTCATTGACTCTTAAACCAATAAAAGGCTATGCAGCTTCCGCGTCCTTACCCCCCACTGTAAAAGCCCCCAGGACCCACAAGTGAAACATTCAATTACTCTTTTTTTTCCCTTCCTTTGTTGTGTTTCATTTTCCTAATAG
>JAJEJO010001351.1:158534-347498 GCA_020662805.1 Glaucomys volans | reverse complement strand
ATTGTTTCCTTCATTTCCTTGTTTCCTTCAAGAATTTCTGTTTGTTTTTTTCTCAGAATTTCTATCTCTTTATTGAAGTGATTTTTTGCTTCCTGCAATTGCTCTATGAGCTGATTATTCATAGCCTGAATCTGCTCTCTGGTCACATCATTCTCTTCTCGGATCATTTTAATTATGAGCATTCTGAACTCCCTTTTTGTCATTCCTTCTACCATGCTGTCTTTGGGTTCTCTTGATGTATCATCTAGGTTTGATTGGGACACTTTCTTCCCGTGTTTTCTCATGCTGCTCGTGTATCTTCCCCTCTAGTAGTGCGAATCCAAGGGATTACAATTTCCCTGTGAAGACTTAAAGTGTCCCTGCAGATTTCCAGTAACTCACCTGTTGCTTAAGAGGTGCTTGATCAATCGGTGACCCAAGAACGGTGCTGTCCCACTACCTCCAGGTTGGGAATGATCAATGCTTCTGGGCAGAGGCAGCCTAGTGTTGACAGACAATTAGATACAGCAAGGTGATTGACTCTGGGCCAGGGTGTTGACCTGGGCACTAGACCAAGTTGGGGTGGTGTCACAGAACTGTGCTCAGTGATGGAGACACTGGGCTTGAGAGCCCAGGCTGGCCTGAACTCCTCGCTGGGGGCTCAGGTGGTGGCAGGTGGTTGCTCTCTCTTGGGGACACTGTAAGCTGGTGCCAAAGGCCCTAAGCTCCTCGCTGTTGTCAGCGACCCCAGCAGCTCCCAGCCAGACCTTTCCAGGAGCTGCGGTGCAAGGGCTCGGAAGACAGGCCGCAGCTCCAGAGCCCCAGGCAGCCGGAGACGGACTCTCTCTGCCAGGGAAGTTGCAAAATGGCGCCGAGGAGTCCAAACTCCCCGCTGGAGTCAGCAATCCCAGAGGCTCCCGGCCAGACCTCTCCAGAAGCCGGGGCGAGGACCCAGGCAGCCAGAAAAGGGCCCTCTCTGCCAGGGAAGCTGCATGATGGCACCGAGGGTTCCAAACTCCCCACCGGAGTCAGCGATTCCCCGAGGCTCCCGGCCAGACCTCTCCAGAAGCTGCGGGAGGCCCCAGGCAGCCTGAGATGGTCAGTCTCAGCCTGGAAGGTTGCTGGCTGGTGCCGGAGTCCAGCCAGTGACTCTAAAGCCGCTGCTGTGGACCCACACTCACTTGCTAGCTGGTGCAGACCCAGGTCGGTGACTCCGAAGCAGCTGCAGGGTCCGGCGCTCCTGGTTGGTAGCTGCCCGAGGCCAGCCGAGCCCAGCCCGGCTGAGTTGGTTCAGGAGCGGCGACTGGGGACCCCTTATATGTGATTTGAATATAAAAATCTCATTGAGAGCCATATTCCTGCTGTTTGAATCCCGAGCAAGTAGGAATCCACAGAGCAAGTAGGAATGCAGCCTTCCTCTAGCCCGCCATCTTGAATCTCCTTCAAGTGATTTTTTACTTTTATATTCATTCTTTTATTCCCACAATACTTGTTTGGTGCTATGTGTTAAATAAATAAGAATCAAAATTAATTACAGAAGATGCATTTTTAAGCTTAAAACATAATTTAAGAAAAAAAATCCTAAGTCTTTTCCTGCAAGTAGTTTTGTAATTATATCCAAATATTCCAACTATGTTGACAATTACATTACAGATTAATTAAATTTCATTATTATTATTTGGCTATGAACTTAGAGTACAACAATAAGAACAAATGGACTCCTCAGTTTATCTCTAGTAATAGCTTTCATTGCATATTAGTTTTTATCATCAGTAAGTACATATGCAAATATTAAGGGATATTGAGATTGAGATCAAAAATTAAAGCTAGTGTTGTATGGAGATCCTGAGAGTGCTCAGATTTAGGAAGAGAGAGTGAAAAGAAATAAAGGAAGTGGAAGCTCCTACAGTAATCTGTGGGGGGGGATAGAAACCAGTAATAAAGGGGAAGTGACAAAAAGAGACAAACTGGAGACACCTCATGAAGATGATGGTGTTATTACTAGAAAAACAGAATAATTGAACATTTGGATTTCTGGAAGAGAAGTGGGAAAGTCAAGAGAGTTCTATATACTGAGTGTTTATTCCCCCAAAATACTTATGGTGAAGCATAACCCCAATGTGATGATATTTGCAGGTAAGGCCTTTAGGAATAGATTAGATCGTGGGATTAATTTCTTTGGGAATTGATTAGCGATTTGATTAATGACTTTAAAAAAGGAATCACAAAAAAACTCTCACTCCTTTTACCATTTGAGGTCACATTGAGAAGACAGCAGGCTATGAACTAGGAAATTGGTCCTCAACAAATGTGTTAGCATCTTGATCATGGACTTTCCAGTCAGATAGGTTTCACTGGTGATTTTTACAAATCATTGAAGGAAGAATTCCAAAATTCAAACTCTTTCCCAAAAAATAAAGATTGGGAATTAGAAGTCCTCGTCAGTGCAATAATGTGAGAAAATGAAATAAAAGGCATAGATATTGTTTCAATTAGTTTGTGTGTATCCCAGGCATTCATACTTTTAAAAATTGCTACATGATTTAAATGTATAGTCAAGGCTCAGAATTGCTATTTCTCTACCTGGGGTGTAACTCAGTGGTAGAGCACTTGCCTACCATGTACAAGGCCCTGGGTTCAATCCACATTATTACTAAATTTCCTATTATTCAAATATTTCTGGATTCAGTTTTTTAAATTGGAGGGCAGGTTTGGCATAAATTATAGAGGTATGGCATACTTGTAATTTACTTTGGAGGAGTCCTGGGATTACCTGAGAAATTTTGGCAGCCATTTGCAGAACAATTACAGAAATCAGTACATGAGGAGATGCTTTACAAAGTTTTAAGGAAGCCTTACGTAGTGTAGCATACTCCAGGGCAAAGAGCAGTGGGATTACATTTAATATTGGTTAATGGCCTTGCGTGCTGTGCTGGGAAGGTCATTAATTGATGTAATAAAGGCCTGGCTGCAGGGACATCTTAGGAGATAAAGCATTCTCGGTAGTATATTTTGGGATAGTTTTATGATCTTTGCTTTAATCTTCAAAACTTGCTGTAACCATTGGGATGCAAATTGTTCTAAACTGATTTATAGACTTGATTTCCTAAGCAGTTTATTGAACATAGTTCAATCTTTTCTAAATAACAGAATAGCATTAGGAATGATTCCAGAGTAATCAGTCAAAAAATGGAAGTGGGAGTTGGAAATGGCGAGGCAAAGCAGGATCATCCAAGAAGAGCAAGTGAGTAGAAACTTGCTCCCTGACTTTCAGGGACAGCAGTTCATTTTTGTCATGGCCCAGATCCATGGTCACATAAGACAAAATTCTCAAGATACTAGGATATGGGCAGTGCAAGAATACCAAATTCATAACTATAATGGTCCCAAATTTTCTGGTGTCACTGCAAGTACTAGTGTTAAAACAATTAGCTCCATTCTCCTAGTTACTTAAGCTTGAGGGAAACCAAATGAAAATTAGAAACTAACTTATGGATTTATCTTGATAAATCTCTGGTGCTAGGACTCAAAACTAGTCCTCACAAATAAAGGTTTCTCTGTTTATGAGGAGAATAGAGTAATGGTTAACAGTGCAGGCCCTGGAACCAAGCTATCTGGATCTTTCTCCTGGCTGGTTTATTTGTAAACTCTCTCAGGTTCTCCATGCCAAAAAGAGGGTGGGGGAGGCAAGATGGTAACAGCACTTGCTCTGTTGAGAGAAACAAGTAACATAAGTAGAGAAAAACAGTATTGGATTATATATTATTGGATATTATATATTATTGGATTATATATTATTAGATATTATTGGATTATATATTGGATTATAATATATTGGATAATATTTTTAAAAAGTGTAGTACAAGCAGCCAACATGGGAGTAAGTTACATTGAAGGATAATTTTCAAAAAAGTAAAAACCATGGTTCTGATATAAACACATCAAAGATTCTATTTAATTTATTCTTAATCAGAGAACCAGGAAAATATTGTGACTTTCTTTTTCAAAAGGAAGCAAAGAGCAGAGACATCTATATGTCAGAATTATTTAAATGAATTTGGAAAGACATAAGACATAAACTGGCATTTGGAGTGAGGATGCTCCTGTGGTCCTTCTACCAAACAGAAGGTATGTATGTGTGTGTTTACAGACAAGAATCTTACACATTACTATCATCTAATTACTACTTACAGAGTGGTAAAATAACTCAAAAGCAATGACAAGTGTAGAAACTCCATAAAATCAGATACTCTGAAAGCATGTGTTCTGAACAATGCAAGACTTGCCATTGAAGCACAATTTTGCCCTTTAGTCTCCACTCTTTTGATCAAGATAACCTCAAAGTTTATTCTCAAACACAAGATGAGGCTACTCTCAGAAGGTTGGGTTTGATTATTTACATAGGTACAGCAAGCCTGGATTATCACACAGGTCTTTTTTAAAAGGTTGATTCAAGAAATCTAGAGTATAATGAATAATTACAAAATTAGCTTCATCTGTAAATTTTCAGATTAGATCTTTAAAGACCTCTGTTATTTACTGTTCCAAGGTAGGATGTCAAATTCAAGAAATTCTCCAAACCAGGTTTCACAGATAGTATCTGTTATGGTTTTGTTATGAAGTGTCCCCCAAAAGCTCATGTGAGACAATGCCAGAAAGCTTAGACGTGTGAAATGATTAGGTCATAAGAGCCTTAACTTAATCAGTGCATCAATCCTCTGATAGGGATTAATCGAGTGGTAACTGCAGACAGTGAGGATGTGGCTGGAGGAGGTGGATTGATGAGGGTATACCTTTGGGGTTTATATTTTGTCCATGAAATGGGGTGGGTCTCTCTCTCTCTTTGTCTCTCTCTCTCTCTCTCTCTCCCTCCCTCCCTCTCTCCCTCCCTCTCCCTCCCTCCCTCATTCCTGCCCTCCCTCCCTCTCTCCACCCCTCCCCTCCCTCTATTCCCTGAGCCAATTGCCATTTTCATCCAGAGAAATGGAGTTGACCATCCATGGACTGAGTCCTCTGAAACTGTGAGCACCAAATAAACTTTTCCTCCTTGAAAATCATTCTTGTCAGGTCTTTTGGTCACAGTCATGAAAAAGCTTGAACTTGGGGCAATCCCTCATTCTTGAGGCTTCCAAAATACCTTCACATTCCTGTCCTTACAGTCCTTATGCTGTTCCTTACACTCTCCTAATTCTGAGACCCTATAAATGGGTACAAGTTAGCTTTCTTGAAAGGATTCTGAAGGCATTGAGTCCATAATGAAAGTCATTCTTAGTTCCCTGAAAGTGGCTTGTAATATTTGACTAAAGCACCATTCTCAAATATGACATTACAGGTAAGACTTTGTTTGTATCACTAATTTCTCCAATGACATCATGTCCAAAAGGAGGAAAGATTCTTGCTTAAACAATGAAAATAACTCTAGTACCATGAAGGCTGAGGTCAGGAATGGTCATAAGAATCAGATATTTTTAAATGTTTTGCACCTATTACAACAAACAGTTTATGAAATTGCTGTGGGCTGTAGACAGCTTAAGAAGGAGAAAGGACTTCCTTATATGTCTAGGAAATAGAACATTAAGATACCATCATTATTTTGTACCAATAATTATCATGAAATTTCCCTTATCAGTACTTTAGTGCTGTAGAAGTAATTCTGTTCCATTAGATCTGGAGATAGCAGTCTTATGAAACCATCTGTTTGTCAACTAGAGGGTTTTGGAATCCTGACCCAAACACTGGTATGCTCTGAAAGTTGCTTAAGCAATCCGAGAAGTTTATGCCCAAGGGTCTGTTCTTTGAAGAAACAATGGTTTGAAGTACCTGGTGTACTACTTTTCCACTGGGCTCTGAGATGATCCTTCTTTTTCTTTTCTTGTACCAGGGATGGAACTAGGGGTGTTTTAACACTGAGCCACACCCCCAGCCCTTCCTATTTTTTATTTTGGACGGGGTCTTGCCAAGTTGCATAGGACCCCGCTAAATTGCCGAAGCTGATCTGAAACTTGCAATCCTCCTGCCTCAATCTCCCAAATTGCTGGGATTATAGATGTGTACCACCATCTTGATCCTTTTTTGTTAAAGACAAACTCTGATATGCAGTTGATTGGACCTCCAGGTTAGGAAAGTATCAGAGTAAAACAAAACCTTCCATGGATGACAAAGACTTCAAATGGTTAATTTATTACTGAAAGTTTTCCAACATAAAGTGTCTGAAAAAAGCTCATAATGTTAGTGAAACTGACAATGAATTTTGGTTGTTTCTATAGTATGCAAAACAATACAATAAAGCAAATGTGTTTTTTTTTTTTGCAGGGGGGGAGAACTGGGGATTGAACCCAGGGGCAGGGGCATTCCACCACTGAGCCACATCCCCAGCCCCATTTTGTATTTTATTTAGAGACAGGGTGTCACTGAGTTGCTTAGGGCCTCACTAAGTTGCTGAGGCTGGCTTTGAACTCAGGATCCTCCTGACTCAGCCTCCCAAGTCGCTTGGATTACAGGCGTGTGCCACCACGCCCGGCTGAGATGAACATTCTTTATGAAGGAAAAAAGTCTTGAGACATATATAATAATCCTGAAAAATGATATACCGAGCTTGTCAAGGATATACTAAGAATATTAAGTAAAGAGATTCAGTGTGTCCAATATAAATCATGGACATCTGTATTTATATAAAATTCCATAAGTGCTAGATTCAAATAATACTGTGGCAAGTGAACATTTTTTCAAATAACTGAAATTTTGACTAGTGATAATATAGTGTGACCTTATATCATTAGGGAGAACCCTGCCAGGCTTCTAACAAATACAAAAAAGTCAGAAGATCTATATTTTAGTCATTTGCAATTGTGTTTTACCTGAAGTTAACACTTAGAATGGAAAACCAAAACATTGACAACTCTAGGAACTTCCCATGAAACATTAAGAATTTAACTTAAGGAAAGTTGAGTGTCTTCTCATCTGACAACTTTTCCCCTGTAACTCACTGAAAATAACATCAAATGACCCTGAGGTTTAGTATGCCACCTTGGCTGTCCTCTGTTGTGGTCTCAGTCTCTTCCTCTTTTCTCTTCTCTGCCACAAGTTGAATGGATCTCTTTCATCATGTTCTCCCACCGTGAGGCACTGTGCCACCACAGGTCCAAAGCTACAGGCCCAAATGGTCATGGACTGAAATTTCCAAAACTGTGAGCCACAATAAAATTTTCCTCTTTATAAATTGATTATCTTGGCTATTTGTTACAGTAACAAAAAGCTAACTAACACAGGATATTCAGCTTTACCCTCCCACATAATAATCCTCTAGTCAGGGGCAGACTCCAGTTTTGTGGGGCCTGAAGCTTTTATAATTTGGAGGTTTTGAGAAAAAGAATACAAACATAATTTACACAGTTTTGAAAAAAAAAAAAAAATTGAACACATACTTCAGGCTCCTTCCAGGATTTTGAAAGGGGTCCATCCAAGTGGAAGACTCTGAAGATTTAGATTGCTTTACTTCATGGTAAATCTAAATCCAATTCCCTGAGGTAGGAAGAGGAAATTGCTCACCAGAGAAGAGTTGGGAAGGAATTTGATTCAAACACAGATTTGAATCAAAAAAACTTTTTACCCTCATCCCTAGAGTTGTCTAATACTATCAATTTCTAAGTCTTTTTAAGGGGGTTGCTACTCTAAGATCACTTTCCTGGCCTAGTTCTCAGCTTGAGTTTGCCAAATCAGTTTTCATTTATCCTTTAGCTTTTGAAAATTCAAAATGTTGTTTCTGTTGTCTCCTTTATCATTCTTGCTTCTCTGAGTTGATGCCATTTTTTAAAGCCTTTCCTGTAATTTTCGTAAGAGTTTCACAAGAGCAGAGGAAAGGTGCATATCCAACGTTTTTTCTTTTTTTCAGCACTAGGGTGTGAACTCAGGGTCCAGTACACAGTAGGCAAGAACTTTACCACTAAGCTACACCCCAACCCTTTTGATCTTATTTTGATACAGGGTCTAAGTTTCCCAGGCTGACCTCAAACATGCAATCCTCCTGCCTCAGCTTCCTGAGCAGCTGGGATTATAAGCATGTGCTTCCATGCCCAGCTCAGACTGCCCTACTTAACATTCCCCAAAACTGGCTGGAGCAGTTTACACCACCAATAGTACAATGTGAAACATCTACTTACCTTACCAACATTCTGTATTGCCAAAACTTTCAAATCTAGTTAAATAATTTCATTAATCTGCATTTCCCCAATAGTGAAGTAATGCATCATTTTATATTTGACCCTATATGTCTTCTCTTATAAAAATAACCTGCTTATATAATTTATTCATTTTTAGAAGCAGCAAAGGGGATAAGAACATGCCCCTTTGGCATGCTGATTACTTTGAGGTGAAAGTAATTGAAAAATGTAAATGCAGGAAGGCCACTCTGATCTTCCCCTTTCATTCCTAAAAGCAGAGCATACATTTTCTGAGGAGAGATGCCCTTCATCCCCACACCAGGAGGAGAACATTCTTGTCACTGATACAGGGAGTCAACAGTAAGTCAAATCTGTACAAACCTGCCATAATGGTTAATCTTGGTTGTCAACTTATCTGAATCGACAGATGCCTGGAAAATTAATAAAGCAACTTCTGGATGTATCTGTGAAGTTGTTTCTAGAGATAACTGGCATGCAGGTCAGTGAACAAGTGGAAGAAGACCTGCCTTGACTGTGGGCATCACTGTCTAATAGTTGGGGAGCTTGGATGGACTGAAAATCAGAAGAAAAGTGAAGAAACATGCATTTGCAAACTTGATTCTTCTTGAGTTGGTGAAAGTTTTTGGTGCTGCGCCACTGAAGGATACCAGACTCCATATTTTTCAGCCTTTGAATACAGACTTGTACAAGTGACTCTCTAAGGAGCTCCCAGGCCTTCAGCCTTGAATTGGGGACTGCATCATTGTTCCCTCTTGTTTTGAAGCTTCCAGCTTCTTGGACTACTGGCTAGCACCAGCTTTTTCCTGGCTCTCCAATCTGCAGATGGCCACTAAGGAACTTTGCAGCCTCTAATCATGTAAACTTCATAAATGATCAAATAAATTCCTCTTATAATTTGTATATACATTCTATTGGGTGATTTTCCTCTAAAAAACTTAATACACCTACTAAAACAAAGTTTCGCTTCCCATGTGTCTCTCCCATGTATTTCCTAGTCATTTTCCCACAATCTAATCTCCACAGCTAAAATTCCCTTTTTGTCATGTCACACCTTCACAATGTATCATTCTTTGTTAAAATGGCATATAAGTTCTCAGGCCTATTGTATTTCTGTGAATCTTCATTTCTTATAAAGGAAAGCATCTGTTTGAATGCAAAAATTTTAACATCAAATAAAATTTGTATAATTTTCTCTTGTTAATCTTTCTTTTCTCAATTTAACTCTCAGGTCCAGTCATCCAACCTAAGAGGATAAAGGAAAGGTCTTAATTCCCTTAAAGCAGTTCATCTTTTTCTTATGAACTTACAGGCATTCTTTATATTTGCTCTTTTTCCTTGTTATTCAAATTGTAAATATTTTCTTTTAATCTTTCTCTCTTAACTTTCTATGTGGCATCTAAATTCTAAGGCATTTTAAATGTTGTAATTGTTTTTGTTTTTATATAAAGCAGATATTTCCCACCCTATCGGATACATAATTTGAGGTTTGTTTGTTTTTTTTTTTTTTTTTACTACACATGTAATTCTGTTTCTCACATTTAGGTTTTTAATTCATCAGGAATTTATGTTTATAATGGCAAGAGCTTTTTTTCCCACATCAACAATGGTAGTATTTGTTGAATAGTTCATCTTTTATCCATTGATTTGAAATACCTTACTAAGTAATAAAAGTTTATATAAGTAGTTTTCTGTTTCCAGGTTGTCTGATCCCACACTTTGACTCCTCATTCATCAAGAAATTTTCAAAACTGCATTTCATATAGGAAATACCCTTGTTCAGAAACTGAATAGAAATCTGTTAGTGTCATAAAAATACCAATTATAGATTGAAATACATGTTCACTTTAATATTTATCACACAAATGTTTACTTACATTTATCTGAAAATTATAAGAGGACAATTTGTGCATTACATTCATATTACTATCCATAAAGAACAATACATATAATTATTCAACTACATCAGGATAGCACACAAGGTTTTCATTTGTTTTAAGATTCTCAGTTAAAAAGAGACATCAAATAAGAAAAATGAATACCCTAAGATAAATTAACAATATAAATAATAAAAATTATTTCTAAATGTCTTACATTTAACAACTTTGAATTATATTTACATTCTAATATTTTCCAAAATCATAAATTACAATAAAGGTCACTGTCAGGGTGAAAATATCTATTTTAAAAGCTTTTTTCTAAATATGTTATTATGCTTCAATATCATCTGATTTATTCTTGGCACATGTGGCATCTTGGAAAAGTAAAAATATACTGCCAATTTTATGTGTTGTGCAGGTATAAGAGAAAAGAACACAGTTTAGGGGTAGACAGACCTGTGTTCAATTACCAGCTTGGTCCTGTTATGTGAAGCTGGTCAATTACTTCTTGATACTAGAACCAGGATTAAATTAAATAATGCATATTTTAAATGTACAGCATGGATAATCAATGAATGATATCCTTTCCCTAATTCATTTCCATTTTATTCACACTGTAGCAACAGCAAAATACCACAGTCTTATGTTGTGTTACAATTTGAAAAACTAAAAAAAAACTGGAAAATTAAAAAATAATATCAATGTGTTCTGAAAAATTACACTTTTAATAAATAAGGAAATCTTTCAGGAAGAGTAAATATTTTCTAATAAAATTCAATGCCTACTGTACTCTGATTATTTTTAAAAAATTCCTAAAATAAGATAAAATGGTCAATGGTTAAGGACTTTTGGTTTTCTTTTGTGCTACTGATATAAAAATAATGGCTATATTTAAGGCTTATTAAGTGATTGTAGTTGCCCTGAACCAAATCTATATTCTTGGTGTTGTACTCCGCTGAAACAGACCTACTACCTTGAATGACCATCACAGAGAACTCTCATGATATTCTATATGAACCAATCTTGGCCTCTTTCTGACTCTAAGGTTCATTTGGTGGCATGTGGCAATTCAGCTCATCTGCAATAAGGATGACTCTTATACACAATCACAAATCTCTTTTTCTCATGCTAAATACATGGTGCGTGGGAGAAATGGGATTCCTTCAAAAGGAAATTTATAGTGTCACAAGGATGGACCACTCTATATAGCAATGCTAACATCCCTATTCTTGGATCTTTTTGTTTCCTGCCCTATCCACCTAACAAGTCATCCTTTCAAATATGACTCAAAAACAACAGCCTGTAATCCCAGCAGCTTGGGAGGCTGAGGCAGGAGGATCAAAAGTTCAGCCTCAGCCATGGCGAGGAGCTAAGTAACTCAGTGAGACCCTGTCTCTAAACAAAATAATAAAAGAGGGCTGGGGATGTGGCTCAGCGGTCGAGTGCCCCTGAGTTTTCATGCTTCATGTGCCTTCAAATTTCCAGCTATAATGTCTCTGACATTTGAAGCTTCCACGGTGCTGTGCATGTATGTACATGACTGTATATGTTTGTGTGTATGTGTGTGTGTGTGTGTGTGTGTGTGTGAATGAATAAAAAGCTAAAAAATCTGAATGTCTGCAGGGTAGAAAAAGTTATATATTATGACAGAAAAAATAATTGCTGGACCTTCCTAATATTAAAAAATCTGATTTCCAAAGCATTATCAGTTCAGTTTTAGACACATCAATAATAAAAATGCAGTGGGAAAAAATGTTTAAAAAATCTTTATGAAATACTCCAAAAGGGTTTTTAATAAATGATTATTAAGAGCATCAAACCAAAACATTTTACTAAATAGTGGTTTAACCTTTTCTATAACTTAGGAATGTAGACTTGTTATCATTTGAGATAAAGAATACTAAATAGGAATAGGTGTTGTGAATCAGGATAAAAAAGGCCATTCATTATAGATCAATATCTAATGGACATTTTGCAATTAATTTGAAAATCCTTCTGTGGTACAGACACGTTATGTTAGGTAAAAGAATAGTTTATATCAAGATGTCATAGATCTCCATAGTTGTTTTGATACTGTAAAATATGATACAATACTGAAGTTGCTATTTAACAAGAAAGAATTTGTTTATAATAGCTGTTAGTATTAAAATAGGATATAATAAAAATTATTCTCAATATGTATATTTTCAAATTTTCCTGACAGTGTCCTTCTAAGAAATCTGACAATTTGTTGTTAGATTACATACATTTGAATTTCACTTTTATGACTGAAAATATTACTTACATAATAACAGACAACAATAAATAGTAGCTTTTTACTGAAGTACTCTGCAATTTATATTTAAAGCTTTGCAATAAAACAAAATTTATTATAATTTTCATAAGTTAAATTACATAGCATATAATGTATAATTACAAACAAAATAAATAAAATGAAAAGAGGCTTAAAAAATTCCAGACAATAACCATGGGATGTTTTATCTGTCATTCTAAATGGTTAGATTTTACATTACATATTAAATTCTAATGGATTTTGAATGCAAGAAACTTTATTTTAAAATAATATAATAAAAAAATCAAGTTTGGCAAATAAACACAAGGCTCTAGATGCCTTTTTTCCTGGTCACCTAGGAAATAAAATAAGAAAAATGGGTAAGGACAGTTCTTTCTGTTGTTACAAAATGCCTCTTTGTGTCCCTTTATACACCTATGGCATTTTTAGAGCAAATATTATGACAGCTTTGGCAAACTGTAAGCTTATTTAAGTAGTTACTTACTTGGAAGAAAAAAAATTAAACTAAAATCTTCTTCTTTTTGGCTTATTCATTCTTAATCATTTTTTCTCTAATATACAATAGTAGTATAAAAGCACTTGAAATGCACACTATTAACCATTTTAAACAGCACAAAATGAATTGGAATAATGGATACAGTTAATCAAAATAGATTATCAGCATAGATATTAGGGTGAGGTCCTAGAATTTGTTACACGTAGGGCTAAACTTGCAAGAGATCGCAGGGCAAAAGTAGATACTTTGTGACATATCCCAGCTTTTGAAATATAGTTAGATGCCAATCGAAAAAGCCTTTCAGCACCAAAGGTATTGAAGTGCCCAGGGAGCACTTTCTCAACCAGACCTCTGTCCACTAATTCTATTAGACGTTCACAAGTTCCAACATAGTCACTTATCCTGCTGTATGGGAGCCAGTCAATCAGTGATCCATCATATACAACATCTCCACTGAAGAGAATCTTTCGGTCTTTGTCATGTAAGCAAATACTGCCCCTGGAGTGACCTGGCATGTGCATAACAGTGAGTTGTCTGTCACCAAGGTTGATCACATCCCCTACAAATGGAAACAGAATTTACAGATAAATATGGTGTATACTTGACTCCAAATACTTAAAAAATACAAGTACTTTAAATGGTTTTAAGAAAACTGGGAAGGATAACACTCACTCTACTTTTGTTCCATAAATATTATATTTCTGAATGATAATTTAAAAATAATTGGCCTATATTTAATTCCTGCTCCCTACAGCAGTGTTTACCAAAGTGAGTAATGTAGAAAACTACTTCTATAAGTTATTATGATAAATCAGATGATTCAGTGGTCAAATAATTTTGGAACTGTTGTTTCAAAGAAAATTAAGCATCTCTCTTTTCTGTAAGGCTTCTTAGACCTTTTAATATACCAATGAATACTGTACAAATACATAAGGTAAATATAGCTGTACAATTTCCCAGATTTATTTGCTCAGGAAACTTTTTCAGAACATCCCATGGTACCATTATCCTGTTGGCACAATTCATAAATGTTGCTCTATGAATTGTATCACATTTTACCCCTTGTTGGTTTACCCTATGGGCATTATGGCTAGAGGAACTGGTACATATGATGATGCTTTGGCTAATGCTATTGCTGAGTAATAAATTATCCTTTGTTTTTGACCAGGAACCTCATGTCCTCTGTCAAAATCCACTAATCGATGGCAGGTAGAATAAATTTCAGACTCACTAGAGTATTCACAGTGGTGAGAAAATGGAGCTATACAGTTACAAAATTGCTGTTTCACTGGAATTAAACCAGCACTAACTTGAAGTAAATCATGATAAGGTAAAGTATTCATACTGTAATCTCTAATGCAAACACCACAGGAAGAAAATCAAAGAAATATAGCTAAGAAGTCAGTAGAGCAATTAAATGGGGTAATAATCAGAATTGGTTAAAGATAAAAGGAAGCCATAAAGAAGAGATTAAAAAAAGAAATATGACATAACAAAACAGCAGACCTACAACACAACTTTATCAATAATTACACTAAGCATGAGTGGGACAAACACTGTGTAATTATGGTCAGCAATCATCAGACTGGATTAAAAAGAAAGATATATGCAATTAACAAGAGAGGAATTAGAAGGTCAAAGAAAAAATCAGTTGAAAAAGTTATACCATGTACATATTAATTCAAGTGGCTATATTAGTATAAGACAAAATAGCTTTTCAACATAAGGAATGCTACTGGAGAACAGGTATATTTTTATGAGGATATAAATCAGGTCAATACATTTTAAAAATAATAAATGTATATGCACATAAAAAAAGAACAAAAATGCACAAAGGAAAATCTGACAGAACTGAAATAAAAATAAATGATTCATTAATCATACCTGGAGAGTTCAAAATTCCTCTCCCTGAGTAAAACATATAAAACCAATAAACAGAAAATAGGTAAGGATACAAAAGACTCAAGCAACTCCTTTCAACCAACTTGACTTAATTGACATATATAAGAAACTTCAATTCAAGACAGTGAAGAACACACTATTTTCAATTGTACATGCAATATTCACAGGACATCAATGAAGTTTTGAAAAATTTAAAAGGATTAAACCACACGAAGTTATGTTCACTGACCACATATAATTAAAATTACACTAGCTAGAAATAACGAACCTAATTTATAATTTTCTTTTCAGTACTAGGGATTGAACCCAGGTCCCAGTGCATGCTAAAAGAACTCTGACCTGCATCACAACTCCTTTCTATTTTTTAATTTGAGACAGGGTCTTGCTAAGTTGCCCAGGCTGGTCTGACAATTGTGATCTCTTGCCTCAGTCTCCTGAGTAGCTGGAATCACATGTGTGCACCACAGCACCCCAGTCTATAATACATTTAAAAATTTTTGTTTTTAATTGTAGATGGATACAATACTTTTATTTTATTCATTTTATGTACTGCTGAGGATCAAACCCAGTGCTTCACATATGTGAGGCAAACGCTCCACCACTGAGCCATGATCCCAGCCCCTATAATACATTTTTGATAACAAAAAGGCATAATTAAAATAAAAATACCAAAAAATATAGGAAATATCTATATAAATTAAATATCATACTTCTACAAAATTTATGAAATCAAAAAGAAACTTAGAAAAAAATCTGGATTGAACTAAGAAAAAATAAAACATCCAAATGCATGCAATATAGCTGAACAGGACTTAGAAGAAAATTGCTTTAGATGCTTATTTTAAAAGCAATACAAGCTTAAAATCAATAACCAAAGTAACTATCTTAAGTAGATAAGAAGGCAAATCACACATGAAATATTAAGCAAGAAATAAAAAAGAGTGCAGCAAAAACAAATGAAACAGGAAACAAATATCACTAGAGAAAAAAATCAATGAGACCAAGTTTCAGTCTATTCAAAGGGAAAGATATGCTGTCACTGTTAGAAGACTTAATATCATTAAGATGGTAGTTTAACCCATTTTTCTCATTGCTTAATTATCTAATAATGTTTAAAATTCTGAGCCAATATAGTAGCCAAAAGTCACTGGCAACTATTAGCACTTGATGCTGGTTCAACAAAGGAATTAAATATTTTATTTTAACCAATCTTAATTAATTTATATTTGTATTCAGATAGTCACATGCAGCTTATAGCTACTGTAATGCTCAGAACAGATTCAATACAATATCAACCAAAATGTCAACATACTTTTTTGAACAGATTAAAAAATATGATTATAAATTTACATAAAAATGCAAACAACCTACAATAACCAATATAATTATTATGGACTGGAAAAAGTTGAAAGACTTATGCCACCTAATTTCAAGATGTTCAATAACACTTCAGTAGGTAGTATGTCACTGGCTATATGACAAACAAAAACAATACTAATTGTTAAAAAACAAAAACACAATAATGTTAGAATGGAGATTCCAGAAGTAGACACTCAAAATAGGGTTAACAGTTTTGACAAAGTTGAAGGCAATTCAACCAAGGTAATGCAGTGGGTAAGAGGACAGTCTTTTCATTAAACTAAATTGGAATATTTTGGATATCTGTACCCAAACAAAAGTGAACTTCTCAAACTTCCACCTCATGATATTCACAAAAATTAACTCAAGGAGGTCATAAACATAAATTTGAGAGCTCCTACAAAAGGAAGACAAAATTTTTTACAATCTTAGGATACACATACATCTAGCACAACTAACAGGAATCATAAGGAAAAAAATGACTAATTTGACTTCATCTAAGTTATAAACTTCCTGCTTAAAAATTGTCATTAGGGAGCTGGGGATATAGCTCAGTTGGTAGAGTGCTTGCCTTGCAAGCATAAGGCCCTGGGTTCAATCTCCAGCACTGCCAAAAAAAAAAAAAGTCATTAATAAAATAAAAAGTGAGGCCACATACTGAGATAAAATATATAATATTTTATCTTTATATTATATACACTCATCTGCAGTATTGGGAATTTACAACTCAATAATTAAAAAACAAAAACAATTCTTTAAAAAGAGGAAAGATTTTAATAGATCTTTTACAAAGAAGATCTGATTAGCAAATAAGTATCTGAAAAGATATTCAACATCATTAGTCATTAAGGAAATGCAAATCAAATCCCAGTGAAACATTACTACATTCTCATCAGAATAGCTAAATACAAAAGAACTAACTAAGTCAAGCATTGGCAAGGATATGGAAAATTGGAACCTTCATAGGCTGCAGCTGGGCATGTAAAATGGTATAAATACTTTGGAAAACAGTTTGGCATATTCTTAAAAAATCAACATACGTTTACCATACAACTCAGGAATTCTATTCCTAGGTGTGTACTAAGGGAAATGAAAACATGCATCCCACACAAAGATTTGTACACAAATTCTCAAGGTAGCATCATTCATAATAGCCCCAAATTAGAAAAATTCAAATTTCCTTCAACAGGTGAATAAATGAGATCCATACAATGGAATGTTTCTCAATAATAGGAATGAACAATGAATACATGCAACAATATGGATGAATCTCCAAAACATCATGCCAAAGCAAAGAGGAAGAACAAGGACTATATATTACATAACTGAATTTACTGAGAATTTTCAGAAAATCAAAACTATAGTGACAAAAAGTGAACACTAGGCCAGAGGTGGGAGCAGGGATAGTCTGCAAAGAAGCAAGAGGGAACATTTTGAGGTGATGAAAGTGCTTTCAAATGTGATTGTGCTTATGACTGTGGAAATGTACACATTTCCTAAAACTCCTCAAACTGTACACTAAGAATGGTAGCATTAATGGTATGTAAAACATACCTCAATAAAGCTTTTAAAACAGATATAATAAGTGGAAACAATTCAATTGTCATCAACTGGTGAACGGGTAAATAACATGCTGCATATTCAAAAACTAAAACATTATTTGGTAATAAAAATAAGTGAAGTACTGATTCATGCTCTAATGTGGATAACCTTGAAATCACTTTGCTAAATCAAAGAAGCCAGGCACAAAGTTCCACATATTGTATGGTTCCATTCATATGAAATTTCCAGAACAGACAAGTCTGGGATGGGGTTACAGGCTAGAGAGATTCATGGAGGGAGCAGGGGATGGGGGAGAATAGTGGCCAAATGGTATGGTGCTAACTCTGGGGGTAATAAAATGTTCTAAAATTGATTGTTGTGACAGATGCACAACTCTGGTGATACACTTGATGCCACTGAATTGTACATGTTAAATGGGTGAATTGTACACAAATTATATCAAAGATAAAAACAGATAATAGAATTGAATGCAAAATATTTCAATAATTTTAAAGATAAATATAATACTTCAAATTCATTTTCTAAATATGCTCAGTACTTCTGGCTTCTGCTTTACAAACCCAGGAATTTACATTCTTTCTTCTATGAATTCAAGAGCAAAGGAATCCCTTGTTATTTGAATATCATTAGTATTTAAAAAAATAAAAGATGACAAAATAGGGACTAAAATTTTATAGTAAATAGTAGGAAAATGGTTTGGGATTTCACGTTAAAGAGTTACTAAATTTAATCTTAGCAGTAAAGAGCCATTCACTAATCAACTTGCCCAGCATTCCAAGTAATATTAAATTTAATAATAATCTTGTACTGTGATTGCTTTTTTTGGGGGGGGGGGTGAGGAGGATCCTTTGGGCAAAAACATTCCAGGCTTCATTAACTTTCTAAAGGATCTTTCCAAACACTTTAGATTTCTAATTATTTGCTTTTGAAGTGCCATTTGTGCCACTATCTGTATCACCTTGCTTTCCTTCTGTTTTGAACTGATCTGGTCTACAATAGTGCTTCTCAAAGCATCCTCTGAGGACCAGGAATTCCAGCAGCCGTAGTGGCAACAGTAGTTTGCCAGGTGTTTTTCTTTCTTGTTCTTCTTCTTTTTCTCTTTTAAATGCATGATATAGTTTGAAAAGCAAATCAAACCCAGATTTCTAAGATTTGACTGTGATGCTTGTTGGACATATGCCTTCTTACTCTGAGTCCGGAGTTCTTGAATCAGTCTCCTAGGGAAGAGTCTCTGGAATCTTAATACTGAACAAGAAACTAGGGTGATTGTCATTATTAGGCAAGTTGGGAAGCAATAAACTATCCCAGTTGTTCCCAAATGTTAGGTGTGCGGCCAAATCATCTACAGGAATTGTTAAACTACGAGCACTGGTGTAGCCTGAGTTTCTGGTCTGGTAGATCCAGTGCTACATCAAGAATCTGCATTTTTTACAAGTTAGCAGGTAGCACTGAGGCTGTTCAGTTCAGAATCACACTTTGAGAATTACCAGTAAGCCAGCATTACCTATTAGGTAATGACAATACCTGAAAAAGGATCAAGTGGAAACAGTACATCATAATTATACCATATAATTCTATGCAATGTAATTCTATATAAATAATATATCTCTCAAACTGTCCTATGCAGATCCACTCCATCAGCATCACCTGAGAATTCTGTTAACAGTGAGGCTTCCTTTGTCCCACACCAGTCCTATAGTATCTGAAGTTTTCAGTATTAGGGTCGAAAAATAGCTGTTTTAAATAAGTCCCTCAATTAGTTGTTTTAGGTAAGAATGATGGTAATGCCTAACGACTTTTTCTAACAGATGATTCCAAGCAATGTGTCTAGCCACAGGGATAGACTCTGAAATAAATTTGGTTCTGATTGCACTTTCAGGGCAACAGAGCAAGACGTCAGGACCCACACATTTATTTGGGTTAGCTGAAACCTATTTCAGTGAAAAAAAGAGCCTCATTTGCCGCTTCATCTTCTTCTCTGGTCCCAGTAATCACATTAAGATGGTATCAGACACTCTAGAATTTCTCTGCATTCCATTCATAAAAAAACCAGAATTCTTCTACAGGATAATTAGTCCAGATTTAAGGTACCTCTGAGGATTTAAAAAAAAAAAAAACAAAACACCAACAAAAAACACCCACTAACCTTTACTGTATAATTAACAGGTAAGGCAAAAAATTACTGCCAAGTTGATTTAATAATAAGACTTTTGGAGATCAATTATTTGATAAATGTATAGGCAGGAGAAGTGGGGGTAGAAATTTTATCCTAAAAATAAGCTATAGAGAATTACCAATGCAGAGATAAGGTCTTATTGATCTTTAGTTATATCCAGGTGTTAGTCCAAATATTTAACAACACGTAAATAATAATGGAAGTTAAATAGTAATGGAAGACTTAAGTACCTGCATATCAAAACAGATACCAACAGATCCTGTGGCTGAATAAATGATTCCCATATGCTGATAATACTCAAATCTAGTTATTTCATGGTGTCTTCTCTTTCAAGAGTTACAGGGGTCTAGAAAATGTATCACAAGTGCAACGTGCTCGCTCCTTCCAAGCCTCACTCTGATGCAGCTGTCCAGATCCCAGTCATACTAGACATATCTTGACATCTCAAGTGACCTTCCTCATCATGGCATGTCATCCTCTTTTTTAATTTCAATTTTTACTCAAAGAAATATATGTAAATATTTGAAATAAAATATTTAGGTTTTAAAATGCAAGAAACAAATTTATGCCCCATTCTCTATTGACAATTTTGCTCTCAAAAGCATTTTTAACAATTTGTCATTTCAACTAACTCTTCCAGATATACTTATTTCCAAATATTTATCCCCCATTTCCTGGTTTACCAATTAGGTATGCTTCATGGATTCCACGTATTATTATTTCTTAGTTCCAAATTTTATGCTACCTATTGATTTTCATTATGAAATTGAAGAATTTTTAGTTCTTCATTTCTCATATTCCATATACTATACCATCTTTACACATGTATGCATTTCTCATCCTCTTACCACCCACCAACACAAAAGAATTATAATTTAACTGCTCCAATGTGGAGCTCTCTATGCCTGGGGTACTGTCATTGTCAGAGTATAATCCACTGCACCATCTTGATAATTTCTTTTGACTTTCCTTTGCATTCAATTTCCTGTTTACTATACTAGATGTCTTCCTCTTTCTTGTTTTTCTCCCTTATTTTGAAGGGGCTTATCCTGGTGACTTCCTAAGAAACAATAAGTGGGAAATAATATTTTGAAAACTTGATTGATAATGGGATGGATGTAAAATTCTAGGATAGGAATCATTGTCATTCAGATTTGCAGGCAATGTTAGTTTTTTTTCTTTTCTAGCCATTCTTAATAACCTTTTTGTTTAAATTTCTGGAAGTTCATAGAATCTTCTTTGATTACAATATTGTACAATTTTACAGTAATGTGCTTTGGTTTAGATGTATTTTTATCCATTGTACTGGAAACTCACATCTTTTAACTATGAGATATATTCTTAGATTACCACTATCTTTCCTGTTTCTTCTCCTTCACTTAATTTCATTTATCCCTGCTCCTATTATCCCAATGTTGAATTTCCAAACTGGTCTTCTACTTATTTAGTCTTTTTCTCACCTACTTTCCATTTTGCCTATCTGCTCTTCTGTAAGTTTTTAACTTTATCTTCTCTATCTTCTACAAAGTAATTTCTGATGTTTTAAATTCCAAGAGCTCTTTGTGGATATCGTTCTGTTGTATATTGCCTCTTGGATATCTGGTATGCACTAGCTCATCTTATCCTCCTAATGATATTGATGACAGTCTCCCACAAGTTATTTTATGCTGTTTAATATTTGATGTCATGTTACAGGATTTTCTCAGATTTTTCATAATGCTTGCTGTCTGTTTAAGAATAGGGAATGAAAATACTGCTTGAAGCACAAGGATGGGACCTAGTGAACTATGCTCCACATGATAGAGAGCCAGTCAGAGATTACTTAAGAATTCTTCTACACTGGCATCTTTCCTCTAGGGGTCAGATTCCCAGATAAGATTTTCCTAATTTCCTACCCTGCAGGTAAATGCCGGATTCTCAAATTTCTCCAGTAGGAAACACACACACACACACACACACACACACACACACACACACTTTCTTATTCCTTCTAGTTTTCACACTGAGTCCCTAAACTCAATAGTGCTCAGCATCTCTCAATCAAGAAACTCCTCTATATTACCATTCCCAGAGAACAAACTAATTGGATGAGGTGGGGCAGACATATAAAGGGAAACAATGATTATAGAGTTTTAACAGTTTAAAAAGTTTACAACCAATTTTACTTTAGTATTCCCTTTGCCCCACTGAGGTACCAGCTACTGCTAATTCTGAGCCTTTTAAGGCTTCTTTTGTACAGACTAAATTGACTCTTGATTTCCCATTACTGGCATAGTAAAAAACTACTCAGTCACCACATCTACTTTCTAGCATCTAAAATAATTCCCTCAGCCAATGCAGATTTATGCTTGAAACAAACAAATCATGGTGTCTTACTAGGAGTATTAGTGCAGCATTGGAAGGGAGCCAAATTAGATGTGTCTGTTCAATCTTCTACCTTTCTGGAATCTGTATGTTTTATTTTTTACCTCCCCAAACAATTTCAGTCCACCTGAAACCACTTCTCTAACTGAGAAAATATCTGGTGACTCTAGGAAAATAGTTTAAACATATACAATAGAGACAAAAATGCCAGAACTTGAATCACTTGAATAGTGTAAAAAATAGGCATGATGTCTGCCCATTTGAGAGGCATTTGTTATAACTGAGATCTAGCACTTCTCACAGGAAAATACCATTTCATTATTAATAAGGCAAGTTGTTGTTTTTTCATCAAAGATAATGCACTGGATGATATGGCTGTTCTCTCCTTGTCCTCCTGTTCCTCATTTGTAAGTCAGCATTGGGATTAAAGATACAGTGCACAGATTTATGCTTCTCCATAGAAGTGATCATCAATTCACTAAATGAAATGTAATAAATTATTCAGCCCCTTTGTTTTCTAACCAAAGTAAGGTAGACTATATGGTGTTCAGTATGTACTATGTACGTGGGTATGCATCTGTTGTGACGTTTTAGTATAAGAATTTTATATCTCCTTCTAGGTACCTGGATTATGTTAATGACAAGTTAGCAGGCCATATCATTCAGAAGAGACAGGAAATTAATATTCTTGAGAAGTGAGGAAATTAGATGCTACCTGAGAGGGTGAGGCATCCAGCTAATAATGACAAGCAACTTTTGATAACAGTACTATCACCTTCACAAGTGTTTATAAATATTAAGCTTTCTTTTCACACCTTCAAAGCTTTAGAGCACCACACAAGTAGCTAGAAGATCCTTAGCAGTTCCAAAAATGACAGAATTCTACCAGCAATGGGATTCAGGAAACATGGATTCCAGTACCAGTTCCTTCCCAAAATGTCAAGGAGACCTCAGGTATGGTATTCAGGTCTGTGTAGATCCTCTCTTCATCTATAAAACAATTCCTACCATTCTTTCACCCTTGATAATCTGAATATCCATCAACTATATGAAAATCCTATCTCTCAAAGTATCAATTCTATCAAAGAAATATAGTAATTTAAAGTATATTTAATGTAAATACTTTCTTCATCTCAAATTGTCAGATAAGAGTCCCACCTAACAGTTTTTTTTTAATACTCAGATTTAAAACTTCAAGGAAGAGACTTATTAGGTGGAGGATGAGGCATAGACTTTTACAGTTGTTTTAATGTTACAAATAAGATATCATCTGTAAGAAAAACTGATTTTTGTAAAATATTTTATTATTTGCTATACTGTTTAGTGCTATAGTGAGCTTCATTGTAGTGCAAAACTGGA
Organism: Glaucomys volans; assembly: GCA_020662805.1. Lineage (NCBI taxonomy): Eukaryota > Metazoa > Chordata > Mammalia > Rodentia > Sciuridae > Glaucomys > Glaucomys volans. Next base: position 323,950 of record JAJEJO010001351.1, on the reverse strand, counting down.
TATTTCTATTTCATGAAGGCATGTTTTAATAGACTAAATAGGCAATTAAAATGATAATATAGAAAGGAAAGAAGGAACTTTCACATCCTACTTAGAATTATCGTATTTCTCAGGTATGATTTATGTTATGTTCTTCATGCTTTGATCTATTGTGGCTTGATTCAAATTCTAGCTTTTATCACCATCTTGCTAGGCAAGATATTTAATTGGGGCTGGTTACCTCTCTTCAAATATGTAGTGAGGCTAAAATTCTTCTAAATAGAAGAGAAATGTACCAAATATGCTGTTATGGCTAATAAGCTTATTTATTTAAGTTCCTATGTGGAAAGGGTAGGGCCCCTATCTTGTTTTATTCCATGAATTTCTCTCTGAAATCCCATCACATCTTTCATAGCCAAAGACAACCAAGGCCTTCTATTTATTAGTCCACATACTTCACCCCAATAGGAAAAAAAAAAAACACCTTATGAATCTTTCTCAAGCATCACTTTCAAGCAGACCAAATATCTGACATTACCTAAGCTAGTCATATTCTATTTTATGTTCACTATCAAGCTTCTTCTCTTGTGAGACAATATCAAGAAAAGAAATCAATCTGAAAGATCAAAATGAATGCGCAGACTGGAATCACTGCTCTGATGGTTTTCTAAGCCTACAGGTGGGAAATGTTCATACCAGCTGGTGACTGAGAAAATTAAGTCAGCAGTTTTCAAAAGCACAGAGCACGACATGTACTCTTTGTGAGGTGTCATTCCTTAAAAGTCTACTCGCTACAAAAGCTCCTGGAAATGCCAGACAGGTCCTCTTGAGGGAAAGAATGGGAAATCCCTGGTCACAAGTCTCTGTAGTGTCACTACTGCAACAGACACAGGAAACTGACGAGGGGGTGGTGCCAGCTTTCAAACGAGTACTCAGAATCACTACACTGTACCAGAGCTACAGTCTACTGACAGCGAAGGCTGCGATAGCCTCGGCACTGAGCTAGTGGGCTTTTATCCAGGGAAGGGTAAGACAGTAGGAATGCTTCTGCGATACATCCAAACAATCCCACTATGGCCACGCAGTTCTGCAATACGCAGTACTCCGACAGTCTGTCCCCAGTCCCCTCCCTTAACGCGAGCGCGTGCCCGTGGGGGCCCATTACCATCTTGCAGGATGAGGGTGGGCTGCACCGCCTGCACTCGGAACTGCCTGGCCCTCCAGCCCGGGCTGGGCGCCCGCACCACCTCGCTGTCGGAGAGCCAGGTCACGGTCTCAAAGTTGTCCCCACGAGCCAGGGCCTCGGCCTCGGCGTGGTGCACGGCCACCTGGTCGAACTGGTAAAGACCGCCGGAGTGGTCGAAGTGCACGTGGGTGGCCACAGCCAGCAGCGGCCGGGGCGCCGCATCCTCCTTGGCCCCGCAGTCCTGCAAGAGGCCGGAGGAATACAGGTACTCCGGAAGGCTGCGCAGCCCCAGGCCGGTATCGATCACTACGTCCTGCTCCGAGCCACGCACCAGCCAAATATTGGCGCGGTTGCCCGACTCATAAAAGCGTTCTTGAATCCAGAAGATGCCATCGCCCAGAGATTTGTGGGCGTACCACTCGAGCGCCGACATGCTGGGCAGGGGTGCGGCTAGGCAGGGTGGGTGTAGGCGTGTGTGCCTCCTACAGGCTGTCCAGACACTGGGTGCTGCGGCTGTTTGAAGCCCTCTGCCCGCAGCCAAGGAGGCGCAGAGCGAGGGGGCGGGGATGCGGGTGGCGCAGGGTTGGGGTGGGGGGAGGCGGGAGGACGCACACAGACGCTGCCAAGACTCCGCTGCAGCACCCTCCCGCCAGGTCCGTAGAGTGTAGAGGCTGCGCGCCGGCGCCCAGACGCAGAAACTATCGTAGCTTCAGCAGTAGCAGCTCCGGGAAGCGTTAACGCAGGGGTCACTGCAGCGGACTGGACACCCAGAAGGCGACACTTTCCGCACCCTAGGGGTTTGACTGCGGAGTCCCTGAGCTATGTGTGGGAAGTACCGGGCTTGGCTTTCCATCCCCCCACACCCCCGCCCACAGGTTGGGGGCGATGCGCACTCCCAGTCGGCGCAGAAAGAGTCGGGCCAAGCCTGTTGGGTGATGACTACGGCGCCTGCCAAGGGCTAAAAAGCTCTTTCTAAGGGGCGGGGCCTCGCTGGAGTGGGCGGAGCTAGCTGTAGGGCTCTGAACGCGCTCTGGGGCCGCGTGGAGAGTGGTGAGCGCTTCTCCTAGGTGGAACCTGCTGCAACCGAGCGCCGGCGTCCGCTGCCCGCACCCCTTCCTTGCCGGCCGGCACTTCGGCGCACAGTTTTGCCTAAATCTCGAGAATAAGTGATCAGGTAACAGAGGAAGCTATCGAATACTTGGGAAGGGATGTAGAGAGTAGAGGGAAGTTAAAGAGGCAAATGGAGAAGGTGGCAGGGATTGGGGGCGGGTCTGGGGAAAAATTAATTAAAGTGCCTCTGGAGTGAGGCGTTGAGAGATAGCTTTACCTCCTTTTCTCCTGATCCCTTCAAAGTCTTTTAAAGTCGTCGCTTCCAGGTCGTACATAGATTCCTCATCCTGGGACTGTTCGCAGGGAGTTGGAAGGGAATTTATGCTCTCACTGATAGCAGGAGACTTCAGCAAATCTGGCGATTTTTTTAGGCACTGGTCATTGCTGCATATTGCAGCTAAGGACATATATTCGGTATCTGTTTTCTTAACTGTTGGCACCTTCAGTGTATCATTGGAGGAAAGTTGTTAATAAGGTTTTCCTTTTAAAAAAAATTAAATTCTATATACCATTCCATTTTGGAGAGGTTCTTTGTCCACCCTTGGAAAAGAGTAAAGAAAGTTGTTAGAAAAGCTCAATTAAGGAAAGGTGTAGCACCTTGGGAGGACAGGGAAAGTGATAATGACTGGGTGTGGTCTCGCCAGTCACATAAATCAGCCCCACTTGCTAACATCAGATCCCGGTCCGACCACTCCCACCCCTTAGATGTAGAAACATTTACTTAGTCTTCAGAAATTCCCTTGAGAACTTGACTAACCTCCCTGCCTAGACAGGAGAAATTATAAAGAGACCCATGAGACAGCATTTTAAAAGATAATTATACAAACACTTATTGTGGCAACTAATAATAAGCCTGGGAGGAAGGAAAGGCATACTCTCCTCCCCTACATTCCCAAAGTCTTTGGTGGGGGATGTGGCCTCTCTTGAGTATTTTGCTAATCTAGGTAGAGGTTATCCAGTTACTCAGTTGGTGACTGTCTTTAAGCACAAGTCCCTAAGCTGGTTGATGTGTGAAGAATAGAATTTTGTTAAAAAAGTCATGATCTGGATTCTCAAGAATTTGAGGGAAAATATTTGTACACAAAGACTTGCAATGTAAGGCAGTATGTGATGTGTATCACAGCAGAAGTAAAAACGAGGTGCTGTAAGGATACAGAAGAAGGGATTGTTGAGGAGTGGCATGTGTAATATTAGGGCCTTCTCAACAGAGAAATACAGTGCTCTCTGTAGTTGGGGTATTCTTCCTCCAGGCAGGAGGGAACCACTAGAGGTGAAACGGAGCAACATCTGTACTAGAATATGAGCTCAGCCTTTAGTCTTCTTAAAGTTATTTGACTTTTGCCAGACTCAGCTTAGTGATGGGGACATAAAAAGGTGAATAAGTCTCCCAGGAGGCCTTCACATTTACAGGTCCTCTGTATCTCACTTCACCTTGGATATCCTTTTCTACTTCTATGCATGGCTCTTTCCTTCACTTCTGTCAGGTTTTTGTTTAAATTTAATGAACAAGACAGAAGTTCTTCAGCTACCCTTTCTACAGGAGCACCCATGTCTCCTGCTTTACTTTTCTTTGCCTCACCTAACACTGACATTTTCTATGAAATTTTTTTGATATTTCCCATTCTAAACTATGTGCTCAACGAGAGCAAAGATTTTATTTTATTCACTACTACATTCCTAATACACAGAAGATGACTTGGCACAGAGAATACTTAATAAAGAAATGGTGAATGGATGATCGAAGACCCTCCCTGGAAAGACAGACAAGGATCAATAATTATAACATGATTGTAGAAAGGACCGTACAAGCAGGGTAGTACTTGGAAAGCCCAGAGAAAAGAGAGGTAGGGTGGAGGAAATGGTCACAAAGTGTCATCTGCATGATATCTTAAAAGATGCTAGGGCGCGCCGGGCGTGGTGGCACACGCCTGTAATCCAAGCGACTTGGGAGGCTGAGTCAGGAGGATCGCGAGTTCAAAGCCAGCCTCAGCAACTTAGTGAGGCCCTAAGCAACTCAGTGAGACCCTGTCTCTAAATAAAATACAAAATAGGTCTGGGGATGTGGCTCAGTGGCCGAGTGTCCCTGAGTTCAATCCCTGGTTCAAAAAAAAAAAGATGCTAGGGCTTGTTGAGGTGGATGTGGTAGGAAGGACACTCTAGGCAGAAAGAACACTGCTTGCAGGAGCTGGTATAGCTAGCCTAGGATGCATGTGGTAAGAGGCAGAAAGTTAGACTCCGAAGCTCTGTTAATTAAGGAGACTGACATGTCAATGTTTGTATTCTAGAAAGATAACTAGAGAGTTCATTGAAAGGGAGTGTTTGGCCATGGGGAGTTTATTTGTTATATTTTAGAGTTCTCGATGAGAGATGCTGAGGACCTGCAGTAAAACAGAGGTGAAGGAAAGGGAACAAAGGAGAGAGAACACACAGCAAGTAATCATCTACTATTAGATGAGATCAAAGGAGTCAGGGCCTGAGCAGGAATGACTACCAGCATCCTGACTGGGGCAATTTAGGTGCATTCATGAGAAAGATACTGTGACTTAACTTTCATTGCTCTAGCTTCCATCTGTTTGTATATTTATTCAAGGAACTGTGTAAGACATGGGAGACAGCATTTAAGTGACAGTCAAAACTCATAAAATTTTAGAGGTGGGGCAATTTCAGAGAGAACTCATTCTCTACCAAGAGGTTTTTTTTATAGTGATTAGAATGGAGTTTTGTATTCAGCTCTTGGATATTTGAACTATACTCATTTTCAAACCTTTCAGAACAAATTCTGAGCTGGAATTTTCAGGAGGCATCCTGAAATGAAAGACAATGCTGCTGATTTCACATTTTTAAATTCAGTCTGTTTTGCAGTTACTAATTCACTTCATTGATTAAAGACATTTCTGGGATTAAAAAGGTTTTCAACAAGCTTAGACATGTGCTTTAGGCAGCATAATATAGATGAAGGGGCAATGGAAAGGTTTCCTGAGGCTTTAACTCATTCCTGCCTTTGATAGAAATTAATTTTGTTTCCTTAGGTTATCAGCTAACCTTTTAGGACCTTCCTTTCTTTGTCTATAGAATGGAAGATTTAATCTGCCATCCTTCTTAATTTAGTTTACCTATTGTAATATTTTGGGTTGCTTGAAAAAGAACTGTGCCTAAATCCTGCCTCTAAGAGGTTCCACTTTTATTGTTCTGGAGTGAAGCCCATGGCTATTGTGTTTTGTTCTGTGTTGTTTTGTTAACTTTAAAGTTCAGGAAAATTTTTAAACAGCGTGATAGTAAACTAATTGAATTGTACTTCCTTGGGAAGATTTTTCTCATCAAATTATATTAAATAGGGAGAGCTTCACATTAATTACAGAACAGTTGTTGTATATAAATCATTATGTGAAACAGTGAGGGATATAAAATTCCCACTGTTAATATAGTTGACAAAACCAACAACAAAAAACAAACATTTCCCTCTTGGAAAAGGTCCATTTAGTAGGTTTTCTTCCCCATAGAATTAAGGACTCTATCAATATATATTACTTCAATTTTTAAAAACCCATTCATTTTAAACAGGATCTTTCTCACAGCAAGGTGAAATGAAATAACTTGTGAATGTTGAGGAACTTACACTGGGTATTAAGGTGAAAAGGGATGCATTCAGACAGGGAGGAAGAGGGGGCAGGTTGCAGTGGAGAGACTGGAAGTCTAGATCAGATTACAGATGAGAAAATCAGGAGGATAGATTGTAGCCACCTTAAAAGAGCCCTGAATACTTAGGGGCTTTGGATTTAATTCACCAGCCAAGAGGGAAGATGAGATCAGTAGCACAACCAAAGCTGTGCTTTAATATTTATGATGTGGATGAATCAATTAAAATAAACAGGGATACTACAAAGTTTGCAGTTAATCAGAAGTGATATTGGAAAGGGCTCGCTGGATTATGGTAGAGAAATTATAAACAAAGGGACATACTGAAGGAAAAATTAGGTGATTGATTTGTTGAATGATGTCAGGCTTATTAGCCCAGTGCCTAGAATTCTCCATATTGGTTGAGTGAATGCCTCAAATTGGGCTATTTGAAGTAGAAGGATTGAATGATGAGGAAATAGAAAAAGTTGTTAGAAACCCTCCATTCAGGAAATTTGGCAGGATGAAAAAAAGGAACAAGGCGGTGGATAGATCAATATAAAGAATTTTGAAGAGTTACCCTTAGGCCTCACTTATGGGCCATTTCTTTTGTAGTTCAGTACCAGTGCAAGGGAAAAAAATGAATTAACCACCTATTGCAAGTGCAGGAGCACTGACTCATGATGACCAAACTAAAAAGTTGTATTTGTAGGCCAGAATGCTGTGTAATTACTAAGGTTATCTCAAGAGCTAGGATAGGGTTTAATGCCAACAGCAGAACATTGGCAGAACATTGACTAACGGTATCAATTTATACATCCAAATTTATACACTCAATCTGTACACCCAAAGATTGCTTGATACGAGCAGTTATAGCTGAATACTTTCTTTTTAGAGTGATTTTCCAAACCATTTCCCAGGACCCCACCTCTGAAGATTCTAGTATAGTACATTTGAGAACCTGAGGATCCCCTGGCTTCTGTATGTCCTCCAGTTAATTCTCATATTCTCAAATCCTCCACTTAATTCTCCTGTTCAGACAAGTTTGGTAAACTTTACCTAGAATTGTTCTTAATCTTTAATTAATGGCAAATCCTGGACTGGAATGCAGTCCAGTAATCTTGACCATGTCTGCTGGGTTCCTACAGCTGTTTTTTAAGGTGAAAATGTGAACCCTTCTGCTCAGCGGTTTTCATACTTAAAAGACCTGATTTCAGTAGGCTCAGCATATGCTTTAGTGACTCAGCAATTGAAACAAGGTTATTTGGATATTTTTCCTCTTTTAATGTGAACAGATGGAATGAGCTTGTTTATTAATATGAGTTTGCTGTGTGAACTGTTCCAAGGTAACTAAATAGTGGATAAGGGAAATCAATCCCTGGTAGAATTATAACCAATAAAACAGAAAGAATAATAAAATCTTTATATCACCATATTGCTATCCATACTGGAGTAGTGGATCTAGGCAGTCATCAGAACCTGCTGAACTCATTAGGTGAAAATAAGTGGGACCTTATAGTAAATGAAGCACATCAATAGCATCTGACTCACTGACCACCCTAGTCATCACCAAAAGAGACTTCATGTACAGCTTGGTGCAATGCAGTAAGAAAACTAGATGTATCTTTTAAGTGTTCTTAAGAAAAAAAAGAAGGAAAATATGAGTCAGCATCTAGCCTACCTGTTTATTGGCAATCCTGTGAATAGAGGAGTACATTAAACCATATCTCTAGAATGCAATCTTCCAAATCCAGAATAAGGGAAATAGTCACAAATCTTAAATTGTGTTCTACAAACCAGCAACATTGGTATTTCTGGGAAACTGGTGAAAAAGCAAATTATCAGGCCCTACCCTGCTGAACCAGAATCTGCATTTTAACAAGACTCCGTGTAATTTGCTTGTATCAAGTTTGAGAAGTATGGTACAGGACAGTGACCTCATTTCTTCTACAAATAAATGGTAAGGATAAAAAGGGACAGGAACTCTGACAGTTTATAGGAAATTTAAAAGATGTGTTCATCAAATGTCATGGTGGATGTTTTGTGTCTTGACTTAAACTAACCATAAAACCATTTATTTAATAACAAGAAATTTGAATACTGACTGTATATAAGAGGATAGTAAGGAATTATTGTAAAATTTTTCCATGATATTATTTTAAAAGACTTTTTATCTCAGATACATAATGAAGAATTTAAAATAATTTGATTCATGGGAATAGGAGAGTATTAAGATTAGTCATTATTAACTGTTGAAGTTGAGTGATATGGTGTGATAGTCAGCTTTTTGTCATGGTGACAGAATACCTGCCCCCCCCAAAAAAAAAATTTAAAGGAGGAAAGTTTTTTTGGCCCATGTTTGGATAGGTTTCAGTCCATGATCACTTGATGCCATTGATACTAGGCCTATGGTAAGACAGAACATCCTAGTGGGAGGATGTGGTGGAGCATAGCTGCTCACCTTATAACAGAAGCAGTGAGAGAGGAAGGGCCTGGGGGCACAACATAGTTCATGTCTGTAAGGACTCACTCCTTTTGACTAGATCCCACCTCCTACAGTCTCCACCAGCTCCCAATAGTTCATTCAGCTATGAATTCTTCAGTGGAATTATCCTTTTGATGAAGTTAGAGCCTTTATAATCCAAGATAACTACTTCTCAAAAGTTGTACCTCTGAATGTTGGATCCTTCAGTACATGAACCTTTGGGAGACATTTCAGGTCCACATTATAACAGGTGGGTACTTGGGAGCTTATTACACCCTTTTTCCTACTTACATATGTATACATAGTATGATGAAACTAAGTAACAAGGCATGGAGTTGTACTTTACAATGACAGCAGCAAAGATAAAATCATCTTTTCATATTCAAGCACTTATAAAGGAAAACTTTCAAATATGGAGGCTGCAAAGATGAGCTTAGAAACTGTATAATGAAAAATTATATCTGAATATGTTCTCAGTATCACATCCATTATATCAAACCAAATGCCATCCTACTTGAGTAATTCCCAGAAAAGAGGAAACAATATTTCGTCAGAGAAAGAAATTGGATATGTCTTGATTTTGAGTAACTGGAGCCTTAAATGTATGAGGATATTAAAGTGCAGCACCTTGTGTTTTAGTCAGCTTTTTCACTGCTGTGACCAAAAAGACCTGACAAGAAAAATTAGAGGAGGCAAAGTTTATTTGGGGTTTCATGGTATCAGAGGTCTAAGTTCATGAATGACCAATTCCCTTCCCTGGGGCTCTAGGTGAGGCAGCACATCATGGTGGAAGGGCATGGCAGAGGAAAGTGGCTCAGGACATCACATCAGGAAGCAGAAAGAGAGAGTTCTCCTTACCATGGACAAAATATAAACCTCAAAGGCACGAACAACCTTCTCCAGCCACATCCTACGCGCCTACAGTTACTACTCAGTTAGTCCCTATTAGGGAATTAATGCACTGATTAGGTTAAGCCTTTTATAACCCTGTTGTCTCTAAACTTTCTTGCATTGTCTTGCACATGAGCTTTTGGGGGACACCTCATATTTAAGCCTTAACACCTTGGTACTGCTATTCCCCTGCAAATGAGTTAAAAAGTCAGGTATCACATTCTGAGTTCTAGGTTTACAGCAATTACTTATTTCACTTTTAGGCCCATTTCTTTAGATCAGATAATTTGTTTGATTTCAACTTCAAAGATGCAACCTACAAAGTATCAGATCCTACAGGTATATTTTAACGCAGCTACTCCTTAGTAGCTAAGACTTCCACCAGAGCAGTTTTCACATAGCAGTTTTCCTATGTGTTAGAATTGCCTGGGAAGCTTTTGAAGCTGTTCTTGCCCTAAGAGTTCATAATTTGATTGATTCATTTCAGTGATTCATGAATTTTAATATGCGTCAGAACTCCCTAGAGGGTTTTCAAAAACATATACAAACTTAAAACACCAACTGTTTCTAAGTTGCTACAGTTTTCATTGCAGCTTTGGCTTCACTCTCATAGCTCCATGCATTGACCTCCCAGGAGCTATGCCCAGTGATTTTAACCCTGGGGCACATTGCCTGTCCTTATGGGCCTTCTTTTGAAAACTCAATGCAAGCCTCCATTACCCCATTACTCTTTCATTCTTTCATGCCTACAAAACCAGTACCATATGGACAACACCAGGTCTGCCACTTGCTCAAGCAGTAGTGGACCCTTGGATCACAGCAGCAGTAGCCTCTGGGTGCCAGGGTAACTGACAATGATGAAACTAATCCTGGGGAAACAACTTTTTAGGCAGACCCATGGGAGCAGGGTACGTGGGCCATCACTTCACAAAACCGTCTTTCAAACAAGTTTTTACTTTTACATCCTTGAGCCTGGGGTGGGTGGGGACTTGCTGATTCCCAAGATGCCATCAAGGCCACTTTCCTATTATCTCCAGGCAAAGTACTTGGTTTCTCTTCAGTGATGCTAATATCTTCAGCAACCATGACTTAGATCAAACTTTACATGGGCGTTTCTGGCTAAAATGCAAGTTTTACAAATGTTTCTTCTCTGCTTTCTGCTTGTGATTACCACAGTAAACCTGACTAAAAGCAGCCAGCAATACAAATGCTACTGTCTGAATTGAAATTTCCTCTAGCAGATAAGCTGAACTCAGCCTCACATATGGCCTCAGGACATGAAAAAAATGTTGACATGTTCTTTTCCAGAATGTACATGAATGGCCTCTAATCTGGTTCCCAAAAGAGTCCTTGTTCCCCTCTGAAACCTCACAACCACAGTTTTTACTGTCCCCACTCATATCAGCATTCTGGTCCTCTGAGTTCACACCAGCATCATCCCATTAAAGTTGTCTTACAACAACACCTTAAGACTTGTTTAGCCTGCATCTGTAAACATTTCCAAACTCCTCTCACAAACCATCTCTAAAGGTTTCTGAACCACATGATCAGGATAGTCAGAGCAATGACCCCAGTTCTTGGTGCCAATTTTATGTTATTAGTCAGCTTTTCCTCACAGTGGCTCCAAACACCTGACAAGAACAATTTAGACGAGGAAAGATTAATTTTGGCTTGTGATTTTAGAGATTTTAGTCCATGATTGGCTGGATGACTCTATTACTTTGTATCTGAATTGAGACAGAACATTATGGCAGAAGGGGATGGTGGAGGAAAGCTGCTCATTTTATGCTAGCCAGAAAGCAGAGAAAAAGAGAGGGGCCAGAGACAAGATTTAGTCCCAAAGGCATGCCCCCAGTGCACTACTTCCTCCAATCTTGTCCCACTTGCCTATAGTTTCCACCCTCTCCAAGTGTCCATTCGGCTTTCAGTGTATTAATCCACTGGTGGAGTCAGAGCCAATCCCACTAGACATGGCTGCATTGGGCACCAAGCCTTTGATGCATGAGCTTTTGGGGTACATTTCAGATCCATGCCATAGAAACAGTCTTCAAGTGGATAGGATAAAAGCAAGAGATCTTCTTCTCCTCAGCCCAAACTTTTCTTGTCCCCACACGTATCTGAGAACCTGTTGCCAAACCACAGAGAGTTGGACAGAATTGCATTGATTGGCTGTACAGACCCAGGGTGTACACAAGACACTCAAGATCTGGGTGCTGGAGTTGAGGCCATCATCATCTCACCTGAAAAATGTGATTAGCTAGACATGAGAGGTTCAGCCATCAGTTTTTGCATATTTGTCTCTTTACATATTTGTTTTCTAATTTTTTTTTAAATCAGCCATACTAGGTAGGGTGAAGTTTTGCATTTTGCTTTAAAATGTTGGTTTCCTTTACGTGTGTGTGTGTGTGTGTGTGTGTGTGTGTGTATGTATGTGTGTATATATATATACACATATATATATATACAAAGATCATATATATATATATGTGATCTGGTAATCGTAACCATTATGTCTTTCAGCATTTGAAATTCTTGTGGTATAACTAGTTCTGATGGCTGGGAATAAAGGAAGAGGACGTGCTGCCTATACCTTTAATATTGAGGCTGTTGGATTTAGCAGAGGTGAAAAGTTACCTGATGTAGTGTTGAAACCACCTCCACTATTTCCTGTAAGTACACTGACAGCTGAATTCTCAAACTGCAATTTTTCATGTTTCAAAGGTACTGGGGATTGAACTTTCACCAGGGTATTTTACCACTGAGTTAGAACCACAGCCCTTTTTTTTTTCTCTTCTCTTTTTTTTTCATGTTTTTATTTTGAGACAGGATCTCACTAAGTTGCTAAGAGTCTTCCTAAGTTGTCAAGGCTGGCTTTGAACTTGTGATTCTCCTCCTTCAGTCTCCCTAGTTACTGGGCTTACAGACATGTATCATCATGCCCAACTCAGATTGCTTTCTTAAAATACTATTTATTTGTCTACAAAACTGTTTGTCTCTATGGATATACTCAGTATTGTGTGAACCAAGAAATAATTATTTTTTAATTCTTGTATCTTCTGTTTTTGTTATAGATGCATTATAATTATCAAAATAATGTTTTAAAATGTCGGGTTAAGTTTCACAGTGGTTTCCACACTACCATGCTTTCATCTAACAATTTTCTTCATATTGTATTTATAGAATATAATTTGCTCCTTAGTATACTACTTGTCCTTTTCTTCCCACTGAACCTTTCTTTTCGGTGGTGTTGTTTGTTATTTTCTTATCAGTCATTTTGAATTTTGCTAAATAAATAATTTTGTAGTAAAATATACATGTTACTATTCCTTTTAAATTTACTGCTTATGCTGCAAGCTTAACTGGCTTAGTATCTAATGTTTTAACTTTATATTTAGTTTAAAATATAAGCTTACATTTCCAGATGTGTATGTACTGTAGTTTAAAAGGTAGAATTCATAATTAACCACATGCCCTTTGCTTCACGAATCTTTTCCCAGTTTCTAATGGAAAAGTCCTTCATTGGAGAATTTATGTTAATAGAAGTTCTGAACAAATATATCTGGGGATATAGATGCTCACATAAGGAGTCTCTGCTTTTTCTCTTGATATTTGTCTTTTTGATAGTATAGCCTAAAATCATGGACAAATATCTCAGGTATAGGAATAATGTCCCTTTAACAGGGGTTCCTTTTAAAATAAGCTCTTCTTAGCTGAATATGATAGTGCACACCTAATTATCCCAGCAACTCAGAAGTCTGAGACAGGAGGAGCATAAATTAGTTCAAAGTTGACCTGGGCAGTATAGTGAGAGACTGCCTCAAAATTTAAAAAAAAAATTAAAAGGAGTAGGAATGTAGCTTACTGATAGAGCTCCTCTAAGGTCAATCCCTAGTACCTCATCAACCAGTCGTTCAGTCCAACAAACAATCTCTGCTACGTGTGTGACGAGTTTACTTCTAAACACAAGAAATGTGAGTTAGTACATGGTGGTGTTTTATATTCAGAATAAAATTAAAATTCCTTGCTGTTGGTTCAGAGGCTCTGCCTGATCTGGCTTTTCTCATGTCTTTCTAACCCCCTGCCACCACTCTTGTTCCCTAGCTATGCTGGCCTCCTTGCTCTCTTATGTCTTTACCCCTGCTGGTTCCCTATCTGGAGCATCTGTTCTCTGATTTTTTTCTTTAATTTTTTATTTGTTTTAATTAGTTATGCATGACAGTAGAATGTACTTTGATACATCATATATAATGGAGTGTAGTTTCTTATTCTTCTGGTTATACATGATGTGGAATCTCACTGGGCGTATAGTTAAACATGTACATAGGGTAATAATGTCTGATTCATTCTATCATCCTTCCTATCCCCATGCCCCTCCCCTCCCTGTTCTGCCATCTTTGCATGAATGGCTTGCTGATCTTACCCATATCTCTACTCTAATGTGACTTCTCCAAGAGGCCATGCATGCTTCCTCCAGTAGATCAACTACCTCCAACCTCCATGCACTCTTGTCGACCTTCCTCTGACTTTCTTCATGTGTTTATATTATTTATCACTAACTGAAATTGTATCTCACTTGATTGTATTACTTGCTGGTTGTGTCTTTCTTCCCTAGAATATAAATTCCATGTGGGCAGGGGCTTCGACTCCTTCCTCATGGTATCACCTATTGTCTAACCATGTCTAGTTTATAGTAGGTGCTCACAAAATAGTTGTAGAATGAATGAATGAATGAATGAGTTCTGAATCAAATTTATGTATTGTATCCTTATCCTCTGAAATAAAAAATGTCTTTGCCATGTATACTGGGAACCCTCTCTTCAATGAATATGTATATTATGTATACATACACATGTGTGCATATGTGGTCTGTGTGTACATGGAATTTTTAGAAGTCAAAATGTGACTTCAAACTCCTGCCATGTACTTAATAATATAGGCTCCCAAACTATTTAATTCTTCATTTTTTTTCATTGTATAAGATGAATAAGAGGAAATACTTGTAATACTTTGAGAGAATGAATGTTGAATTATTTTACTATTTTTTATTTTTTTGGTATTGAGATTAAACCCAGGGGAGCTACATCCCAAGCCCTTTTTCTTTTTCATATGGAGACAGTGTCTCAATAAGTTGCTTAGAGCCTCATTTAGTTGCTGAGACTGGCTTTAACTTGAAATCATCCTGCCTCAGCATCCTAAATCGCTCTAATTACAGGCATACACTACCATACCTGACTGAATTTTGAATATTGAGATGATCCTGTTTATAGTAACCTCTTGTTAAATGATAACTGTTATTGTTTATATATTTATTCTTATGCTATTGATCCCACCAATTACATCATCAATAGTTGAGGTTAATAGTTGAGGTTAAACTAAAGCAGTTTCTCCCATTTTGGTGCCTTGATTTTTAAGCTATGGAATCACTTTGTTCAATAGACAATATAACAAAATGATTATCAGTGTAGTTTTTAGGGTCAATAAAAAAATAATGCTTCTTTCATTCATACCTCTTAAATAAGACTAAAGTGGGAATGGGCTAAAAGGTAAATAGATTATGAAAGTTCAACATCTTTTAATTGCAAGAGTTAGTGCCTATAAAACACATGTCTATAAAGCTAATAAAACTGACAATTTCTAGAATATAGATGAAAGAGATATTAAAATATTTAACTTACTAAAAACACCTTTGTTTCCTAATTAAAACAGGATACAGATTATAAACCAGTGCCACTGAAAACAGGAGAAGGGGAAGATTATATGCTGGCCTTGAAACAGGAATTGAGAGAAACAATGAAAAGAATGCCTTATTTTATTGAAACACCTGAAGAAAAACAAGGTGTGTATTAGATTGTTTGATGGTGTGATTTAGTGAATGTGGATAAAATAATTTTTAAGCACAAAATATGTAATCATTTAATGCTAGCTGATTTAATTTGATCAGAGATTATCAACCACTTAAAAAAATACATTGTTGATTTGATAGAAAGATACTTTATACATTTTCTGATTTCGTTTGGGAGTGGGGTCCCAAGGTCACTTAACCGCTAAGCCACATCCCCAGTCCTTTCCATATTTTATTTTGAAACAGGGTCTCGCTGTGCGTGCCACTGCGCCTGGCTTGATATTTTATTTTTAAAAAATATTCTTACAATAGAAGTTGTATATATTCAGTGAAAATTATGAAAACCAAAAACAT
Organism: Glaucomys volans; assembly: GCA_020662805.1. NCBI lineage: Eukaryota > Metazoa > Chordata > Mammalia > Rodentia > Sciuridae > Glaucomys > Glaucomys volans. Next base: position 308,488 of record JAJEJO010001351.1, on the reverse strand, counting down.
TTGAATAGGTAAAAATTACCTAGGCCTATATCTACAGAACAATTATTAATATTTCATTGTATATTCTATATTTTTTCTTTATAAAATTGTATTATATACTTTGTATGTTATGCTTTTTGCCAATAGCATTAACATTTTCACATATCCTTATTGTTTTCAAAAAATTCAAGGTACAAGATTTTCTTTTTTGCCTTTTTTTTTCTTTTTGTAGTATTGGGGATTAAACTTAGAGGCACTTTAGCACTGAGCTATACTCCCAGCCGTTTATTATTTTGAAATAGAGTCTCTCTAAGTTGCTGAGACTGGCCTCAAACTTGTGATCTTTCTGCTTCAGCCTTCCAAAGTAGCTGGGATCACAGGTGTGCACCACTGCACCTGGTAGAAAATACAAGTTTTAATGACTATTTGTTATTCCACTGTGTGGATATAGCATTATTAATTGTAAATACTTCACTGCTATTAGATATAAGGTTGCTTACAGTGTTTTGCTCAGGTATGTAACGCTATGATTACTATTGTTTTTATGCATACCTCTGATTATTTAATATTTAGGTTAAAAATTGAAAAACCTTGATTTTTGGCTTATCATTTATGTAGTCTGGCTTATCATTTAATAGCCTGATATGATAGAAAGTATAAGATATGTATTCATTGCTGATGCTAAGGGCAGAGAGGAGAAGGCTCAACAATTTCAGAGTGGAGGTGGGAAGTGGAGAACATGAACCCACTCCTAAGTAGTTATTTAGCATAGTAGAACTATATTGATTTTCAGTTTCTGCCCTTAGTTGTTGAAATTAGAGAAATCAATATCATCTTTGAGTTCTCAAAACAACATTATTAAAACATGAGACATTCCTATCATCTCATTCCATTAGTATTGAAAATGCATTCCGTTTTTCTCTCTCTGAAAGACAGAAATAAAGTCAAAAAGAAAGTCTTATATCGTGATCTTACTTGTGATTGTAATAAGCATGTTAGGCAAGATCATTTAATTTTCAAAACACATCTGCTTGAAGTTACATAATGGTTTGATAAGAAATATTTTACCTCAAAAATACTTAACTTTTTGAGCTGGAGTTGTGGCTCAGTGGTAGAGAGTGCTTGCCTGGCATTTGTGAGGCCCTGGGTTCCATACTCAGCACCACATATAAATAAATAAATAGATGGATGAATGGATAGATAGATAGATAAATGAATGAAAAAAGAAAGATCCATTGACAACTAAAAATATCTTTAAAACTAACTTTTATTTTCATGATTATATTGCATGTTTTTGCCTGTTTAAAAATGAAATTAAAGCTCTCATTTTATAGAGTTAATGAAGATTAAATGAACTATTAAATATTCTTAATAGAAAAAATAAAATACTGTAGGGTATACTCTGGTCCTCTTAAAAATAGTCTTTTCTCTAGATTATGGGACAGGTTTACTTAACTGAATGTGGTTATTTAAGTACACGTCTTATTTAAAAGCATATCAAATTCATTCAAGCGTTTATCTGAGTCTTTTAAACAGGATCATTAAGAACATAATGTAGTGTGGGAGTAGTTGGCTTGTACCTGGTTCAAGGGGTACTTTGTTGTAGTAAACTCTGCAATAAAGTATAAAACTATGCAGAATCATTTGCTTTTGTTTCTTTTAGGCGAAAACTTGTATAGAATTTTTAAATTGATACAAGTAAATTCTCCTTGAAATCCTCATGTTTAGGTATCTTTCCTGATGTAATGTGTTTAAAAAAATAGCGATTCAAAATAAAGTTTTTTTAATAAAATAAGCATGTTTTTAATGCAATATATCCATTCATGTATATGTATATAGATTTATATATATACACACACAGCAGTTCCCTCCTTACTGGGGGTGGGTATTTTTCAAGACCCCCAGTGGATGCCTAAAACCATAGAGAGTACCTAAACCTATATACAAGTACTGATACCACAATTGATAATGGAGATGGCTACTAAGTGATTAATGGGCAGGTAAAAGCATATAGAGCAAAAAAAAAAAAAAAAAAAGCATATAGAGCATGGGTATGCTGGACAAAGAGATGATTCATGCCCTGAGTGGGACAGAGCTAGACTGCATAAGATTTCATCATGCTACTCAGAGCAACATGCAATTTAAAACATGAATTGTTTATATCTGGAATTTTCCATTTAACATTTTCAGATCAGGCTGACTACCAGTAACAGAAAGTACAAGAGGCAAAACTGTAGAAGAGGGGACTGTTGTACATAAAAACACGTATATAAAATACATACTATGGATTAAAAATAATTGGCCAGACAGAAGAGAAGTACCCAGCTCTCCAAGGGAGCCATATTCCAGATGAAGTGTATGAATGTACCTCCACCAGCCTTCCCCCTTCACTCACCCGCCGGGGGCATTAGGAAAGAGAGATTTATGGACTAATGTCGAGAACTAAGTCACTAGAGACTAGTACAAACAATTAGGGTGGGAGATTGCAAGACTTCCTGATAATCATTTGGCTGATGGATTAGGGAATTGAGATCTGTCAAAGAACAGAGGGCATAGGCATAAATAATAGTTCATATTGTGATACCTTCGAAGTTTATAATATTTTTAGGTGAAATTATAGAAATGATTAGTATTTTCTTTGTGATAAAATCTATTATTTGTATAATGGAAAAACACCAATCAATATTATTTTAATGGATTTTAGTCACAGGAGTATAGAGATCTGGTGCAATGTTTCCCAGCTCAGATTCCTAAACTATAGAGTGTGCAGACATAGAGACAGATCATGACCATAGTGATGGTTCTATAAGCTATTTTTAGAACTTCAAAATCTTAATAGGGATTTTGCCTTTATCTGCAGTATGGCCACAAGGTCACTCATTGAATAAATGAGGTGTTTTTGCTTATTAGTTCTCAGTGCATGCCATCAGGATCCATGAGAACCAGTTTAAATTTTTTAGTTTCTTTTTGAGTAGTTCCTACTATTTGTGCTGATTGATATTTATACCTTTCATTCTTTCATAGAGGTCTTTCAAACAAAGAGAAATTTACTTAAAAAACAACAAAAAAAGAAAACTCATTTTATCTTTGCATTACCCTATCAGCTCATTGGACCCTTTTACAAATTAAATTTATACTATGGATTCTGTGATCTTATTTTTCCCATACCTTGAAACAGGTTGCTATTTCATCATCATAGTAATAATTCCATTGTTATTCATCAGGTATTCCATATTATGTTGAAGAAAAAGATTTAAAAATTTAAAAAATGGAATAATGATTAAATTACATAAAAGGATGGTGCAGTATTGAAATAAATTAACACTATTACACTGTCCTTCAGTTTTCCTGTTGTCTAAAGTATTACATCCTTCTCCTCCCCCTCCCCCTCCTCTTCTTTCTTCTTCTTCTTCTTCCTTCTTCCTTCTTCTTCTTCTTCTTCTTCTTCTTCTTCCTTCTTCCTTCTTCCTTCTTCCTTCTTCCTTCTTCCCTCCTCCTCCTCCTCCTCCTTCTTCTTCTTCTTCTTCTTCTTCTTCTTCCTCCTCCTCCTCCTCCTCCTCCTCCCCCCTTCTTTTTCAGTTCTGGGTATCAGACCCAGCATGCTAAGCAACTCTCCACTACTGAGCTATTCTCAGTACTTTCTATTTTTTATTTATTGTGAGACAGGGTCTCACTAATTTGCCCAGGCTGACCTTGAATTTGAGATCCTCCTTCATCAGCCCACCGGAGTAGCTGGGATTATAGGAGTGTGCCCTGCTGTCATGTCAGTTTCTAAGAAGATATAAACGAAGTCTGTGGAGACCCCCAACTTTGTAGTTATTTTGTCCTATTTTAGTTTTGAATACAATTGCGAATTCAGAATTTTTCATTTTCTCTTCATAATGGCAAGAAGAAGAAAATTGACAGAGGAAGATATTTCACAATTTTTAGATGAATCTGAAGATGAATGCCAGCTCTCTGAGCACTAGTGATGATGGAGAAATTGATTATATGACCAAAATATCAGACTATGAGTCTTCAGATGACTATATCTTAGATGAGTTTTCTCAAATTCAAGAATCAATGAGTAAATAATATATCTTTAAGAATTAAAATGTGTTATTCTGAAAAGGATCGCATCCCATAATAGTTTTTTAACTGTTTAATTTGTTCTAATTTTTTGTACATGAGAGTAGAATGCATTTATACATTCGATAGATCATACATAAATGGAGTTTAATCCCTCATTTTGCGATTGTACATGTTGTAGGATCACATTGGTCATGCAGTCATGTATGTACAATATTTTGTAATAAGAATCTGAAACATCCTGTTTGCTAAAATGCCTTGGGACCTATTTTTTTTTTTTACGATATTTGCACACCAAAATTTATTCAACACTGTAGCTAGACAAATGCTGACATAAAAGGCAAAAACAAAAATGATAAATGAAACAGTTTATTGGATTGATCATATTGGTGATTATAAATTTTTTTTTTTTTTTTTTTTTTTGGTACCGGGGATTGAACCCAGGAAGCACTCAACCACTGAGCCATATCTGCAGCCCTTTTTTGTATTTTATGTAGAGACAGGGTCTCGGTGAGTTGCTTAGGGCCTAGATAAGTTGCTGAAACTGGTTTGAACTCACCTTAGACTGCCTAGCCACTGGGATTACAGGTGTGTGCCACCACATCTGGTGGTGATTATAAATTTAATAATGAAAATGTTTTTCAAGTATGGAGCAAGGATGACTGAGCCATCCCCTCTTCAATGGAAGTGTGAGCCATCAAAATTTTTAAAGTATTACATTTTGATTATGAAAGTACTAGAAAAATAATTGGAAGTGTAGGTATGGATAAGGTAGAATGTATTAGAAATACTTTTGTATCTGGAATCAGATGATACACGTGTGAGGAGAAAGCCACAAGTAATGATAAGTTTGAACCCATTAAAGATGTATTTGAAATCTAAAATCAGAATATACAAAATGCATGCATTGTAGGTTTGTATATGAATAGCTGATACAGTCAACTGCATTCAAAGGATGTCCTTTGGAGTAAATTTATGTTCAAAACTAGTAAAACACAAAATACAAATTTGGATTTACTCTTAGTAAAACTTTAGTAGTTTCTTTAAAAAAAATTAACAGCTGTATTGAAATATGATTCACGTAGGTAAAATTCACTTTTCAAAGTATACAACATAGTCATTTTTGGTTTAGACCAAGAGTACATGCAACCAACACCATTCTCTAATGTTTACAACCTTTTCATCATCCTGAAAAGAAACCTCATGCCCATTAGTAGACATTCTCCATTCTCCCCTGTGTTCAGACCATAGCTATCACTGCTGTCTTTAGGAATGTATCTGTTCTGGACAGATCATAAAAATAGAATGATAGAATATGTGTGCATTTGTGACTGGCTTCTTTCCCATAGCATAATATTTTCAAGGTTCACCATAGTATGGTATGGTATTATTGGTGTTCCCTTCCTTTTTTTTTTTTTTTTTTGGTACTGGGGATTGAACCCAGGCATACTTAACCACTGAACCACATTTGCAACACCTTTTATTTTTTATTTGAAACAGGGTCTCACTAAGTTGCTTAGGGCCTTGCTAAGTTCCTGAGGCTGGCCTCAAACTTGTGATCCTCCCTGCCTCAGTCTCCTGATTCACTGGAATTATAGGTTTGTGCCACTGGACCCAACTCCTCCCTTTTTATGACTAACTACTATCCTTATCCACCTATCACTTGATGGACACTTGGTCAGTGATTCTTTGGGGCTGTATGAATAATGCCACTATGAGCATTCATGTACAGGTCTTGTGAAGTCATTTGTTGGGTATATATTTAGGATCAAATGATAACTATATTTAATATTTTGAAGAACTGTCAAACTTTTTTCTAAAGTGGCTGTACCATTTTATGTTTCCATCAACAGTGTATGAAGGCTTTAATTTCTCTACCACTTTGTCCACATTTGTTATTGTCTTTTTTATTCTAGCCATCTTTGTGGGCATAAAGTGGTATCTCATTGTGCTTTGATTTGAATTTTCCAAATGACATATGTTGAGCAGAAATGTCATGTGTTCTTTGTTCTTTTATATCTTTTCTTTGGAGAAATTTATTCATGTTCTTTGACCCTTCTAAATTGGGTTCCAATACTTGGTTTTCAGTATTTCTTTATTTTTCTATTAATTTGGAAGTAAATTAAAAATACTGAAAAACATTAAAAAAAAAAAAAAAAGAATCTTCCATGAACCCAAATGATAAATGATTAAAACAGTTTTTAAAAAATAAAATTTTGAGGGCAGGATTGAACATTTAATCTGAAGTTAATTAAATACCTAGAGAAACCTGGTCTGGTGATCTCTGTTCTTAGTTATCTTTCTCTTAACACTTGGTACAATTAACAAGTAGTTTGTTGATTACACATAATTTTACTTCTTGGGAGCATTTTCTGGATACAGAAGAAAGATCCTTGATTTGGTCCTTCATTTTTTTATTCATTTCTCCTTTTACCCTTTTTCCTGGCTAAATTTCTAATGCTCATTTTCTTGATGAGCCATGGTTTCAACCATGGTATGGTGGAGTTTACCTGCCAACTTGTACTGCTGGGAAAGGATTAGGGCCCTCATGGAGGGAGTTCCTGTGGTATGGTGGGCAGGTCTGAAGCAAGAGTCACAGCCATGTCTCTCTGCTGGTCTTCGCACGCTCAGAGGGTCTCTACAGAGTTTTCAGTAGTTGGCATGGAAAACTTGTAGCCCTGTTTCTTCCCCACGTAGTTAACCCCTCAGTCCACCCTTTTCAACTCCTACACTTTCTTTCTCCACCCATGAGTTGTGAAAAGTTACTCACTTAGGAGCCTAACAAAGTGATTATATGTGTATTATGTGCTAGAGGTGAGCAATTAGCCCTGCACTCCCATGTAGCTACTTAATGTATCCCAGTTACCCCAGCTTTAAGGATTGAGAGCTGGAGACCACTGTCATAAGAATAAAATAGAAAATGCTGAGTAGACTCACTTCCCTCTTGGTGATTCAGCTCTGGGCTTTTCTGAATTAAGGTTGACATTCCTGCCTATTCTGATTCCACTCAGCTGCTTCTTGCCACCTTCTTAAGTATGTTTTTCTCATTAACCTTTCAATAAGTGTTCAGAAGAACATTATATACAAATGTAGGAAACTTCTATATGTAAAATAAGAGATGTCATTAAATGTTTTCAATTATTTTAGAAGACTGGCTTAAGTTTTTGATATTTCTAATGGATTGTTTGTTCTTCTTTTTTTCCCCTAGATATTGAAAGGTATAGTAAAAGATATATGAAGGTATACAAAGAAGAGTGGATACCAGGTACTACAAAACAGATGATCTTAAAATATTTTTTTAGGATAAGTTTTCTGTTTCACCATAGGAAAACAGAGTCTGGTTTATTTTCTGTAACTAATTTGTAATGTAAATCTTTCAGAAACTAAGAGGAAAAGATTTTGATACCATAACAAGGAAGAATTGAAGTGCTTTAAAAATTTATTCTTATAAAAATAGACCTTTGGGTTTTCTAGATTCACAATTTTAATTTGGAATACCAAAGAACACTTACTTCTTTGCTGCTGAATGATTTTAGAGATTTTGAGGAAAAAGGCAAAACTAATTTCAGGAATATTTTAAACCAAGCCCATGGATCTTCTTTTCTTTCAAGCAGACATAGACTAGTTTTAGTTGCCAGCATGCCTTTTCATTAGAATCATACCTAAAAGAGTTTTGTTTTCAACATTTAAAATTTTACCTTGGGTATAGACAGGATTGAAGGGGCTGCGGGGGAGGTCTCATCCAGCCCATTCATTTTACAAATAAAAAGCAGTTGCTATAGAAATGAAACTATCCATCAGGTTCACTTGCCAATACACTAGAACTCGGTTTTCTTCATTTAAATTCACTTACCTTTTATCTTTGTCCATAGTCCTATAGAAACTGCCCTTATATAAATTTCTAAATGACATTAATAGCATTATCATTTTCATGAATTTTAGTGCTCTTTTATCAACTGATGAGGTTAGAGCCCCCTGGAAACACTCTTAGATCCCTCTCATTTCTTGCACTCCATTAGTAGTCAACTCTCAAATGATTCTCTTTACATACTTATGACCTTCTATGAGTAGTTCATATAAACAGATTCAAAGCAAAATTTATTAATTCAAGTAAAATACTTGTGACTAAACTTTTGTACAAATGCACAATTATTTTATTAGCAGTGTTATTAAATCTGTTTTTATATTGCTTCAATTTTCTGCTTATCTCTATGCTTAAAAATGAAAAGTAGTGGTTGGAGGTATAACTCGGTTTGCCTAGCATATATGAGGCCCTGGGTTCAATCACTGGTAACTCCCTCCCTGACCTCCCCCCAAAATTTAAAGAAAGTAAAAAAGTAGAGGAACCATTTTTAGCTAATATAAACAAAAAATATTTATTGGAGGGAATTAATTTTTCTACAGCTACTTATATTTTTAAAGTTTTCAGATAATTGTTATAATTGTTTATTTCATTTCACACGTATTAATAGTGTGGTCACAAGTTCTAACTTTTGAAAAAAAAGTTACATAAGAAATACCTATCAACCAGAGAAAACTTACATAGTAGTCAAATAATAAATAATATTTAACAAAAACAGTTGTAATTCCAACATCCAAAAAAATTATCCTAAGATTTTGTACCCACCAAATTTTATTACACTATTTCAATGAAATTTTTTCTTTATAGGAGAAAATGTATCACTGTCTGTTTGCTATATTTCAGGCTAAATCTTACAGTCAGACACTAAAGAATTTTATCATCATTAAATGGGCAACTGTCATATTCTTTAAGTAGTTATATTCAGTACCACTGATTTCTAGAGGAAATAGAGATTTTTATATTTTTTCTTTTGTACACCAGATTGGAGAAGACTCCCAAGAGAAATGATGCCCAGGAAAAAATGCAAAAAAGGTACATTAACTAGCAATATTAATGCAGGTAGAAGGTTGTTGCTTAATTATGTTAACATAGAATTGTCAACCTGAAGTTATAAAATAGAATTATATTGTATATAAAAATACCAAAGTGTATGTTTACATTTTGTTTTTCTTTAGTAATTCCATTCAGTGAATAATTGAGTCTTTCCTATTGTCAGACACTGTGCTGAGAGTCTGAGGAATAAAACAGTGAGCATTGTGGCACTATGATGCCTTCCTGGAGTTGCCAGTAAATGTAGAAAAAAACATTAAATGAAAATACTGCCTTCATTGGGAAGCGTGGGAAGGGTTCATCAAGGAAAAGGAATTGGATTTGAGATTGAATGATGAGAAGGCGTTTATTAAGATGAGGTGGTTGGAGGGACACAGACAAAGATCAGGTTGTAAGAGAAAATCATGAGTTTGGTTCAGAGGTATTATTTCGGTTCTTTTGAGATAAACATGGAAATGTTTGACCATGTTGTTGGAAACAGGGGCATGGACCTGAGAATGGATATAGTAGTCATCAGCAGAGTCATCAGATAGCTGGAGCTGTGAGATGGGATGAAATCATCTAGGATGAAATTAGATAATTAGGAGAAAGAAGGGCCTGCACTTGGAGGGATGCCAACATTAAATGGGCTGATAGAGGAGACTGAATGAGCAGAGAAAAGAAGTAGAAAGAGAGAGGAAGAGGTGAAACCCTAAGAGCAGAGTCACAGGAGGAAGAACCTACAACTGGGGAGAGTATTTAAGAAAAGTGGTCAGTAGTGTTCATGGAGATTAAACAGTGCTGCAGAGAGGTCGGTAAGATGAAGATTGGAAAACATCGGTTTATTTTTTTAATGTCAGTCATAGTAGTCTCAGGGAGAGCTTTTTAAGTGACTTGGATAGGTAGAATCCAGATTGGAATAAGTTAAACGTAAGGGGAACCTAAGGAAATGGGAACAGCTAGCATAAATGAGTCTTTAGAGAATTTGTGTATGAAGAATGAAGAGAGAAAAAGGGGAGTAGCCAGAGGGGTTAAGAACAAGGTTAAGAACAGTGGGCTTAGCAACTAAGGAAACATCCATTGCCTTTTTAAGGTCTTTATTGAGGTATAATTGACATATAGTAAAGTACACATAGTTGAAGAATATAATTGAAGTTTTTACATATGCATATGTGTAAAAACATATCTACATTTATATATAAAAGCTGGAAGTTTTTCTATCCTATTTTAAAGTCTTATTACATAAGGTATTTAATTGGAATACAGAAAGTATAGAAATATCTGAGTTATCTACTCAGATATCTATCTATTAAACCCTTGGATTTTTATTGAGGAAATATTTTCATAAAATGTACATGTGCATGAAAGATACTGGTAATGTCCTCATGGATCACAAATCAGTAGTAGAGCTGAAAAAAAAGTGTCTATTTTAGAATTAATGTTTTCAAATATTTCTCATGGACTCATCCTTGGAGTTTCATATATACATTAATCTAGTAAAAATCATCCAGTGTGGCAGGACTCCATTTGTTAAAAATCAAAACAACACCAAAACTTTCTTTTTCCCATTCTGCTCTAATATTTTTTTAATGCACATGGTATAATTTTTTTTTTGCCTTGTTCTTTTGTTATGATGACCTCCACTGATTTACATGAAATTAAAAAGTACCCAAAGAGTCCAAGGTGGAAAAAGGTTTTCTTGAGGAATCAGCTACTGACAGGTGTTGAAAGAAACAAACAAAAAATTCAAATATATGCATACGCTTGACTATACTTGGGGGCAAAAATAGTCTTTCCACAATTTTGGTAATTTGATAGTTCTTCCCCAGTTATTCACATAGGATTAGGCATGATATAAAGCCCAAATAATAAGTAGCAAAAATGCTGAGTGGACTCAAATCTGTAACTGACTTTTTAAGAAATTAGTAATTTTATAAGTACATTTACCTGACCATTTTTATAGTATCCATTAACAGACTCACATATTATAAAATTTAGTAATTTGATAAGTCCTTACAGAAAAAGATTTCATAATGTGAGTAAATTACATTCTTTGCTAATAGGTTTTGTCATTGATATTACAGTATTTATTCAGATCTCATTCAAATGCCATATTCTGTGTGCCTCAGTTCATATTAAACAGTTTTTGCCCTGAAGGAGGGCAGAGAAAGATACAGATCATTACATCTGTCACTTTTGTTTGAGCAAACTTCACTAATACATGTTTGGGAGCTCTAAGCTCAGTAACTCCTAAAGGGGTAATTTGGTATAACTTAGTAAATTGTAATTCCATCAGTTATAGGTCATCCATCACAATCTAAACAATTCTTCTATAGGTTAAATGTTAATCTCTATAAAATTACATCTTTCTAAGCCATACTTTCCTCTGTTAACGAGTAATTTCTAGGTATTTAGTTTGATCCTGGAAAAAGAGATGTAATATTTCTGAAAGTAATGGTACAATTTTGTAGCCTATCATAATGCTTTGGTACCTGACACAATATGTGAAATAATTGTATATTCTGTGAAGTTTCAGAGTAGCCTTAAAATGCAGTATTTTTATATGGGTAAAACAAATTATGTATCCCAAATCAGAGTGTTTCATTTATATGCTCTGAGTTTTGAAATTCATAGAATGGGTGTGTTCAGTTTAACCATTTTAGTCTTCACTCCAAAGGTAGTTGGTAGTTCCTTATTTCACTGCATAAAATCTCTTTCTCATCTCTTTTTCCATCAACAAGTGCATATTTATTCCTGCACTTCTTTTTTAATTTTCAAACTTGGTAATGTTGCTTTGGTTAAAATGAAATATTGATGACTTAACAGGAAACTGAAGCAGATAAAATTTTGGGAGCATTTCCTGGTACTAAAGTACTTCCACCTGAGGGACATTTTAGCAATTTTGCCCCTAATGGTACTAATTGCAAGTTTAAATTTCCAGTATTTAGTGAAAATATATCTGGCTACAGTCTTAAAATATATCTTCTGAGGTGATTATCATTTATTGGTGGGACATTGGAGAGGTGTGATGATTTTGTTTATTCTTTGAGAAAATAAATTCACTCTGAAAATTATGTGACTGCTTCATGTGACATACTGCTATACTATTCAGCATATGAAAAGGCACAAAAATATAATAACAATTGCTGTTATAGAAAACTATGTTAACTGGTGGTTTTATTTCAGCAGACCCAAAATCCAAAAAGGCAAAAGATACAGACAAAGGTACTTCACTCGCTAATACTGCAGATGTGTTGAAAAAAATTGAGGTAGGGTTTTCTTTGTACTATAAAAGTAAACTGAAAAAATGTAAAATGATTCCTTCTTACTTTAACCTTTCAACTTTCTCTTAGTTTTTAATAACATGGATTTGGCAGAAGCAAGCCCCACAAGAAACCAATGAGAAAGTTTGAACTTTGTTAGCTGGGGCAAGGGGAGGAGACTCCTTCCTGTCCTTCTTGACCACTTACCTGGCAACTTGCCTCATCTTCTACCACAGACTTTCTTTTCCACAATATCCCTATTTTGCCCTTGTATTTTAGTTATTTGTGGAGAAAAGAGAAACATGAAAGAGTTGCCTAAAATATAATTCTTTTTAAAAAGTCTCATTTTTTTCCCTGTTAGTGTATGTGTACTTTTTAAAATGTTTTTTCCCCATGTCTTATGACATGTATAGTAGGTTCTGTTGAGGGAAAATGTGTATCTTATGGAACTTAATTTTGTGTTTTTTTTCATCTCTTTTCTCCCTCTGCCCCCACATTTATTCTACCCCCCTCCTCAGTATGGATGAATTAGTCCAGTATGCTATACCACTAAGTTATATCCCCAACCCTTTTTAAATTTTATTTTGAAACAGTCTCACTAAGTTGCCCAGATTGGCCTTGAATTTGTGATCCTCCTGCTTTTAGTTAGTAGTTAAGATACTATTAAAAAATATAAACAGATACAAAATTCAGAATGTTAATAGACTGAAAATTTGCCCTCCCATACCCATCCCAGTTATTTATTTCCCTCACTGTTGACCATCAGTGTTTCTTATATAGCCTTCCGGAAATATTTTTATGTATAACAAATACAGAATTTCCCTTTTTAATGACAAAAGGCAATATATCCCAGTCTTCTGCATCTTCATTTTATCACTCAACAAATATCTTTGAGCTGGTTCTATATCAGTCTCTATAGAGTTGCCTCATTCTTTTTTTGATTGCACTATGCTGGACATTATGTTTCTTATAGTGTTTCACTATTATCAATAATGATGCAATGAGTTCATGTTGAGTACGTCATTTCACATGAGTGGGGTAAATTTCTAGAAGTGGATTTATTGGGTCAATTGTTTTGTCCACTATGTAAAATGATTAAGTATTGCCCATTTTGCTCTCCCTGGAGATTATACCAAATTACTCCCATTATCAATGTGTGTATTTACCTTGCTTTGATGGTGAGGAGAATGATGATGATAGCAGCTAACACTTATTGAGAACTTACTATATGCCAGACTCTTTGACAAACTCTTTACATGCAATATAACCTTAAGAGTTTGTAACAACAGACAGGTAGGTATTATTACTCCTTCCTTACAGAGGAGGAAGTCAAAGGTGTAAACACAATTACTTGCTGGATCAAGCTGACACAGTTACATGGTGGCAGAAACTCATATTTTTGCTATTTATTTTTTGGCCTATACTTGAACCAGAGATAACATGTCTGAAAAAAGGCCAGAGGATTGATAGAGAAATAGCAATAACTGTCAGGTTTAACTGTGGTGGAATGATAGATGGGATTTCAGGACCAACCAGCTTGTATTGATTGAACACAAGTCCTGGCTGCTCTTACAGGCTCCTAGAAAAAGTTGCTATGATCACTGTAAGAAGCTGTAAGAAAGATTAATCTGCACGTCTGGGTGTGGTTTCTCCTCAGAACAAACTGTTTCCTTATTCCTTACATTTAGTACCTTTTCCAGAATACAGTGTTAAAACTGTAATTTTAGATCTAGATATCCCAGTTGAGTTAGCAACTTTAGTATCAAAAAAGCTGTTTCTAGATGATTCTGTGATTGTTCATTTGTTCAAAGGAAGGTTCAAACTAATTACAATAGAACATCCATATATGGAGAGGTAGCAACATACAGTCAGACCTCGTGAATAATCAGCCTACAATAAACTGGTATATGAGCTTCTTATTTCTGCATGACACAGAGGGGAGGCTCTGTGTGGTGCCTGTATAGTAAAAGGACCGTTCTCCATATGAAAATGAACTGTCTTTGAAATGATTTTACATTGCATTATTCTTCTTTATTCTTAAATATTTAATGTAATAAGCTTAGATAGTTAAATAACACAGAAGAGAAAATGGAAGCTACCAAGCAGAAGGGTCCAAACTGGTACCTTAACCCAGAAGGAAGGAAGTATTGAGATAAAGTGTGTGGCTCTGGAATCACTTTTTTTTTTTTTAAAAAAAGAAAGAAATCTTCTGTTTGTTAATCTGCTAAAGAACTTTATGGTTTGGGTCTATGTGGTAGAAAGATGAAGTTATTTATTTAAAGATATTTGAGATAGCAGTTGTTGAATTGCAGACTTCCTTGTCCCTACGTCACATTGAATATTCTGTGTTTAAAAACTATTTTCAGATAACTGGTTTAAATAACTGAATTATGAAATAATAATTACTATCTTGATTTTATTCATATATAGTAAGTACCTTGCACAAAGTTAAATGAGTATAGTACAATTCCATTTTAACTATACAAACTTAAGGGTTTCAGGCCTTTTTATTTATGATCTGATTAAAATAAAGAAGACAAAATGTCATTATTAATTAGTATTAACACAGCATTATATATATATGTGTGTATTTCACAGATGTTTTAAAAGATCTATAAACATTTTGTTTATTTGCAGTTTTCCAAGAGCATTGCAAGTTGGAAAAATTGCACACATTATAATATAGTAATAACTCTTAAGGCAACATAAAGGACACTATCAAGATAAATCATCTCATGTCTATTTCCTTGGTCTTACTTGTTCTGCCTTAGTGGAGTGTATACACAGGAAAAGGAGAGCTTGATTCAGAATTGAGTCAACATGATGTCCTCTCATTGCCTTTGATTTCCTTAAATTCAACTTGGATGTAATTAATAGAATTTTAAAAATAAACATTTAAGAACCAATAAAGGAATAGCTAAGTTGTAGCCATCCCAGATATAAAAGGTTTTCTGTTCCTATTAATCTACAAAGCATATATCTTGTGTAGAGGTGGGGTACTTGTAGATGGATAAATGTTCTAATTTCTACTTAAAAATAATCACAAATTAGCTAAAGCCTTCATTATGAGTGTTAATATGAAATTATTACAGTACCCACTTCCTTGAAAATTTGTGAAATTCTATCATTTTTGTGATTAGGATACTTTCTCCCAGAATGACTCCAATATGATTTTCAGCAATCTCACTTATAAACTAAAACATGAAAAATTTGAAATATTACTATTACGTTTTTTTCTCCTTTTATGTTTAAGGGAAACAAAATAACATTCTGAAATTTCTTCTCTATAGACTAAATCATGTTAAATATTTTAGAAGGAGGTAGGATAGAAATCATAACAATAAAGCTTTGTGCATTACAGCTGGCAAACCCAGCATTACCTAAGATCCAATTCTTAAGTTACAAAATCAGAGAAATACTAGTGTAATTATAGAACAGCTTCCCTTCTTCGGTCAAGTCATGGTTTCCAAGGTGTGGAGGTAAGGTGGGATTAGAGGAAGGTATGTTCTCTTTAGGCTGGACTGGGAGGTCAAAGTACTTACATATAAATTAATGAAAGTCATTTATATCAGGAATTGGAAAAGAGAGGTGATGGTGAAAAATCAGATGAGGAAAATGAGGAGAAAGAAGGAAGCAAAGAGAAAAGTAAAGAAGGCGATGACGATGACGACGATGATGCTGCAGAACAGGAGGAGTATGATGAAGAAGAGCAAGAGGAGGTAAAGTTCTCCTTGGGGAGAGTAACAGTTACCAACCATGAAAATTGTCTAATAACAATAAGATGTATGGTATATAATTAAAATCAGTAAACAAAACCCAATTTGATAGGAACCAGAAGTATATTCTTGTCACTGGCATCAATTCCTTGGTATCAAGAGAATTATTATAGCACTGAAATGATAATCATGCCAAAGTGAATATAGGAGATGAAGTAACTTCATACACAAGTGTGTAAGTGGAATTCCATAAATTAAGGAAACTAATTAGATTAGGGCAATTAAGATTTATCAAGGATTGGGGATATAGCTCAGTTGGAGTGCTTGCCTCACAAGCACAAGGCCCTGGGTTCAATCCCCAGAACTGCCAAAAAAAAAGATTTATCAAAAATTTAGTCAAGGTAGTTAAGGTAGTAGAGAGCTTAGTAATACAGGTCTGGAAAGGAGTCCTTACAGTGGTACCATGTTTCAGATTCTTGACAGTGTGAACATTATCAGAGAACATTGATGATCTAATCTCAGGTATCTGGCTTAGTCAGGACTCCATGTTCTGGATTTGGGATTTCCAATTCCAATTTTTAGAAACATGGTGCATTTCAAAAGCTGGAGTTAATCAAGTTTGTTGGTTGTGGCCTCTTTGCAACTTTGTCAACACTTCATACAACAAGCCCAGGCTGAGTTTCTTCTCTATTCTGGTGACCTTCATCTTTATTCTATTTCAATGTTGGGTTTTTTTGTTCTGTTTTTTTTTTTTTTTTTTTTGGTACCAGGGATTGAACATGGGGCGCTTAACCATGGAGCCACATCCCCAGTCTTTTTTATTTTTTATTTTGAGACAGGGTTTCATTAAAGTTTATTAGGGCCTCAGTGAGTTGCTAAGGCTGGTTTTGAACTTGTGATCCTCCTGCTTCAGCCTCCCAAGTTGGTGGATTACAGATGTAATGCCACTGTGCCTCGACATTCCATTTCACCTTTTTTTTTTTTTTACCATATTCTGAATCTTGTCTTCACTTGAAACAGCTCCAAATATGAAGTCTTTATGATATGTTTTAGTTATTTTGCATTAAATTTTGTATTCTTTTGAAATTTCTACTGATAAAAAGGGAGAGGTAAAGATTTTTATCTGTTTCCAGTGGCCAGCTGGCTGCTAAGCTTATTGGTTAAATGACTTTCTTTCCTCATTGATTTAAAACTCTGCCTCTCCCTGCTGTTAGATTGCCATATTTACTTAGCTGTATGTCTGGACTCCTTTTCCATTGATTTACCTCTGGACCAAAACTAAACTGATTATTTGTTAATATTTGTAGGGCCTGTCTTTCCGCTTTCCTTCTTTGTCAGAATTTTCTTGAGTGTCCTTTTTATTCCCAATAAATTTTTTTTGGGTGGGGGGGATTGAACCCAGGGCCTTGAGCATGCAAGGGAAACACTCTACCAACTGAGCTATGTCCTCCCCAGCCCCCCCAATAAATTTTAATTCTAAACATTTAAAATTAAACTTGTCTCCGTTGTACCCAGCTTTCCTTCCAGATTGCTCTTCTCATCACACTCTGATTGAGACAGCTGATACATCTGATCCTTAGTCCCTATTATTGGTTCTTGTCTTAATTGCCTATTCTAAGTAGCTTAGATCCTTGCTTAACCTTCACCCTCTTGCCATTACTCTCTCTCTCTTCTTGGGCCTCCCAGCACACTCTCTAGATCAAAGCAAACTTTGATCTTTTTTACTGTTTGCTTCTTCTCTTCAAACCTGCATAGTGAATATTTCGGAGGAATCACAGGTATTAATGCCACTATAGAAACAGTTACTCCTGCCAGGCGTGTTGTCCCATGCCTATAATCCCAGCTGCTCGGGGGGTGGGGGTGCTGAAGCAGGAAGATCACAAATTCAAAGCCAGCCTCAGCAAAAGCGAGGCGCTAAGCAACTCAGTGAATCCCTGTCGCTAAATAAAATACAAAATAGGGCTGGGGATGTGGCTCAGTGGATGAGTGTCCCAAGTTCAGTCCTCAATCCCAAAAAGCAAAAACAGTAACCCCACTTTGCCAGCTGACATGTTTTCAGTTTCTCTTGTTAAATCACGTCTCTATAGCAGTTATTTCAGATAATCTTTGTTCTTCTCACTCCCCCTTCTTTACCACTTTTTCTTGCACTCTTGGCAGGTGATAGTTACTACCTTTAGAAAATGAAGCCACTGAGAGCCTTAATTTCATATTCTCTGTATTCCAACTCAATGTCTTACCTCCTCCTTTGCTTTTTTATATCAATGGAAGAAATTCCCTTCCTCCTATTTAGGTGCTAATCATCCTGCCTTTTTTTGGAACCATAAGCATCAGGTCATTTCCCTTCCATATTTTCAACACCTTTTTTTACTTGTCACTTCCATACACGAATTAAAACATATTCATCTCCCAGTATAAATGTTCCCCACATTGTCCTTCAAACTGCTCCCAGAAAGCTGCTTCAGCTGTCATCATTTACTCTCTTCCCCATTTAGCTCCTCTTCATCTGATTTCTGCCTCCTTGCTACTCAAATTATTGCTACCAAGTCCACCATAGACAGAATTTAGCCCTTATTTCACATGGCTTTTCTGAAGCATTCAACACTTTTGGAAAACTTAAGACAACTCTTTGCATTTTAATTTTTTATTTGTTCTTTTTAAGTTATATATGATAGTAGAATGTATTTTGACATATCATACAGACATGGAGTATAACTTCCCTTTCTTATGGTTGTACATGATGTGGAGTTACACTGGTTGTGTATTCCTATGTGAACATAGAAAAGTTAAGTCTAATTCATTCTACTGTCTCTCCTGTTCCCATTCTCCTTCCCTTCATTCCCCTTTGTTTAATCCAATGAACTTCTATCACCCCTCCCCACCATTGTGTGTTAGCATCCACATATCAGAGAGAACATTCGGCCTTTGGTTTTGGGGATTGGTTTATTCATTTAGCATGATAGGTCCAGTTCCATCCATTTACCAGCAAATACCATTATTTCATTCTTCTTTATGACTAATATTCCATTGTGTATATATACCACATTTTCTTTATCCATTCATCTGTTGAAGGGCACCTAGGTTCGTTCCATAACTTAGCTATTGTGAATTGAGCTGCTATAAATATTGATGTGGCTGTGTCACCGTTGTATGCTGATTTTAAGTCCTTTGGGCATATGCCAAGGACTGGGATAGCTGGGTCAAATGGTGGGTTCATTCCAAGTTTTCTAAGGAATCTCCATACTGCTTTCTAGAGTGGTTGTACCAATTTGCATTCCTACTAGCAAATGTATAAGTGAATCTTTTTCTCACATCCTTGCCAACATTTATAGTTACTTATATTCTTGATAATTACCATTTTGACTGGAGTGAGATGAAATCTCAGTGCAGTTTTAATTTGCATTTCTCTAATTGCTAGAGATGTTGAACATGTATTTGTTGACCAATCGTATTTCTTCTTCTGTGAAGTGCCTGTGCAGTTCCTTAGACCATTTATTGATTGGGTTATTATGACAACTCTTTAAAATATTATTTTCTTTGTCTAAATTAAACAATTTAAGAAAATTATAGGCATCTTCTGTACACCAGACATTGTTCACAGTGCCAAGGGAAACATGGTTGCTGCCCTTTATTTTTGATATATAATGCTTCTTCTCATTTTTATGTTTCTTATACTTTTTGTAGTATCTCAAGTTCTTCTTACTAGTTTCTAAATTATAGTGGTGTAATCGTATTTGTATTTTAGAAAGCTCAGTTGTTTGGACTAGAAGGAGCCAAATGTGGATCATATTTGAAAATGTGTTGCTATCAACCAGGTCTTCTCAGCCAGCTGTAATTCTGCCCTTCAAGTGATATTAGTTAAGTGGACAGGTGGCACATGCCTGTAATCCCAGTGGCTTAGGAATCTGAGGCAGGAAGGATCACAAGTTCAAAGCCAGCCTCAGCAACTTAGTGAGGCCCTAAGCAACTCAGTGAGACCCTGTCTCTAAATAAAATATTAAGAAAAGGGTCAGGGATGTGGCTCAGATGTTAAGTGCCCCAGGATCAATCCCCAGAACAGAAAACAAAACAAAACAAAAAACCCAACATTAGTTAAAGTCAGGAGACAGTTTTGGTTGTCACACCTGGCATGTGAGTGATGGTGCTACTAGATTCTAGTGGGTAGTGGCATTCTGAACAACAGGACTTTTGGAATTCTTTGTAGACAAAGTCCACTTGATTTGAGTGTGGAGCACATCTGAATTGAAATTAAGATCTCCTTTTACAAAAACAACAAATACTGGGACTTGAGAAGAACTCTGCATTGGGGCTTAGCAAAATACTGCAGAATACAGTGGTTTAAACTAGTGGGTATATATAACTCCATTTTATTTAAAAATAGAAGCAAAAAGCTTTTCCAGACTAATAGAGAAACAAGGTGTTTTGAGTGAGGCTGAGTGAGAAATAGAAAAGCGAGCTTCATCAAAATCTTTCTAGATGTAAAGTTATCCTTTTTTGCTCTTTTTGGCTACTAATTATTTAGGTGAAAATTTGTGGTAATTACTCAATGAATTGTCAATTTCATAAGCATTTTGTTTTGAAGAGTAAAATGGAACAAATTATCTATGTGAAACTTATATATTAAGTCAAGAACTTTGTTCTTCTTCAAGGTTTTGAATATTGTAATTTAAGAAAAAAGGAAGGGTCAAATGAGCTATCAACAGATTCTGCTGCTTTGTTATCTAAATTCTAGGGGTTGGGGTTGTAAGTGCTTGCCTAGCACATGTGAGGCACTGGGTTCGATCCTCAGCACCACATAAAAATAAATAAAATAAAGGTATTGTGTCCATTTACAACTAAAAAAATTTTTTTTAAATTCTCAAAATTACCTAATTCAAATCACTGAACATAGTTGAAGGAGGTGTTCCTGTCTAACACACATACACTTTAGAGTAGTAGAGTTGCTCCTTTACTCATTTCTACTTTTATGTACCAGTTGGCTTGCTTTTATTTCCACATGCATGTGTGCCGAAGTTATACATAGAATTATGATTATTTATATGGTGGCCTCATTTGAACTCTCAACTATGCCACCCCTCCCTAGTACAAAGGCTCTGTTCTTCAGCTAGGTTTCTAGATATTTCTGGATTTCCTGGTACCAGAGTAGCCAGGAACTAGAAAGGTCTTAATAAGTTGGCTGCAGAAACTTACATAGGTAAGTCAAAGTAAGGAGATACCTGCCCATGCATTTGGTGGAATAAATGGTAGTTTAGCTCACTAAACCATGTATTATTCCACTAGGGAGAACTGAATTGATATGTCCTACTACTATGATGAAATGGCCAACCCTTCATGTTGTTTGAACTAGTTGGTGCCTGAGAATATAGGAAGCGGTGTCTTGAGGAAGAAAGTAGCACAGGTAGACATGTATGAATCTAATGTGTCTTTGAGAGATTTTTAAAAAGCAAAGAATCTTCTTGTAAGCCTGTTTTATTACCTAAATTTAGTATTTCTAAACTTAAAGGAACAGTCTACATTGTATTTTTTTAAAGAAGAATGTTACTACTCATTTATTTTAATTTTACTAAGAAATGTATCATTTCACTTAGGAAAATGACTACATTAATTCATATTTTGAAGATGGAGATGATTTTGGTGCAGAAAGTGACGACAACATGGACGAAGCAACCTATTAGCCATAAAATTTCTCAAAAAAATTTATGCTATAGCTTCTGAACCGTTGGACAGACTTATTTCTGATAAGGAGTATATATTTTTTGGGGGAGTATATATTTTTTGTCTCTATTTTGTTGGACAAATGTTACTAAAATATTCATAACTGTTTTGAGTTTACACATTAGTTACCTTTTAAACTTATCTGACACTGACATTCCTCCTTAACAATTTTGCCATCCCTCTTGTGTATGTTAGTCGATTTTTGTATTATTTGGATTTGATTATGCCTAAAGAGCTTTGCATCTCTTAGTCTATGTATTCATACATACTTGAACAAATTATTCTTGTTTTACTGATCTTTTGTAAAAATATTACTAGTTGTAATGAATTTCTATAAACTGAAAATTGATTTAATATAGCACATGGAGCACTTTAAAAACAAAGAAACTTGAAAATTATCTTTTACGTGCTATGTTCTATACTTCTACATTATGACTCCTTAAACCTGCCTGGACTCTTAAAGTGCAAACTTATGAGAGATTAGAGGTTTTGTGATCAAAAACATACATGCAGTGAAAAATGTCAATCTGAGCTATATAAATTTCACATTTCACATCTCAGCCAGTACAAAGAGACTTTCATTTGGGATGAATATTATAAATACTTGAATTTGGGGCTAACTTCATGCCATACAAAATATGAGTTAGTGATCCCTCTGTAATAAGTTTGATATCTTCAAATAGCTGAGCTTCTGCAAAATTAGACTGAGACATCTTGTTTAATTTAATACTTAAGTACATAAGTCCTGGTTGTATAAATATCATGGTAGGATGCATGAGTATGAATTTGGTCAAGTGTAGGCCTCTATCATGTTTCACAGGACTCATAAACTGTAGAGTTGATTATACATAGAATGAACTCAGGTCATTAATCTTTTTTGTTTAATTTAAAAGCTAGCTCCCTGCCGTTTTATATTTTGGGGAGAAAATACCTAGACACCTCAGCCTTCAAAAACTTGAACATGCCAAAGATTTTCAAGGAATTTCCTATAACAGATTTCAAAAAAGACTTATTAGAATTACCTGCCAAAAGAAATGAGGAAGATTTACTTTTCCCTGTTGGGAAGGTATTACCCATTACCCTCTAACCTGAGAATCAGAGCCATAAATTTTATTTCTACTATAAAGTTCAACCACGAAACTGAACTTGATTTTCTGTGCCTTAGTTTTTCCACTTGTAAACTACTTCCTATAAAAAGTGTTTAAACACTAACCAGAATTTACCATGTTTACATTCTCTTACCTTAGAGAAATGATCACATCTTAAATTTGGTTCTTATCTTCTGAACAATTGAAGCTTAGAAAATGACTGAAAACCGTTTGAGAAACAAATGTTTTCCTCCTAATCAGGTGTTCCCATCTTTTATTTGTGGGAAATTTGTATTGTCTTCTGCAATTTTGCAACATGATTGTCTCAGGAAAAAAGATAATTTTCAATGGCAGTACTTCCTCAAATAATTTAAGATGGGTGTGAGGACCCATCATATTAGTTTAATGCTGTACTCGTAGTATGTGACTTCTCATTTAAAGGAGCATATCAAAAGATTTTAAGATTCTAAGTGGAAACATGAATAAATCTTATTTAAAGTTGCAATCTGTTATACTCAGAATAGAAACCTCAAATGAAGTTTTTAGTAATGGCAAAGTTGTCGTTTGGGAATAATTAACATAGGTGTTTTATTCTCACTTCCTTTGGTGTACAAGAGCCAAATACCATTTTGTTTATAGAAATCTTATTTCTATACTTGTTTACTTGATTTATTATAAATCTGCAGATAAAAGCTTGAATCAGGCAAATACACTGAAGGTAAAGGTATTTCTTTTCCTAGCTTTATATTTGTCTTCAGTTATAGTCCTAAATATAGTTAGGGCAGCACCTTTGGGCAAGGATTTACTCAGCCATCTCTTATTTAAACTTATTCTTTCCCCCTTTGAAACTTTTTTTAATAATTTTAAAATATGTTAATTGTGAGAAAAAACAAGGTTTGCAGATTGCTTTACCAGCACATTTGTTTTTTGGGTTTTTTTTCCTGGCTGAAGATCTGAGACTGTGAAGTTATTCTACAGGAAGGCAAACATTGTTTTGGACATAGCTTCATACACACACACACACACACACACACACACAATACTTATTGGTGAAGTGTCTTTAGAATTGTTATAACAAGCAAACCTGGTTGCTATAATGTTTATTTTTCTGTATTTAACATTAAATTCTTACAAAATAAAATTGTGTCTTTTTGTTTAATATGTTTAGTTTCAACTTTTATTAATAGGCAAGAAAAAAGTAGTTTGTAAATACAGGTTTTACATAGTAACTATGTATTTATTGAGCAGGGGTATCTCTATCAAATATCATTGAATAAACCACCATCACAAACAACAAATGAAAACTCAAAGTATGTGATTAGGTAAAAAGTTATGACAAACCAAGAGATTTGAGATTAGCAGGATCATTGGTTTGCTAGACTGACTACCAGAGAATACTAAGAAATTCAGTTCATTTTTATTAATCTTTCCTCCCTCATCACCTTCAAATGTATAATGTCAGTGGCTTTTCTTTAATGTGGTTAAAGTCTCTGGACTTAGTAAAAATCTCCTTTTAATAAAAAAAACTCTAAACACAATTTTAAGATCAATATGCTTTTTAAAATGGGAAAATCAAGGAGAAACACATAGAGAAAACACAATTTCCTCCATTAATAAATGTTCCAAAAAACTTTCTCAATTCTACTACTACTTCTAGTTTGTAAAAATCAGTATTTTTGATTGGGAATTATTGTTTTATAATTAAAATTAAATAGAGCATTTCATATGACTGATCCATAACTTCATAAGCAAGCTACAGACCGTGCCTGAGCAGGTCTTACAGGAGGAAAACCCTCAAAACACCCTTCGTCTAAAATTTCCTGTTTTTCTTTACATTTATGACCTATAAATAATCCAGAAGAGTTTGTTTTAGCATAGCAAGTAAAAATCTTAATTTATAAACTGTTGGCAACTTTATCTTATAGTGTCTCTATATCAAACAGTTTGAAAGTAGAGGAGAAAAGTTTGCTTTAGTCAATTAAATTCACCAGCCTGAATTTTAGATTGAATAATAAAATAGAAACTTTATTACATTTTGCATCTTTTAAAATATGAAAAATAAGGGGCAAAAAGTTTTAAAAACCAGTTTTACAGACGTACATGTAACATAATGTTCTATTACATTGTGCACTTGTATAAAATACATTATACAAAAGATTTATAAATTTTGCATACATAAAATGAATTAAATAAAGCAAATATACTTATGGTCTAAAAGTGCAATATGCACATACTTAGAAGAAAAATACTGATTTCCTGAGCAACATTGTTGTAATTCAAACTAAGAATGATTCTCATAATACACTATTTAAATAGAGATTGAAAAAAATCCACCTTTACCCTGTAACACTTTGGATCTTTGCTTCATATTTCAAAAACTATATCCTTCATCTTCCCAACTAGATAATGTTGGAAGCAGATCTTACTAAGTAGTGGTTCATTTAGAGAACTTTCTACGCCACTGAACAAGCAGGTAAGAGTCCAGAAAAAAAAGTGAAACAAAAAGTTCTTAGCGGAAGATAATTTTACTTACAGGTTTCTTTCTAATTCTTAACAGGGTAAGCAGACCATAACCCATCTTTTTTCTAGGGGTGGACAACCTTTAAGCCATGTCTACCCAGAATTAAAAACAAATACCAAAAAAACTGCCCTAAAAATAACGTATTTTTCTTTACTTGCAACTCCAAATTTTTATATCAGCCAAATGCTGTGATTCACAATTGTTACATTTGCATACACACACACATGTAAATCCTTAAATCCAGTTGAAGACCTTTCTTCAACACAATTAAAATCCAATATCAAATTGTGCTTATCTAGTTATATAACGTAATTTGCATTTACTACATATTGAATGTATATTAGTGCTTTTTAAAAGCTAAAATTTTAAATCTGAATTCTTAATTTTTCTATTAAAAACTTGTTAAATTGTAATTCTATGTATATAGGTTATATACATAGAATTATATGTAATTAAAATGTATAGAAAAGGGAAACTGCCTGATTGTGTTTCATAAGGATATGTTATATTTCCTTCAAAAAGGATACTCTGAGAGTAATGACTTTTAATCAACTAGTACTTTCTTACTTTAAAAATAAGTTATCAAACCCCTCTGTCACAATTTCAAAGTAAAATTAGCAAAAAGGAATCAGACTCCAATCTTTTCAATTTGATATAAACGTATCTTTAAAGGATATCTAGCCTGTTCTAAGAGACATTCTGCATTTCCTATCCTAAAACTTGATTTTTTGGCAGGCTTAAATGGTATATAAACTAGCCAAATAAGCGTAAATTAAAAGATCACACTCCTCTTTTTGAGATACCTAAGGCATATTAAAACAACTGAAAATTATTTTAACTTCAAGATTCAGTGAAAAAAATCAAGTCACAACTTTCCTATTGAACACATTTTGGTAATTTTCTAAAGTCCTCTGATATATACAAGGGCTTTAAAATGTTTGGCTTCTTTGTCCTTGTTTTGATGCTTTTCCCCTAAAAGTACATAAAACTCAAATTACCATAATTATCTATTCATATCATTTCATATCAAGATTAGAGTTTGTGATGTAAAATAACTGACCAAAAAGCTGAAATATTGAAAATCAGAAAATATGCCCAGAAGAATGAGGTGGTATTATGTATCTTAGGGTATATATTTTATTATACACAAAACAGGCAATGCAGATTCCATGTCACTTCTCTCAAATCATTTATGACACATTTTAAAAACACACTTAAAAACTGAAAGGATAGGATGATTTTGCAAATGTTTCTTAGTCTCACTGGCAGATCCACAGCAGATCTTAGAAAGTGGTACTATCAAGTCCTTTCAACCATCTACCTTTGGCCTCTTTTCCTCAATTTGATGCTACAAATAAGAAAAAAAAAATCTAGGTTGGATATTTTCCCTTTGAAAAACAGGTTAAGGGATCAACTAAATACAGCAACTTGTCTCCTATTTAATGAAAAAGGCCTCTTTGTTTCTGCTTAATGAACCATTATAACAGACCTCAAAGATGAACAATAAAGATGATTTGATCCATTAACTTGTGCTTCAAAGTGAAGGTAGAGATGAGCAGGCATAATCTATACTGAATCCAAATGGACCAAGTGAAACAATGTTTAAATTCTGAAACTATTAACTTACATAAAGTAATATTCTAAGGCATTAAATATAATTAAGGCCTGTTACTATATGTAACAGCAATGATTTATCACAGTATGTAGGAGTTATTTCCTAAATTATGCTAATCTATACATGTATAACACTTTTCATCAAAGAACTACAAAAAATGTTTTCAAATATCAGAGGCAATATTTTAAAAACAGAAGCAGAGGTGAGGTTAAAGGGTCTGTCTTCAGCATTCTTTAAAACGCAAAGATTACTTTTAGATCCTGACCTAATCCAGTGTTCTAATGATCAAACAACAACTTCCCAACCATAACACATTATTTTGGGGGTCTTAAAAGTATTTAATCCATTTCTTAACCTCTATTCCATAAGTATACATTATATTTCCATTAGTTTCTGCTTGTGCTTTCACAGCACATGTGCTAAATGTTTTTAAAAAGTTTCAAGATGAATGTTAAGTACTATGATGAGTAATTTCAGAATCAAACTTTTTGCAACTAAGTATTTTGGTGGTTCACAGTAAATTTTCTTCAGTTGCAAACATCTGAAACTCTCATTCTGCTTCAAAATTTTATCATGAATAATCTTAAATAAAATTTAAACGTAACTAGTCAAGAAAAGTGATAATTTTCTGACTTGAGAACTTCCTCAGCAAACATTTAAATTCATTTATGCTTTAAGAATTCATAGAACGGATTCATGGATTGACTAAAATATTTTTAACATCAACAATTAGCAATTGCAGGGATTTTATACATAATCCACTTGTAAATGGCTCAAAAATTTTTAGAAAGGTAAAAAATAAAAAAAAGCATCATCAATCTCCTTAAACTCTACCTCTTAAGTAGATACTGGATATAACTGAGTTGGCCCATTCCAGATACATATGATCACTATCACTTTGATTATGAGCTAATTGCTATGTTTTGTGTTGAGCAGCAGGTGGCTGAGAATCTTCTCTATATAGTTTATGATTATCTTGTTGACCAAAATGTATTCCTTTAGTTGGAGCAATTCCATTTTCCATTTCTCTATGTTGTGATGGGGGTGTGATTCCTGAATGGAAATGTGAAGAGTCCACTGTTGAATGGTGACTAACATCCACTTTAGCTAAAATTTCATAATACAGTAAATAAAATACTGGTGTTACTATACCTACTATCACCATTATTACTACAGCTGTCCACCACCCTATTCCCCAGTCTGCTCCATAATAGGGATCCTTACGTTGAGTGTTTTTGTTATCAGGTTCAAAACGGATTTGCTGTGCTGTTAAGGCAGACACTACCTCATTAAGGTTCTCTTTCTTGGTGTCTGTACACTTTACTATTTGTTCTATGTCTCGGTCTACTTCTTTTAAAAAACTACCAGCTGACTCACTAGAAGAAAGACAATCATTAGCTGGCAAAACTTCCTGTTGTTCTGGAGCATACTGAACAGATGAAGGACGTGAAGTCTGTCTTCCTTTTGGAGGATAAAGTGTTTCAGTCAATGAACTAAACTTTTTAACTGGAATTTTGATGGACCTAAGGGCAAAAAAGTCTTGATCGCTGATAAGATTGTTAACTCTCTTGATATCTGCTACCTGTAAAAAAGAAAAATTAAACATTCAACTGAATTCTAAATCACACTAGAGGCAACAATTGTACTGATCTCACTTCTTTCAGAGGGGAAAAAATGAGTTTAATTAGCAGTATTAAGTTACCACACCCAGAGAGATTTTAATTTTTCATGTAGATGAGAATCAAAACCACTTTTGACCTACCAGGCTTTGGAAATCACCAACTATTTTTTATAATCACCCACATATTAATAACAAATTAATATCACTTTTCTAGAATCCTTTGTTTCCCTTTGTGTATCATGCACAAATATCACCGTTCTGTTGTGTCTGTAAGCAGTTTGTAAAGGAAGGATTATAAATACTTATGTTCTTTATTACAAGTTAGCAAAGGAATGTAAGCAAATGTTAACTTACTCAAGTGCCATAATTTATCAAAACTAAGAAGCCATCAATTCTAAGGTGCACCATTGTTTAGTGTTTTTTTTTTTTTTTAATAGTTCTTTTTTGATGGGAGGAGGAGTTGTTTATTTATTTGTTGGTTGTAGTTTTATTCATTTGTTGGTTAGCTGGTTTTGCACATTTGTTGGTTGGTTGGTTTGGCAGTGCTGAGGAGTGAACCCAAGATCACATACATGCCAGGCAATTGCTCTACCACTGAGCTACATCGCCAGCTTGTGTTATCTTTAAGGCAGGAAAAATGCACACCAAATTTGAAGAAATCATCATCCTAATTTCAAAGATGTCAAAAGTGTGAATACCTCACGTACATATATGACTGCATGATCAATGTGATCCTACAATATGTACAATCAGAAAAATGAGAAATTATACTTCATTTATGTATGATTTATCAAAGTGCATAAATGCATGACACAGTATAACTATTAGAATTTTTAAAAAAATTTTTAAAAACCTGTATCTTAGAATATAGTAATTTATCCCTCTCACTTTTTTTCGAAAGTCATTTTTTTCCTGAACTCCTCATTGTAAATACATGCATTTGTCATCTGCAAGATCAGTCATGGAGATGCTTGCCCTTCACATTATCAGATAGGAGTATTTCTCAGATTTCCAATTAGTATTCTAGGCTCTCTCACATTTATTATTTCCATTTATTGTTCCTGTCAATGCTTTAATCTAAGCTATAATTGTGTATTATACAACTGATGCCAGAGTGGTAAAGTTGAGTCCAGGATGGAACTTAGATTGTGATTTGGTCAATTACATGTATGACGATACCATTCAATGAGATGTGGAGTACTGTGTTTGGTGAGAACAGGATGAACAGATTTTAGACACACTGGTTTTGAGGTGCTTGAGATATACTAGTGGAAGATGTTGAAGATATATGTCTGAAACTCAGAATAATAATCCAAGAACTAGATAACTTTACTAGAAAAAGACTGAGAGAACATGAGAAAGATCCCTAAGGAATGGCAACATTTGAGGAATATGTTGAGAAAGAGAAATCCGCAAAGAAAATTAGAAAAGAGTAGCCAGGGAGGCAATATATAATGGTGGTTAAAAGCATGGGTATCTAGGTTTGAAGCATGATTCACACTTTCCAGCTGTGTGCTGAGGCAACTTATTTAACCTTTTTGCCATTCAAATGTCCATACCTGTAAAGTGTCAGTGATAATACTACCTACTTTATAGGGTTAGTGTGAATATGAATGAATTAAAACATATGGAGATGGGCTGGGAGATGCCCAGTACTAGAGTGCTTGCCTGGCATGTGTGAGGCACTGAGTTCAATCCTCATCACCACATATAAATAAATAAAAATTACTGTGTCCATCTACAATTAAAAATCTAATAAATTAATTAAATTAAATGTATACAGAAAACTCAGAGCACTGATAAAAATGCTATGAATGTTAGCTATTATTAAAAAGTAGTAGGAAAATCTGAAACCAGCCAAGTCAGGCAGGTCAAGCAAAGAGAGTTTTTAGGAGTGGAGAATAGAATCAAATGTAGATTAGTGATCAAGTACTATGAAGACTGGAAGAGGTCATCGTATTGGAAAACTTCTCTTGGAGTGTATATGCGTAAGAGTAGGGGTACAAGACCAAAAAATAGCTAAGAGGTAAGATTGTAAAGATGAAGGGTACTTTGTCATCATAGTAGTTTGAGAGAGTTTTGTCTTACAGTAAATGAAGATTAACTGATAAACCCCAAAGTTTGACCCCATTTTCTTTAAAAGCTCTTTTGTTTGTATTCTATTTTTTTTAATGTTTAGTTGTTGAATGGGCCTTTATTTTATTCATTTATTTACATATGGTGCTGAGATTCAAACCCAGTTCCTCACATATCTGAGGCAAGTGCTCTACCACTGAGCCACAACCCCAGCCCCTGTATTCTATTATAGTAACTGCTCAATACTCTTTCTAAACTAGGCTTCAAAGATTTAGCATCTACATTGGTTCTCTCTCTGGTGGTACCTATAATGTTTTCTGTTTTTCAAAAATTCCTTGGTTGCATTTAGGATTCCAACTCTGAATTTTTTATTCTTCTCATAATTGTTTTATAACATGCATATTTTAAATAATTCTTAAGATCATTTATAAATGGAATACAGCACTTAAATCCTTTTCTAAGATTAATTTTTCTCTGCTAATTGAGCCACCCACCACCAAAAGGGAGAATGGCTTTTTTTTTTTTTTTTTTTTTTTTTTTTGGTACTGAGGATTGAACCCAGGGGCACTCCACCACTGAGCCATATCCCCAGCCCTATTTTGTATTTTGTTTAGAGACAGGGTCTCACTAAGTTGCTTAGGGTCTCGCTAAGTTGCTGAGACTGGCTTTGAACTCGAGATCCTCCTGCCTCAGCCTCCCAAGTGCTGGGATTACAGGCATGCGCCACCGTGCCTGACTGGCATTTAATACCCTAATTTTGTTGTATCAACTTCTCTACTACTGTGGCCAATCCCATGTCTCCTCTCCTGTTAACTAATCAGTTTTTATCACTCTTCCTTTAAATAACAAATCGGCTAATATATCCTGTGATTTTCCCCAAACACATTTTCTATCAGCTTCTTCTCTATTCTAACCATAGTTATTATGGTCTTAGCCTGAATTATCTTCATTTGAATTATTCCAACAATCTTTTTACTGGGTCCCTTCCAATTCACCAGCAGGGTCCTTCCTCCACCATTTTGCTTCACTTCTATTAAAACTATAATAATGTTCTTTTACAATACGGACCAAATTTTCCCCCAGTTATCTCAAAGTGTTTCATCCCAATCAGCCTGTGCCACTCATTTCTGAAACATCTATTAAAATTCCTTCTATTGTTCACCTTATTTCTTTCTTGGAATCGCCACACCACTGTCATGTGCCTGAAATACTTTCTCCTTTTCACCTCATTAGAAATATGACCTATTTTCAATTATTTAAATGGCATTTCAAATTTCCCTCCTATGAGAATTTACTAGCTTTATTGAAGGAAAGCAAATATCTTTCTCTACTCTACCACACTCTTCTCCTGGACCTCCACCTTGTGTTTAGCATGGCCTTTCTGACTTTCTAAGACACATTCAGTCATTTATTTCTCAATGGTCTATTTCTCTATTAAACATGTATACACATGTTTAATTGCACTAAAAAATTTAATCAGATATTTTCCAATAACAACAGGAATTGTGTTGCCATACATGAACAAGTTAGGGAACAAAAACTACCACTCAGTTCTTACTTTAACAATAGTAAGCATTTCAAAAAAATATTTTAATAAAATTTTAAATCAAAATTTATAATGTATTTTGTTTTGAATTTTATGGTCATAATTATATTGTTGAATAATTATAATAATTACTTTATTCAGAAAAAATATACATACAATCTCATGGTCATAGGGAGATTTTTAAGCATTCAATTTCAATTTTTAGATATATACATACATATATGTACACACACACATTCACATATTAAAAATTTATAAATGTGTTCCTATTGCAAGACAGAATGAGAGGTAATCAGTAAAAGTTTTTCAAGTACAAAAATATTTTACATTTGAAAAATTCTGTGGAAAGATGAAAATATTAATCAAGGAGAAAAAGAATAAAAGATTTTCACATGACTAAAAAACAGAGCTCTCATATGTGTGTGTGTGTATGTATATATACATATACATATACATACACACACACACACACATAAAACACATCTAGTTTTTTCTTTTCTTTTTTTTTTGGTACCAGAGATTGAACTCAGGGGCACTTCTACTAAGCCACATCCTAGTCCTATTTTGTACTTTATTTAGAGACAGGGTCTCAACTGAGTTACTTAACTCCTCACCATTGCTGAGGTTGGCTTTGAACTCTGGATCCTCCTGCCTCAGCCTCCCCAGGCACTGGAATTACAAGCATGTACCACCTCACTGGGCTACTTTTTTCTTTTCTTTTTTCTTTTTTTTTTTTTGCGGTGCTGGGGATTGAACCCAGGGCCTTGTGCTTGTGAGGCAGGCGCTCTACCCATTGAGCTATATCCCCAGCCCCTACTTTTTTCTTTTTTAAATGAAGATTTAAATGAATTTTTAAATGAAGATTTCAGATAGCAAATTCTGGCAGTTAGAATTCATGGACACATTTAAAGAATATTCTAATAGTCTTATTTTCTAACATCAACAGTGACAACATTCTGGTTATTACATTCTTTTGTAACTATTTTACCTTATTAGGTGGAATTTAAAACATTTACTTAAAAATATGCGAGGAAGTACATACTAGAAGCATTTCAGATTTTATTCAATTAGGAGTATGAGAACAAAAAAATTAGAAAACCAAAGTTCTAACCAGTTTCCTCATCAATGTATTAATATGAAAACATGTCATGCTAAAGGTCCAAAATGGAGATGACACAGATATAAAATGGGTTTAAATAGAGTTTAGTACCTATTAAAATTAAAAACATGTCTTTCATTTTATTAGGAACCTATCCCAAAAAGGTACTATCTTTTAAAGTTACAATGATATTCAGTGTATAATGTAAAACACCAAGAAAATCCTCACTATTCATGAGTAAAGGATAGCTTACTAATAGTCTCAATGGTCTATTAATATAGGTATTTAAATAATGAATTAGAATTAAGATTATGAGGGATGATCATGAGGGAGATCCATCATATAGTACAAAATAAAAAACACAAGTTGCAGAGTAATATGCTTAATATATACCCATCTTAAAAACAAAAATAATCAACCCCCAAATACACACACACACACACACAAAGTATTTACAAACACAAAAGTACAGAAAGAAACAACACTAGTTAAATCCATCCATAGACATGACACAGGCTTCAATGGAAAGAAGACCGAAAAAAGCAAAAAAGGAAAGAATTAACAAAAGGATGCAGAATTAATTTCAATTAGTTTGGACTAATAAACAAATAAGTTTATTCTGAACTGCACTATGTAAAGTTAAATTAAAACTTACCGTACAACAGTACTGAAGGGCTATTGCATTTAAAGTATCCCCTTCCTGGATATCTTTTGTTAGTACAATAATGTCATCAAGCCTATCTCTTGATGTACTTCTTCGGACTTTCTCTTTTCCTCTGGATCGAAGCTCATACACTTCAGCATCATCTTCCAACATATCAGTGTCTGTACAATTTCCAAAAGCATGTACTTGACCACTTGACTGAACTCCTGTGAGAGGAAAACTACGATTCTGATGCCTCCCTGCCATAATGTCAAAATCTGGAGGGAGAAAGAAAAAAAAAAAAAACAACAGAAAACTTTGGAATGAAGATGAGCCATTTCACTTACTTACATTAGTCTTAACATTATACTTAAAAAAAAAAAAGTAATGGCTTTAGTTATTTAAAAACTTAGACTTGAGTTTTATAACTGTTGAAGTACAACAAACATATCTGGGAGTGGAGACAATGTCATGGGATGAAGAGGTAATCCAGTGGACCACATATCACGAAACATGTTGGGGTAATTATTTTTTAACAAGGCAAATGCTATAGTTTTTTTGGTCATAAAAATTAGGTTACTCTTATTGTGGGAAGAAAATGAGGCAAATTATTTTTGTATATGTCTTAAAAATTTGTGGCTAAATTTACAACTATAGTTCTGATGGAATCAAGTATATTTTATACATACATAAAACTTCAAGAATTCAAAACTTTCTCATTTGTACATTGTAAGTTTACATAGGATTGAAATATCTTCACACCTATTACTCTCTGGATCATGTTAACTTCAGAATTTATATTTAGTATAAAGTATGTGCCTTCTATAAAGGTCATGATTTTCCTCTTAACAAGGATACTTTTCACCCAATTTAGTTTAGATTCCTCATCAAATTGTACATAAAGTTGAACAGATTTTAGGTGTGAGTGCTTATTTGTAATTTAGAAAAAGCACTGTGTAACTGAGAGTTAGTCTAAATTACAAAGGTATCGATTAATACCATTCAAATACAAGAACTTAAAAAATTAATTCCACATTATTTTGGCTTTCTCTTACTTATTCACATAAGCAAGGACAGACTGCTTTCAGTTATTGTTTTGAAAGGTGGAGAGAGGTAGTTAAGAGGTATTTTGAAGATAAAGTATTTCAATGTGGCTCAGATATGAAGAGAAGTTAGAGAGCATGTCAAGTTACTGATTTGCATAATTGAATAAACCTTGGTGCCATTCCCTAAGATATGGATTGCTGGAAGAAGAGCTGGGAGTGGGGGCATGACTATATTGAATTTCTCTGTCAGCAAAAAGGAATGTCAGATAAGTGAGCTATACAGTTAGTTAGAGGAAAGGCTTGGGTTAGAAACATCATTTCATGACTAATCTGCACATAAGTGAAACTGAAGCTGAATACAGATGAGATCACCTACAGAGTTAAGAATAAGAATAGAGGGCCCAATATTGAGCCTTAAAGAAGCCCAACATTTAGTATCTTGGTGAAGATACTAAAATCTGCCTTCAAAGATGAAAAAAGAATGTCAGAGGAAAAGGAAGTGTAATGTCATGAAAGCCAAGACGGAAAAAATGATGTTCAGACAAAGGATTCAGTTACATTTTAAATGCTATGAATGAGCACCAAGTGAAAAAAGAAAAAAAAAATCAGAAAAACACAACTCTAGAAGTCTGAATTTGTAAAATGGATGACAATAGATTACATTGTCTATGTAGGCACATACTTATGTTTTGAAGCTATTTCATAAACTTGAATCCAATCCTTAAAAATTGGTTTCCAATCCATTGTAAAGCTTTAAAAATTCAAGGGTTTCTATTCAGATAATGTAGTAACTAAAGCTATATATTAAATAGATTTCAGTTGTTCCCAAAGGTTCTACAGTATTTATTACCAAGAACTAGGATCCCTAATTTGACAGCCACCAAACTAATCTACCCACATTTCACATCTCAGGAGTTTTTAAATCATGATCTCACACATTCCTACAAAGATAAGAACTTTATTTCCATTTATTTAACCAAGTCTTTTTCATCCTGTATCTTTAATCTAGGGTGAGGCCTGTGAATTCATGGGCAAATTTTTATACATGTGCTCATTTTCTGGGGAGAACAGTGTTTCATATTCTCAAAAGGCATCCATGATCAAAAAAGTTGAGAATCACTTAAAATAGAGCAATTTATACATGTGGCTATAATGACCTGGTTATTCTGTCCCTTTAGACTTTTTCCTCCCTGAAAGCTTATTTTTAAAACTTCAAACTAACTTAGTACAATTAACTGAAATTTACCAAGCAATACCCACTGGACATTTTGGATATTTATGTCAATCTCTCTCCATAATATACTGTTATATTTAAAAGACTAGAACTTCACCGATTCTCTTTCCACTCTCCTTTACAATGAAATGCAAGCAGAGAACAACACAAACTGGGTATTCTTGTCTGAATAACCAAGAATTGCCTGTGCCCTTAATGGAAGTGAAAAGACTTTGCCCAGGAAGATAATTACCTGAACAAACTACTTAGAGATTATAAAGTACAAAGTATCCAAGTTACTGGTTCGATTCTCTTCACCCCTCTCAAAATTCTATTAGGGCAGGAAAAAGGCATGAAATCCATCTTCAAAAACCTGGAACAAACCTTCATGCTACACAGATTACAAGCGGCCAGAAAAAAAAATTACCAATGGATACAGTGTTAAAGCTTCCATGAGCTCAGTCTGCAACTGAAAATGGTTTCCCAAACACCATCATAGTATACATAAAAACTGCTGCCGGGTGTTTCGCTTTGACCTTCCTAAGCGGGAAGCGATAAAAGAAACTGCATAAGCTAGGTTCAGCACTGGGACAGAATCACAAGGGCTGGGTCCACCAGGGGCAATTTTGTTTTCAAAGACTTAATTCCCCTCCCTCTCCACTGCACACTTCGTTTCTTGCCCCCCCCCCCTTCTCTATTATCCCTAGGAAGGACTAAATTGCGGATTTTTCTGTCACAACATCATACTTGGATGATGTGGACGAGATGCCATCAGCGAATCCTCAACGCCAACACAAAGTTGCGGGGGAAATACTATGTGTTTGAGTGGGAAATGCGCTGCCCCGGAAATCGGGCAGGTGGAAGCCCTTCCTTGGAGCCTCAGTTTCCCTGACCGTATGACATGCGCTGTGGCGAGTCTCGGGGATGACTCCAAGGGAAACCCAGTCCGAGCCCCCGGCCGCCGCCCTGCCACACCTGCGGCCAAGCTCCGCGTCGACTCCAGGGAGGACGCAGCTGAGGTCCCACGCCGCTGCCAAACCCAGGACCCCCCCATACACTTCGCCGCCATCTTTACCTGTCCGGTTAGCAAGGGGGACGCAGCGAGGAGACGCATACCAGCTCCGCCGCCGCCGCGCCTGTCCCGGGCAAGTTCATGACCGAGCCTAAGTATTTGGCTGTTCAGGTCCCCCAGCGCCGCCGTCACCACCGTAGCTGCCGCCAACGTCTCCGCCTTCCGGACCGTGCGCCGCCGCCACGTCCGCAAACCTGCGATGCGTCATCGCGTCAAGTGGGCGGAGGTGGGAAGGGGCGGGGGAGGAGGCGTAGGGCGGGGGAGCGACGGCAAGCCCAGAACCCTGGGCGTCCAACCACAGGCCCACGCCCAGCACGCAGGCGCCTGCAAGCCTCGGGCTCCCGGGGCGGGGTCTGTTTCAAACACTGCCCGGTCGACTCCCCTAAGGTCCCGCCTCCTCATCCACAGTGGAATAGCTCAGTAGTCCCAAATTCGCGAGTCGAGTCAGAGACGCCAGGCTACCCGCTGGCTGCGCCTTTGTTCTTCGTCCACACTGCGCTAGCTAAGGTTGTCCCCAACACACAAGAGAGTGGTACTGAGAATTTGTCGAGGAGTTACGGTGCATGTGTTCTTGCTCTGCATCTGGAGTTTTCTTCAGAGGAAGAACACTGCAAAAGCACAGGTTGACACCTCTGTTTCAGAAAATTCGCCCTATGCTTATACCCCTTTTCATGCTAAAATCTGCAGACTGAGGCAGAAGAGGCAAAGTACTGGCGAACTGGGGTTGGAGCGTCCTTCCTGACTATAGGTGAGGAAAGTGAGCCACCTAGAGCCAGGCCTCAGGAAGTGTTTGCCCTGTGGCCTTATTCTCAGACTCAATGAGACAAGCTTGTCAACAACTTGTAACCTAACTTTGATCGGTTTAAAAATTAACTGGAAGTCATTGGTAGTTAACGTTGGATTCTTTGTGGTATTATTTGTTGAATTGTTAAGAAACTCGTGTTTTTCATATATGCTTTTTCTCACAAATTTACTAAACGAGAATGAACATGTTTAAATTCACATAAATGAATGTAAAAACATTCTAATGAGTCTGATGTTTCCCGATGTTGACGTTACAGATGGTGCACTTTGACTACCATGCTAACTTTCATTACAATATCCATTTTAGCCACAAATAGCCAGTATGCTGGTGGCATTTCTTTTCAGAATGTCTGAATATTTATACCTCCTAAAGTTACTGAAACTTTGTTCTAAATTATTTTCAAAGGGTTTGTTTTTGGTTTTCTGTAAAGTGTTTCAGCAAAGGTTAGGAATTCTGTATTGCAATATTAGCCTTTAATTTGAGAGGATAGGTCCTATGCCCCACAATGCTACAAAAAGCTGCAGAAGACTGGGGGTGGGGGGTTGTTTTTTGTGCCATTGCCCTCTCGACACTCTGTCTGTAACCATTTATCACTGAGACATTTTCTCATCAGTAGACAAAGGACATATTCCCCACTTGATGTGTAGGGCTTCAGCTGCTCAGCCCTCATGAATGTTAATGGGAATGCAACCTTCTTTCTACATATAGGTTACTTTTCTTATTTTAATGTCAATAGGCAGTGGAATCCTTGGGAGACAGGCAGATAGAATTTCAAGCACTTCTACAGGACTAGTACCTGTACCCTTTGTTTAAACATTTCTCAATAATAACTGCATTCTCTAAAATTATAAATTGTATTTGGCAAAAACGCAATAATTGAACTTTTTACAAAAAAAGCTGTGATAGAACTATATTTTATTATTAGAATATACAAAGGAAGCAGTTAGCCATGAATTTTGGCCAAGTTCCAAAACACTGGTCTTGCAAATACTTTGTCTTTGAGAAAAATGATGTTCCCAGTGCTCGGCAAAGCCAAAAGGAATTTTAGTTTTTTGAAATCTCATTTGGCACAGTTTCCATTAAAAAGCCATAGATAGAAGAATGTGTAGCTTATAAGAATGTGTGGTTTTTTTGTCACCATTATTCAGGGTTTGTAAGTTGCTCCAGAGTAAAAGTTGTGTTGTAAGAAGAGTATAAATTGATGCAACCTGTTAGTAGTGTCGTATGGCAATATAAGAATTAGAAATGCAATTGACTGGACTCTTTACTAAGTAACTACCTTACATTCACTTATGATTTAACAGATATATTCAAGAATGTTGATTATGGTAGTAGCCAAAAGGAGAACATTCTAAATGTTTAGCAGTAACTGACTAGATAGTTTTGGTATGTTTTATTAAAAAATGTGTATTATACTTTGGATCGAAAGAATGAATTAATCTATATTTCTGATTATTCATTTCCCTAAGATATTTTTGTTGAATAAAAAATACACAAAAGAGCTTTTGATCTAGGCTTTGTAGACAGCAGTGCTTAGAAAGACAAGGTCCCCTTGTCATGGAGTTTGCATAACTGTAAGCACATAAAAAAAATTTCCAAAATATATTTTAATGATAAAGTAAAGCACCATATAGGAAATATGATATTTTCCTTTCAGAATAAAATATTATATGTATACCTCTCCCCACCTCCATTCACATCTATGCAGGAAGTTGCAGTAAATTTTCTTTCTGGGGGCTGGGGTTGTGGCTCAGTGGTAGAGCGCTTGCCTAGTAGGTGTGAGGCAGTGGGTTCGATCCTCAGCACCACAGAAAAATAAATTAATAAAATAAAGGCATTATGTTCTTCTACAACTAAAAAAAAAATCTAAAAATTTTTCTTTCTGGAAAGTTACTCAAGAAATTTTTGACAGTCTGAAAAGAGCTAGATGTGGCAGAAAGTAGGCAAGAGACTTTTCCTTTTCCTTTTAGATATCTCTCTATATATTTGATTTTTATTACTACATGTTTTATCATTATTAAAAATATTAAAAGTGAATATATCGCATTTTTAAAGAACTAGGCTTATTTTTTCCACAGTTATCCTGTAGTGAACCACGCATGTCTCCATCATTCTTAAGTCTGTACTTTATATTAAGCAATGAATGCCTGGTCAAAAGAGCCATTTGAATTTCTTTAGAAATAAAAAAATGAAGGGTAACAAAACTTCAATTCTTTTTACATTTCTTCTTGATTCCGTCTCTGATGTTTTTCATCCCTGCTCCTTCACTCTCTGTTCTTTCCTATAACCTCTTATCAGTCTTTTCTTTGTTAATTCTTCTTTCAAGAAGCAAAACTGAAAAATACTGTTGTGTACTAAGGAAATACTTAATTTCTTAAATGAATTTTAAATTAGGTTATGGGGTAACCTTTAAAAAAACATCCATCATCTCTGATTTTCAAATAATGTGTATATAGAGAAAATTATTGTGTCTCTTCTCTAGAAATCTTAGGAAAAAAACTCTATGATTTAGATATTATTTTTCTGGCAGATCTCCTAGATGACCTGCCTATTTGCCTTTTACCCTGTGATTTTAAAACCTGGTGATTATTATAATCACAGCTTAGCCATAAAGTGACTAAAAGTATAGTTGAATATACTTTAGGAATTTAGAGTTGCATGTAAATGGCATTAAGTCATTCAAGAATATTAAATATGACTTGAAATCCACTTGACAGGGACTATCCACTGTCTCCATCTATGCAGGCTTCATTACCTTAAGTGTTGGGGTTTTTGCCACGTCCTGCATGGATGAGAAAAGGGTTAACTGCCAGAGGATGATGTTGGCTATAAATCAATCAATTGCCCATACACTTACCTAATCAATAAACACAAAAGGCAGTACTTTTTTTAAATGAGAGGGGCATGACAGATTGGGCCATACCAGATCTGGCCTCTAACAACATGGAGTAGCCCAACTCTCCTTTATTTATAGTCGCACGGTAAAGGGGCCTGAACTGGAGGGGCTTTTCTGTGATGAACAGGATGGGGTGGAGTTAGGGGAGCCAATTTGCTCAGGGAAACTATCATATAATCAGATGGGGAAACTATTCCCACCAGGGCCACAAACTCCCCCGCGATCTGGAACAGTCCTGCATGGCTGCCGGTTCCTGGGAGTCAGGCCTCAGTGTCCCATGACTCAACCACGTCTGATTCTGCTAGCTAAGGATGACTTCCTACACTTAAGTTCTTTGGTTAGGCAATTGGTGCATGTAGAAAGAAATAATTATATACCTGCAATTAAGCAGACTGTAAATTGAAATGCTTTGCTTTGCATGATCTTTACAATAAGTATGGCCACCCAGACAAATCAGTGCAGGTGAATGTCCCCAGGGCCTGCAACCTACTTTTGTGTGTTCCTACTCCTCTCAAAACCTAAAATGGTCAGACAGAATGCAATTAAGTGTATGACACTGAAAGAAAGCATGAGACATGTGCCAGTCTATAGAATTGAGTGACGGCAGAAGTGATCATTCAGAGGGTGGACAGTTGGAGTCTGAAAGTCTCTAGTAGTGTACTCACAGTCAGAAAAGTTAGAGGCTGGGGAAACACATAGGGAGAACTAGAGAGGCAACAGCATCTTCTTATTCTAGTTTAAGTCTTTCCAGATTAAGAATGCTTTTGTAGCACTCCTCAGCTTAACCAACAGTATCTGAAAAACCAAGCAAGAAATTCACAGAGTTTCAGTGCTCAGACTAAAAAATCATAAAATAATGATAGTGGCTATCTGACATAAACATAGATAAACATAAACAAAGATAGTGGCTATCTGACAAAATATAGACCAAAATGACATTGTTTGGTTGACAAGTATCGAGCAGATACAATATTACAGGGCCCTTCTTTAAGCACCGAGGATGTACACAAACAGGCCCAAAGCCTTTCCCTATGGAGCTTATATTCTTGGAGGGGCAGACAGATTAAACAAAATAAGGTTGAGCTGAATTTTTCCCCCTTTTCACAAGCTTTAATCCTAACAGGCTTCTAAATCCCTTCAAAATTATGTAAAGTAAAGAATGCCTGCTGACTTCAAAGAAGTGTTTCATACTTGGATTTACTCAGTGGCATACACAGCAAGAGCAGTGAAACCTTCTGTCCTTTCCATGCAGAATAGTGTATTTGGCAATAATGAATGCTGATCAATGAACAATCTGTTAAGAGGAATGTACAGAAACTTATTTCTTTGATTTCTTGCTTTGACAAGGACTTACCTTTGGAGTGTTTTAAAATTCTAAACCAATTTGTTATTTTGTAGGAGAATCAATTTGTATTCACTTAAACTTGATTGACTTCCTTTTTATTACTCTGTCCTTAAGATCATACTACAGATTTGCTTAGATAGCATAATATAATATAAATGAATATTTGGTTTATGAAGATTTCTAAATCCCATTGTTTTAATCATTTTTTTGAAAGGTCAGTATTTTACTACACTAATCCTCTAAAGAAAATTCCTTGGGTGTTTTTCTAGGCTTTGTGAAAGATAATTAATACAGGCTTTATAATTAATGCTGATACAAAAGAAAACATTAGCTTGACACAATGGTTTTTGGTCTAAAAACATTATGATTACTTGTAATGCAAACCAACACATAATCTGTTTTAGTGAAATAGATATGCTAGCACTTTTTCTTTATTTGGTTTTAGCAATGGGATGGGACAGAGTTTGGAAGTGAGTATGTTGAGAACTGCATAACATAGTGACTATGCTGAGTTTATAATAAAATCTTTCGTTCTGCTCTGTGCTACCTTCTACAAGCCATGTTTACCTTTCTCTCAATTACAAATTCGGAAAAAACTAGAATGCTGTTACATGTCATATGTGTATAATCAGAATACCCAGATGCATGGCTACGGTATGCATGGAAAGTATCAACAGTGAAATTATAAGGATGGTAACATTTACCTCTTCCAATATTTATGAAGTTAAGGCAGTTGGTAAAACTAACATTGTAATAGCTATACCAATTTTTGTCCAAGTGTGATCTCCCCCAATCCCCAGTTCTCCTTCACATAACCCTCAAGTGTTTCTGCAGTAATTACAAGTTGTTTTGCCTCACCTACTGTGACTGACTTGCACTTATCATGAATCCTTAGCATGAATTCAAGTAGGGTTGCCAAACTATATTTTTGGTTGTTGCATTCTTGCCTTTTATATAAGCATTAAAAAGCAAATAAAAGATTTTAAAATATTTGCTTTAAAATGTTCCTTGATTAAACAATAAACAATAAAAAGTATTCATTGTATTAAATCCCGTTTGAATATATAGCTTTTTATTATTCTTTCTGATGAAATGAGAAATATACATAAAGCCCTTCTGCTGCACACCAAAGTACAGTGGACTTCAGCAGGAAAAGCTCTGGTGCCCTTGCTTGATTTGGGAACTGAAAAATCCATTTTTACCAGAGGGCACTATTTTGAATAGAAAGTGACTGAAAGAAAAACTATAGTCACTCACACCTGAATATTTGATAAATATTTTCTTGAAAATGAGCAAAATATGCCAGTTACTTCAAGGATAATAAAATAGTATTGTAACCACTGATAAAACTCAAGTTCTCATGCAAAAATTGAATCTTAGAAAGCTTGTATTGCATCTGT
The DNA here is from genome assembly GCA_020662805.1 of Glaucomys volans. Taxonomy (NCBI): domain Eukaryota; kingdom Metazoa; phylum Chordata; class Mammalia; order Rodentia; family Sciuridae; genus Glaucomys; species Glaucomys volans. Next base: position 264,873 of record JAJEJO010001351.1, on the reverse strand, counting down.
GAGGTGAGCAGTTTCCTAAAACTAAAAGAATTTTGTGATGGGATTGGTGGTGATATTAACAATGTGATTTTTCAAATATTTTATAATGAAATTTGTCAACTTGGAAAATCTGCATAACTTAGCCAATATTTTCCAAATAAATAATATATGCACAGATAAAAGATCCCATCAAAGTATTAGGTTCAGGGATTTTAATATGAATGAGTAAAAATAATCCTATTGGTATGGTTTCAGATGATACATTGTAACTAACCTTTTAGAAACTATCATTCATTGAGTTTTGGTATAGTACCAAAGAGTATCCATAATTGGCTGAAAAAAAAAAACTTTTAAAATCCCTTTCCCTATCCCAACTACATATTTGCATGGGGACAGATTTTTTTATATACTTTGGCCAAAATAATCCAGACTGAATGCAGAACAAATGTTAAGAATGCACCTGTCATCAAAGCTAATATATGTCAACAAAAGCATCACTGTTATTTCTATACACTAATAATAAAGAATTTAAAAAGAAAAGAAAATTAAGAAAACAATTCAATTTTTAATAGCCTTTAGAGGAATAAAATATTTAGGAATATATTCAATCAGGAAGGTACAAGGCTTACCCACTGAAAACTAAAAAATAATGCTCAAGGAAATGAAAGAACACATAAATTAATGGGAAACCATCATGTATTGATGGATTTGAAAACTTAAAATCATTAAAACAACAATACTCTCTGAAGCTATCTACAGATTCAATACAATCCCTGTCAAATCCCAGTGGCCTTGTTTGAATTGAAAAAGCTGATCCTAACATTCCTATCAAATGATAAGGGATGTTGAATAGTCAAAACAATCTGTTAGAGGACTCAGACATCCCAAATTAAAAACTTAATACAAAGCTTCAGTATTAAAAAAGATGTGGTGGGGGCATAAGGATAGACAGAGCAATATACAATTAAGAGTTTAAAATTATACCCCCACATCCATGTTCAATTTATTTTTGATCAAGGTGCCAAGACCATTCTAAGGGAAAAGAATAATCTCATAAACAAATGGTGATAGGACAGCTGGATCTCCAAGTACAAAAGAATGAAGTTGGACTCCTACTCAGAGCATATGCAAAATTTAACTCAAAGATTTAAACATAGGAAGTAATGAAAACTCATAAAAGAGACATAGGCATAGGTTTGCCTTCATGATTTTGAATTAGCATTTCTTTTTAAGGTAAGACATAAAAGCATGAAACAAAAGAAAAACATAAACTGGACTTCATTAATACATAACTTTTTGGTATTAAGGACACTATCAAGGGAGTGAAAAGATATCCCAGTGAATGAAAGAAAATATTTGCAAATCATAATCTGTTATAGTATCCAGAAATGGAAAGAACTTTCAGACTCAACAACAAAAAGAAAATGACTCAATTATTAACAACAGACCCATGGCCCATTTGTGTATCTTTCAAGGATATACAAATAACCAGTAAGCATATAAAAAGATGTTCAACATTGTTAATCATGAGGAAAATGTGCTTTACCATGGAACTACATCCCCAGTGATTTTTTTTATTTTTTATATTTTAGTTTGAGACAGGGTCTTGCTCAGTTTCTTAGGGCCTCCCTAAGTTGCAAAGATTGGCCTCTAACCTGTGATCTTCCTGACTCAGACTCTGGAATCTCTGGGATTACAGATGTGTGCCTGTGTGGCAGGTGATCATAATTTTTTAAATGGAAAATAAATGTTACAGAGATGTAAAAAATACAGAATCCTTGTACATTGCTGATGAGAATATTAAATGGTGCGGTTGCTGTGGAAAAGTTTGACAATTCTTGAAAAACAGAATTACCATATTACCCAGAAATTCTACTCTTAGATATATGTCCAAAAATATTGAAAACAGATGTTCAAAAGCAGAAACTTGTACAAGTTCACTGTAGCAATATTCATAATAGCCAAAAGGTAGAAAGGACTAAAATGTCCATCCACAGGCGGCTAAACAAAATGTGAAATATAAGTTGAAGAAATGAAGTCCTTCTATATGATACAACATAACTTGGATGAACCTTGAAAAGATTATACTAAAAAAAAGAAGCCAGACACAAAAGATCACATACTGTATGATTCCATTTTATGTAAAATACAGAATAGGCAAATCCAGACACAGAAAGTAGATTAGTTGCTGCCAAGGGCTAGGATGAGGGAGGAATAAGAAGCTTCTGCTTAATGGTTATAGATTTTTCTATTGGGATGCTGAATATGTTCTGGAGCTAGGTAGTGATGATGGTGCTCTATCATTGAGCTATATCCCCACTTTTAGTTTTTCATTTTGATATAGGGTCTTGCTAAGTTACTGAAGCTGACCTCAAACTTGGGATCTTCCTGCCTCAGCCTCCCAAAACTGGGATTGTAAGTATGTGCCACCATGCCCAGCTTAGTTTTAATTTTTATTTTTGTAAATATTGGTAGCTATTACTCAAAATCAAAATCAAAACCTTAGGTCTTCAATTTTTAAGAGGGCAAAAGAATCTTGACTAAAAAGTGTGAGAACCATTAAGCTCTACTAGAAGGTACAGCTTCAAAGCAATCAAAGACAAGTTAACTGTGTGGGTTTTAAGGTTCAAAAGACTTTCTAATAAAAGGCCGTTGTAAGTTTACACTTGATCTTTACCAAGAGGCCAAAAAGCAATCAGTTATAAATCTAAATGTTAGAGATTAAAGCATAACTAGAAACTAATTTTCTTCTGACCATAGCTACCAAAATGTAAATTGGAAGGTTAGAAACTGTATTACTACTAGGAAACATGCTCTGAAGGGAGGAATGGAGTTGAAGGAAGGAAAGTTGAAGGATGAAAAGAAGCAGAGTGGGCACAATCTCTGTAGCTATATGTAGATATTCTACATATTCATAACGTAGTTGTTACTAAAGAAATGTAATATCATTCTCTTTCTTTTTAACTTTAATTAATTAATTTATGTGGTGCTGAGGATCAAACCCAATGCTCACACGTGCTAGGCAAGAGTTCTACCACTGAGCCACAACCCCAGCCCTTATATATTTTATATTTAAATATTCAAGATTTCCCAAATTGTGTTCTTTATCTGGGTTTCTTTTTTGCTTATTTATTTTAAAATAAGGTCCAGGATTTAAGGATCTTGAAGTGCATTGAATTTAATGTTTCTTTATTTTTTTGTAATCCAAAAATATTCCTCTAGTTCTCTTTTCCTCATTTTGGAATTTTTGGTCTGAACTGACTTTTATAGCTTTTAAAAATCTAGGCTATAGTTGATTTGCAAACTATACCCGATTTGGATTGATTTGATTGGTTCCTCACGATTAGCTTCAGGTTAAATATTTTTGGCAATAACCCTGCACTGGTGATGTTGGGCACTTCTCAGTGCATCATCATATCAGAAGGAACCAATGTCGTTGACTCATCTTCGATAACTGGACACTCCTCTAAGTACTTTGCACATTGAGGTTTTAAAACAACATTATGCCATAGCTATTGCTTTTACTTCCCAGAGACTCAAGTGCTTTGTACATAAAGACACTGAGAGATTAAGTATCTTGTCCAATGTCATATAGCTGATAAATAGAAGATGAGTTCTAGCCGGGTGCGGTGGCACACGCCTGTAATACCAGCATTTGGGAGGCTGAGGCAGGAGGATCAATCGTTCAAAGCCAGCCTCAGCAATTTAGCGAGGCGCTAAGCAACTCAGTGAGACCCTGTCTCTAAATAAAATACAAAATAGGGCTGGGGATATGGCTCAGTGGTGGAGTGCCCCTGGGTTCAATCCTCAGTAAGGAAAAAAAAAAAAAAATAGAAGATGAGTTTCTAAACTGAGATACTTGTTCCCTAATCTGCAAGATAATAATCCAATAACTCATTGTAAAAAATCAGTAGCTGATTTTGTGATTCTTAGCTTACCACCTGCCTCCAGGGTACCTAAGTAGGGGCCAGGGGATGATCTTGAAACTTGTAGTGAAAATACCTTTGGTGAGAGCTGAGATCATGCTATTCATTCCTCCTCCTCCTCCTCCCCCCCCCCCTCCTCTTTTTCTTCTTTTTGGTGTTGGGGATTGAACCCAGGGTCTTGTGCTTGCAAGGCAAGCATTCTACAAACTGAACTATATCCTCAGCCCCATTCCATCTTCACCAGCCCCAGGCAGAAGTAGGGGAAAGTCAGAAAATTACAAGAACTTGACAAGGAGTTTGAGAAAGAGAGGAACAGGTACCCAACATCTTTAAAAAGTCAAATGGTGAGTCTGACCCAGTTTTGCAGGCATAGTAATGCAGGGAAAAGTGATGGTATTCTAGGACCAACTATATACAAGACAAAAGGCTCTAAATTCTAAAGTTAGTCCACCCACAAGACCTATTGTAAGGGATAAATTGACCTCCCTGGGCTCCCAAAAGGTGAATGCTGGGAAGTGAATTGCAAATGGCCTGCCCTGGGAGACCTTGCTCAAGTCTGTGCAAGGTCTGTGCAAGGGGGCATCTGTGCCCCCACAGATGGGAATAGGCAAAGAACTCATTTGGAAAAGAATCTTTATTTGCCTCTCTTTTTTCCTACTTCCTAACCCTGAAGGATTCAGAAAAGAGCAGATTGAAAGCAGGAGGTATAAAATGTGACAGGAATTGAGAAAAAGGATAACTCTGCCCTTCTTCCCCATTGAAGGTTTTACAGGGTATGTCAGCCTCACAGTCTCAAGCAGGCAAGCACTTAACTCTCAAAGCTTAAAGGGGAGATTAAGCTTTGTTGTGAAATGAGACGATTTTTTAATAATTGAAAATGAATGTGAGGAATGGTATCTACTCAAGATTTCATGCTAGGATAGAAAAGAATGATTAACACTCCAGGTTAATGAAATAAATTGACTACTTAGGAATTGAACTTCTTTCCAATATTTCCTCCTCAGGTTAGTCTTCTGAACTCTGGGAAAGAAGTGCTTTTCTAGTAACTGCCAGACTGCTTCCAACCTCAGTAACTGCCAGACTGCCTCTAATTTAGGAGGAATTGTTTAAGGGTTATTCTTCTCCTGGGAAACCATCCAGAATTGTGTGCTGTGTTGCTTTTGTGTGAATTGCAAATAGAACTCTTCCAATTATTGGGTGGAGTAGATTATCATTGACAACATGAAATTTTTTCAGTATCGCCAACCAAAATTCTGCCTCTACAATGAAAGACAACTATAGTTGTCTGAGCACAGGCCAAACATTCATTTGGATATTGATTTTTTGGCTGCTGAGCCTTGGAATGTGGATAATGCCTGTCTACCCCTCAATCCCACCCCCAGGGCTATATCTTTGAACTCAGTTGTAGAGGCAACACTCAGAGGCAGTTATTTTTCTCTTTCAACTCAGTCCTATTCAGCAGCACTCACTTCCCACTCTTTCTTTTCTCCTTTCAACCCAGCTGTGGTGTTTTTTTTTTTTTTTTGTTTTTTTTTTTGGTGTACTTGGGATTAAACCCAGGGTCTTGTACATATTAGGCAAGCACTCTACCAGTGAATTACATTCCAGTTCTTTTTATTATTTATTTCAAGACATGGTCTTGCTGAGTTGCCCAGGCTGGCTTTGAACTTGGCAATTCTCCTGCTTCAGTCTCCCAAGTGGCCAGGATAATTACAGGCATGCACCACCATGCCCCCTTTAACATCTTCCTAAGATAAGATAGGTTCAAATCTTTTAATTTTGCTTTCAATTTCTAGAACTAGGCTTTTGTTCCTAGATGCTAGAAGAGATGATGTGGTTGTTTTTTGTTTGGTACCAGGGATTGAACCCAGGGTCGCTTAACCGCTGAGCCACATCCTCAACCCTTTTTTTATGTTTTATTTTGAGGTCCTTAGGGCCTGGCTAAGTTGCTAAGGCCCGCCTTGAACTTGTGATCCTCTTGTCTTAACCTCCTGAGTTCCTGGGATCATAAGGTGTGTGCTACTGCTCCCACCCCCTCTCTCCAGATATGTGAACTAGGATGATCATCCACAGGTAGGATTTTTCCTTGCCCTTGAGTTGCCTGAGTATAAAGCTTAACTCAATTCTGCTCCAGCAGCCCCTAGGCCTCACCATCAGATCTTCCAGTCCCTTAATATGTGTCCTGTCTCTGGACCCCTCAAGATACTGTAGGGAGGAAGCTTTGATTACACTTTGATTACATCACCATTTGCAGAAGGGACATAAAAGCAGAGTTGATCTGCTTCTTCAAATGCATCAGAGTATTCCATCATTGTCTCAAATAAAGAGGGGGGCTGGGGATATAGCTCAGTTGGGAGAGTGCCTGTCTCCCCAGCACAAGGCCCTGGGTTCAATCCCCAGCACTGCAAAAAAAAAAAAAAAAAAAAAAAAAAAAAGAAGAAGGGCTTCCCTTAAGTGCCTCATGGCTGCTGAGAGGAGGCCTAGATATGAGTGAAACATTTTGTTAAATGTCCCTAAAAATATTTCTTAGTTAAGGGATGGAAAGAACATTAATTGTTCTTATGTGGTTATGGAATCATTCCATTCAAAAGAGATTAAAAACTTAAATTATAAATAAAATAAAGTGAACCAAAATTAATTAAAATTAAGCAAATGTGATTCTATTAAATGATGATGGCAAAGAATAGAACAGACTGCCACCTGAAATTAGGAAGAAAATTATTTCAGGTGGAACCATATGAAATTGGTATTATTCAACCATTTTGCCAATAATTTGGCCATTTTAACGGAGAAAAATATCAGTTTCATGTGTTCAGTCTGATACTGATGTTTTTAAAACACTGAGACTTTAAAGCATTTCCTTGCTGTACATGCTTTCCTATTTTAATGATAACATATGTTAATCACAGTTTTTCTTTTACATTATTTTTAATTACTTCACCCTGCCAGTAGAGTGCATTGGCTACATGGTGATATCAATGAAAAAGCAATTTTTAAATGAAGGCACATATATACATCTGGTTCTGATTTGCCTTTCCTGCTCTTCACTTGCATAATTCAACATGATGGTGCATAATTCTTGTTCCTTTTATTCCATTCCATGTGGTTGCAGAACAACCACCAAAAGATGAATACTTTCAGTACCTTTCATATCAAAGCTGCAGCTTTCACATTCTGTTCTATTGATACTGCATTTTGGCAGTGGATAAAGGGACACAGCTCAAGTCTGCTCATAATTGGTTTTATTTGGAAAAGATTTTCTTTTGAACTAGTGGCCACCCATGATTTTATAATTATCAGAAATTAACTAGCTCAGCATTTCATGTAGGAAATATTCACTTCTTTGCTTTTAGAAGAAAAGAGGGAAAAAAAGAGAGAGAGGAAAAAGAATAAGGATAGGGAACTCCATTTTGTTTGCGAGTATTCCCTGTGGGATTGCTCTAATTCAGTGCTAAAGTTGTATTTGACTGCATAACTCTCTTTCAAGCACAATCTTAACAACCTTTTTACTCTCTCAGAACTCTACCAATAAGAAAAGTTTTATGAATTTTTCTTTTCTGAAAAATGAGACAATTCCAGTGTAAGTTTTCTGATATGACCTGACTTACCTGAAAGCTGTAGACAAAGCATTAAACTTTGTGCAGGGTGTCCTTTATGTATTTCAACTTGATTTTAAAGGTAGAGTACTTCAAACTGAAGTCTAAAACCTCTAGCAGTGATGTCTGCATTAAGTGGACAAAATCCCCACATGTGAGATAGAAACTTTGCAAAGCCCTTCATGGTGCCCAAACATACCATCAGTCAAGCCTCTCTTGGGACTGGGCTTGATTTTCCCCTGTGGGAATAGACAGTGAGAGCTTTGTTTGCAGTGGCTTTGTTTGCTTGCAGTCATTGGTAAAGTAAACATTACCTCAGACAGAAGAAATCCTTGGTAGAGCACGGGGGTCCTGAAACAGCTTTCCTTATAAGACAAACATAGATGACTTTGTCAGGTTATCCAGTATAGGCTTGCCCCATTTAGGATAACTGGATTATCTCCAATGAGATCCATTGAGGAGGGACCTAGGAAATGGGATATTGGCTAGAAGACACCTCAGGGCTGGAAGAGATCCAAAGGAGAAATATTGAAGAGAAACGTGGACTCTTTCACTTTGGTTTGGTCCTAAATGTTGAACAAGCCTCAAACACTCTTCAGGGTCTTGTCAGGAAGATCTATAGCCATGAGGATTTCTCATAATTTTATCTTTGGATAGTATTGATGAGCTCTGCACTGAACTTAGCCTCCGTATAACTGGAAATGTATGCAATGAGTGCTTGGATTGAGAATTCACTTACCTTGAGACCGGAGAAACCAAACTTATGTGGTTATATAAAAAGTCTTTGAGAAAATTCAGTACTTTAAATTAGAAAATTTTATAGTTTCATATTTGTTGAATGGGGAAAGTATTGTTAATGTAAGTGATTAACAGAAATATTTGGTATATAACATGCTTATTCTGGTTCTCATTAATTATGCTTCAAGATGTAATATGTAAATGTGGAATTTAAAATTTTTTCATCAAGAATTTATAGGTTGTTATAGCAAACACTTTTATTGTACCCCATACCTCCTCCTCCACACATCCCAGGAAATTAACTTTGAATTCTGCATTTGATAAGTTTACTATAGCCCACAGAGTGTTTTTGAAAAATGTAAATTATTTTTTACTATATCATCAAGAATGTAAAGCAAGCACATTGCAATATAATTATTCATGGAGTGGAAACCTTAGAGTCTGTCTTCATAAATAAAGTGTAGACAGAAATCATAACCTCAAGTCAGCTAGAAACCTGATGTTAGGAATGAAGGACTTGTTTGCCTCATCTCCTCTCAAACCTCAAGTAATGAATCTCAAAAGCTTCAATATTGATTCAACAAAATGAATGGCTGAGTCATTTCAGAGGCACTCTGACAAGTGGACAAATGCTGCCATGGTGATGTTCTGATATGCAGTGTAGTGAGTGAGCCTTGCTGGTTTCCTCCCTCTGCCATTAAAGCAGAATGACAAACCATGGGAAGTGCCACACACACCGTGCCTAAACCAGAGGCAACTGGGGACGGGGGAGGAGATTTAATTAGTAGTTCTTAAAGGATTAAAAATTCCACATACAGTTGTGTCTGATTTATAAAGAAATTCCTTTTCCAATAGAAAAACTGTTCAGACACATACTTCTTGGCAAGAAATAGAAGTCATTGGTTTTTAAAGTCTTCAAACAGCATTCTCTGCAAATGTTTTGTAAAAGGACTTCTTCAAGACGAAATGTTTTTAGCTTGGGAAAGTAAAAATTTAAGATAGTTTCCACAAAACATAAAATTGTACTTAACTCAACCTTTGCTAAATAGTGTGAGAAAATCCTACATATGGCCAGTAATGAAAATAAAATATAGTATATAATCAGATGCTACCACTGCATATATTAGATTTGTAAGGAGATGAGACTGTTTATTTAGGAAACAATATGTACACTTGACTATTACATGATCTTAATATTCATTTGCTGGAACCATGTATCAACTACTTACATGTATTTTCTTTATTAGTGTAAATATATCCATATATATTAAAATCAGAATAAAAAGAAGCTATTATAAAAATATCAATGTGAAAATGTTTTAAAGTAGGTGACATGAGTGTTAAATTTAGTTGTGCATGATTAATACCATAATGCTTTCAAGATTGGATTAATTCAGAAGACAAATGTTCTTAATGCATCAAAAACACACCTAGACTAGAAAATCACTGTTTTATTTTATTTTATTTTATTTTATTTTATTTTATTTTATTTTATTTCATTTCATTTCATTTCATTTCATTTCATTTCATTTCATTTCATTTCATTGTTTTACTGTTTGTCAGTTATTGAAACCCTACTATGCTACAGACTTCATTAAGTCATTCAATCCACACGCAACCCTGTGTAGTAGGTATTATCTCTATTTTGCAGATAAGGAAACTAATAAAAGGTTTATTTGAGTTTAGGCAACCTGTGTACACTCTCTCTCTTGACATCATCTAGACCAAACCATGTGAAATGCTTTTATTTTGGCTCCTCTGTATCTAAAGACGTAGAAGCCATACTACTGACTCACCTTACAGTCTCAGACATCATGTTCTGTACACAGACTTCTTGAGGAAGAACATTTTTAACTTAGGAAGATGAAGATTTAAAATATTTGTAGGAGAGCATAAAGATCATACTCTATCACATGCTTCTTACATAACACTTCTAGAAAAATGAGATACTGAGAGTAAAACAGGTGAAGCATAATTTCACATGAAAAAGCAAGAGAGTAAAGGCTTTTTTGTTGTTATTTGCTTTTGTTATTATAGTTCTTGTTTCAGATTCTGAAATCCCATCTCACCTTCTGTCGTCTGTGATGGTCTGAGTTGACTGTTGACACGTCAAATAGTCTTAAAGAGAACTTTCTTTGTACACTTTCTCTATGTAGGGACCAAATAGTTTACAAAGGAAGTTCTTAAAGGGCACATTTGAGATTTCAAAATGGTTATGATCAATTATGATAAATTGGTCACCTATAGATAATGCAGAAATAATCTAGATAAGATCCAAAACTTGTCAAGACAAGAGACTATGAGTACATTACTCCCAGGAAATCTTTGGCACTTCTCCTTTGGCGTACGTTAAGCTTTCTGAAGCAGTGTCCAGTCACCCCAACTTGCTCAGTCAGGACCAAGCAGGGCTGATGGACACCTCCTTGTGAAGCTGTGCAACCATCTCCAATTGGAGCTGAGTTGGAGTCCTTTCTGCCATTCTCTTCCCTCACACAATTATACCCATGTGAGCCTTTCTCGGGGGGCTTTGCTGTCAGTTTTGCTTTTTGTTTGTAGAAGTTTGATCATGACATCTTGGTATAGGGCAGAGAAGAGGTAAAAAAAAAAAAAATGCCTCTCAGCAGCCATCTTGATATCTTCTCAGTCCATCCAAACTTGGCATTTTAAGTTAGTTTTTGATATAAGCCTTATACTCCTCAAAGGAACAACTCCTCTAAATTTTCCAAAACTTTCCCCAACTTTTCAACTCTCTCATGGAGTACATGTTGTCTTATGTTGTCCAGAAGGTATCACTTACATAGGCTTTTAGTGTAAATGACATTGCCAAGAGTCACAGGACTTCTGTAAGCCTGAAAGGACTGGCATAGACAGGCCTGCTCAAACCATATGTCTGCCAAACCACCAGGAAGCTGAGTGCCTTTTCATTAACTTCACAGGACTTTCATTTATACCTAGGCTTTTAATACTTTAAAACAGCATTTCCAAAAGTGCATTTTGAATATTAATAGAATAGGACAGGTAAAAAGTTTCTGTGGTCAAATAAAGTTGTAAACTAGTGAGTGAAACTAATTTAAACTGGTTCATTTATAATAGTACTCAGATCTTTCACTATTTTTTTGTGCTTAGTGATTATCTAAGAATGCTTCTCACATTTGTGGCTGGATTACCAAGTCTTTTGCCCTTTGCAAGCTTGGGACATTGAAATCCATAGTAACATTTTTAAAATGCTGAGATGTTTGCTAAGGGATTTTAATTTTATTTCAGTGGATTCAAACATGAATCAGTATTACTGTTTGCAGTCTCCTCCTTTTGTGCCCTATATCAAATCATTCTTTTTTGCTGGGTAGCAAATCTCTTGGGTAGATTGCATAACTTTAATGTAGTTTAAAACACCAATGTCAAATCATATATAAAACTTGAGGGCTGGGGTTGTGGCTCAGTGGTGGAGCTCTTGCCTAGCGTGTGTGAGACATTGGGTTCAATTCTCAGCACCACATGAAAAATAAAGGTTCATTGACAACTAAAAAAATATTTAAAAACATCAACAACAACAACAACAACTTGGTTCTCCTTACAACTGGATAGACCAATCTGAAGTGTGTAGTAGTGGAAGTACTAGTAGTATGTGTGTGCGCATGCACATGTGTTGATTATGGTTTTAGTATATCCTTTTCTACCTGTCCCTTTTCAAAGTCAAACTTTTCAGTATACGGAGAGCTGTGAGGGAGACTTGAAGTTCAAACGCCCCTTTTCTTAACTGCCTACAGGTGTTGTATCTCTATTTATGGTTGTGGTTATTTCTCTGTATAACTTATTCTAGACATACTGACATTTTCAAAGACACATGTGAAAGTTCTGGTGGGCTCTGTCAGCTCACCACACAGCATAGTCCTTTGAAGTGGACTGTTCTTACCTGTACCCTTAAGGTATTTCCTGGAAGTACACAGCATCTTGTTCCAGGGTCTCCCCAAAGCACAGGTAGTTTTCTTCATCAGGTATTAGCAAGATTTTGCTCATGAGTGGCTTCTTTGGTATCAGAATCCATGAGAGATCTACACAACCTGTTAGATGGCATAAGCCTATTCCCTTGCTTTCCTTCTCTTTTCCCTGCCACCTTTCTTTCCCAATTCTCTTTTCTCTTAGTGGTAGGGTCAGGGCAGCTCAATAAATTATTGGCTTCTGACCGGGGAATGAGCCACCAATCCTCCTTCTATAACATGATCTCCAATGTCTTCCCTAATTCTTTTGAAAGAGAAAGAAGAGATGCAAACTCTCCCTATCCCCAGCTACTACTTCACTTTGCCTCCTTTCCCTTAGAGTGAGAATGGAGGTAGTAATTACATTATTTTCCTTCCTTCTATCTCCAGACTGTGGAGTCAGTCTGGTCCCAGTGGTTGGTACCTGGCTTTAGAAGTTGTGCACTTACTGTCTCTTTGGTCTCAGCTTAGGCCTAATTGTCAGTTGTAGATGAGCAGAACACGACCATTCAATACATTGGTGTATAATTTCAAACAATGAGCATATCCACAGCAGGTTGACAAGAGTATACATGTTGACAATTGTTAGATTCTTTTTTTAGAGATTAAGAATGAGGAACTTGAAGCAAATTTGTTAAAGGTTAGAATTTTAGGTCAAACCTAGCAAGAAATTAGCCAGAATTTGCAAGCATAGCAGTTGTAAAGGTCAGGTATGGTGGTGCATACCTATAATCCCAGCAACTCAAGTAGCTGAGGCAGGAGGATCTTAAATTCAACACCAGCCTCAGCAATTTAGTGAGGCTTTGTCTCTAAACAAACAAATGAACAAAAGAAATAAAGGACCAAGTCTGTTAGTTAGTGGTAGTGTGCCCCTGGGTTCAATTCCCAGGATTGCAAATAAAACAAAACAAAACACTAGGCAGAAAAAAAAAAAAAAAGAAATAGCATTTTTTAAAAACAAGGGCCTAGAATAGGGAATAGTCCAGATTTATTGTAAAGAGTCAAGAATAGAGCACATATAATATATAGTACTTAAGAGGACTTTCTGAGACAGGACAGCAACTTCTGCTACAGACAGCTTCTTGAGGGCTGGGACCACATTCTTATTTATCTTCACGTCTCTGAAGCATTATGTGTCACTGGTATTCTATAAATATATGTTGAGGTAGGGCACCAATATAAAAAAAGAGCTTGGTAAATAATTCTTTTTTCTGTATAGAGCAGTGATTGACAAACCATGGCCCTTGGGTCCTTTCTGGCTGCCACCCGTTTTTATGAATACATGTTCATCCCTTTACATGTTGTCTCTGGGTACATTCACATTACAATGTAAATTGCACATTAGAAGAGTTGTGATAGAGACTACAAGGCCTCTTGGCCTGAAATATTTACTGTGTGACCCTTTATAGAAAATAACTTCCTGATCCTTGGCATGGAGATTTAAAACTGTTTTTACTTGTGTTTCCTGGTGACTCAGTTAAAGCCTGGCTAACCCAGGTTCTGGAAGCAGAGGTGACTGGGAGCACCTGGCTATTCTGTCAGAAGGATAACAGCAAGTCCTGAGAGCTCAAGCAGGATGACTGTGAGAGTTTGGGTTGAGCCAAAAGGAAGGTCATCTTGAGTCCAACAAGTAGTCTCTTCCTTCCCTTTCCCAAACCATCATTATTTGCATCTCTCTGACAGTACTGTCACTTTGTCCGTTAGATTTATGTCTTCCTTCTCCCACTTGATGTGGACTACATGAAGGCAGAGACCATATTCTGCCCAAATTCATATATGAGTGTCTAGAGCTTCTGAATGAACAGGTATACATTTAAAATATGCATAGCAGCTAGCAGGATTATGGTACTATGGGAAGAAGATAAGCAAGTTGTGGCAGCTCAGAGGCAATAGGCTTTTAAGTATTATTAAGCAAGAGATTAGCTAACTGAAAATCCATTTGGAGCAGAATGTTTGAGTAAGTGGTAGTACCAAAGATGACTCTGTGTAAAAAACTGTTCAAGAACTCACTCAAATTTTCTGAGACTTTTTATTTTTTAAAAAACCCAAGAATACTTGTCTTTTTCTGTCTAAGGAGCACATTCTCGGGCTTAAAGTACTCTTAGTTGTTAAATGGATTCTCTGATCCCCTGGGATCAGGAAATTATTTTGTCTCCTAGATTTTGATTTTGGTTTTGACAAAGGGGCCTCCTTCCCACTTTTTTCTCCAATGACATCAATCATTTGACAAATATTTGACAAACTCTGCTATAGTTTCAATATGAGTTCGATATGAGATGCTCTCGAAAGCTCTGTTAATGCAGGAATATTCAGAGGTAAAATGATTACATTATGAGAATTGTAACCTAATCAGTCTATCCTAGTTTGAATGGATAGACTGGTAGCAACTGTAGGTAGGTAGGTAGGTAGGTAGGTAGGTAGGTAGGTAGGGCTTGGTCGAAAGAGGTGGGTCACTGGGAGCATGTTCTAGAAGGGTGCATCTTCCCTCTCCCTTTCTGTTTCTTGACCCTTCCATAAGCCTGTACTCATGAAGTTTCAAAAGGAAACAGACTGTACTGGGAATTGGACTACAGGCCACTGGTGTTCTAGTGTGGCAAGGAACATGGCTATATTCTGCCCATGTCCTGAGACTTGTGTGAAGCTAAATTTAAAAACTATGGACTAATTAATCTGGTGGAGGAAATTTCAAGACAGCACAGCGTTCAGTCAGTGGCGTGGATATTGTTGGCAGCTTTTAGTCAGTTTTACTGTGAAAATTGGGAGCAGTAAACAGAGCTTAAGGATTTCAAAAACATGAAGTTTGACTGAAAATTACATAAAAAGCTGGGAAGGCATGGGAGGCCAGGCAAAGCGTAGCAGGGTCAGGATCCTTGTGGGTTGTCCTGAGAGGGTGATGCATGAAACTGTAAAGGGAAGCTGAAGCTGGAATGGAGACCCCAGGAATTTAGAGATGCCAGTAATATGGACTGTCTGCCCAGAAAGGTTGCTGACTGTGGAGAGAATAAGACTAAAAGAGAGCCTATGTATATTGCACCTGGCAAGGCCAAAGGGGTGGAACTGCTAAGCCCTTTGAAGAGAACATCCAGCAGCCAATACTTTATGTGGAGTTAAGGGCAGAGTTACATAACCTGTTTGCCCTGCTGGGTTTAGGTCTTGTTTTGGTCCTGTCCCTTCTTTCCATGCCCCTATTCCTTCCTTTTGGAATGGAAATGTTTACTCTGTGCCACTATATACTGGACATGTGTAACTTGCTCTTGAATTTTACAGGGATTCATAGAAGAGTTTGCCTTGAGTCTCAGAGGAGGGTTTGGACTTGGACTTTTGGGCAATGCTTTAACTGTTAAGATGATGGCTCTTGAAGATGAACTAAATACTTTTTGCATTGTGAGATACACACGAGATTTGGGGAGGCAGGGACAGAATGTTATGGTTTGAATATGAGGTGTCCCCCAAAATCTCCTGTTAATGCAGAAATATTCAGAGGTAAAATGATTAGATTATGCCACTATAACACAATAGCTCATCTTAGGCTGAATAGACTTATTGCATGGTAACTGCAGGCAGGTGGGTGGTGGCTAAAGGAGGTGGGTTACTGGGGACATGACCTGGAAGGGTGTATCTTTCCTGTGGTCCCTTCCTCCCTCACTCTCTCTGTGCTTCCTTGCTGCCATGAGGAAAGCAGCTTCCCTCTGCCATGCCATTCCACCATGATGTGCTGCCTCACCTTGGGCCCAGTACAAGGGAGTCAATGGTCTATGGACTGAGACTTCTGATATTTTTCCTACAAGTTGTTCTTGTCAAGTATTTGGGTCACAGTGATGTAAAAGCTAACTGAAACAACCTGTTACTGTGTTCCTGGCTCTTTGATAACATGAATTTTTTTATTTTATTTTATTTTTTATTCATTTAATTTTGATCCATTGAACACAAATGGAGTACAGCTATCATTTCTTTGGTTGTACACAAAGTAGAGTCACACCATCTGTGCATTCATACATGTACACAGGGAAATGATATCTGTCTCATTCTGTTATTATTCTTACTTCTCCACCCTGACCCCACCCCTCCTTCCCTCTATGCTATCCATCCTTCCTCCATTCTTGTCACCCTTCCACCCCACATTATGCATCATCATTCACTTATCAGAGAGATCATTTGGCCTTTGAATTTTGGGGATTGGCTAATCTCACTTAGCATGACAATCTCCAACATCATCCATTTACCTGCAAATGCCATAATTTTATTCTTCTTTATGGCTGAGTAATATTCCATTGTGTATATATACCACAGTTTCTTTATCCATTCATCTATTGAAAGGCATCTAGGTTGGTTCCACAATCTAGCTATTGTGAATTGAGCAGCTATGAGCATTAATGCGGCTGCATCACTGTAGTAATCTGATTTTAAATCCTTTGGGTATAGGCCAAGGAGTGGGATAGTTAGGTCAAATGGTGGGTCCATTCCAAGTTTTCTAAGGAATCTTCACACCACTTTCCAGAGTGGCTACACCAACTTGCAATCTCACCAGCAATGTATGAGCATACCCTTTTCCCCACATCCTCGCCAACACCTGTTGTTGCCCGTATTCTTAATAAAAGACATTCTAATTGGGGTAAGATAAAATCTTTAGGTGGTTTTGATTTGCATTTCTCTTATAACGAGGGATGTTGAACATTTTTTCACATATCTGTTGATTGCTTGTAGATCTTCTGTAAAGTGTCTGTTCATTTCCTTGGCCCATTTATTGATTGGGTTATTAATATTCTTGGTGTAAAGATTTTTGAGCACTTTGTAGATTCTGGAGATTAGTGCTCTATCTGAAGTGTGTGTGGCAAAGATCTTCTCCCACTCGGAAGGCTCTCTCTTCACATTGCTGATTGTTTCCTTTGCTGAGAAAAAACTTTTTAGTTTGACTCTATCCTAATCATTGATTCCTGCTTTTATTTCTTGCACTTTGGGAGTCATGTTAAGGAAATCTGGTCCTAGGCCAACATGATGGAGATTTGGACCTATTTTCTCTTCTATTATGTGCAGGGTCTCTGGTATAATTCCTAGGTCCTTGATCCATTTTGAGTTGAGTTTTGTACAGGGTGAGAGATATGGGTTTAGTTTCATTTTGCTGCATATGGATTTCCAGTTTTCCTAGGACCATTTGTTGAAGAGGCTATCTTTTCTCCATTGTATGTTTTTGGCTCCTTTGCCAAGTATGAGATACCTGTATTTATGTGGGTTTTTCTCTGTGTCCTCTATTCTGTACCATTGATCTACCTGTCTATGTTGGTGCCAATATCATGCTGTTTTTTGTTACTATTGCTCTGTAATATAGTTGAAGGTCTGGTTTTGTGATACCTCCTGCTTCACTCTTCTTGCTAAGAATTGCTTTAGCTATTCTGGTCTCTTATTCCTCCAAATGAATTTCATAATTGCTTGCTCTATTTCTATGAGGTCTGTCATTGGGATTTTAATTGGAATTGCATTGAATTTGTATAGTGCTTTTGGTAGTATGGCCATTTTGATGATATTAATTCTGCCTATCCAAGAACATGGGAGATCTTTCCATCTTCTCAGATTTTCTTTAATTTCTTTCTTTAGTATTCTGTAGTTCTCATTGTAGAGGTCTTTCACTTCTTTTGTTAGATTGATTCCCAAGTATTTTATTTTTTTTGAGGTTACTGTGAATGGGGTAGTTTTCCTAATTTCAGTCTCAGAGGATGCATCACTTACGAATAAAAATGCATTAGATTTATGAGTATCAATTTTATATCCTGCTACTTTCCTGAATTCATCTATGAGTTCCAGAAGTTTTCTGGTGGAATTCTTAGGGTCTTCTAAATAGAGAATCATGTCATCAGCAAATAGGGATAGTTTGAGCTCTTCTTTTCCTATTTGTATTCCTCTAATTTCTTTGGGTCTGTCTAATTGCTCTGGCTAGAGTTTCAAGAACAATGTTGAATAGTAGTGGCGAAAGAGGGCATCCCTGACTTGTTCCAGTTCTCAGGGGGAAGGCTTTCAATTTTTCTCCCTTTAGAATGATGTTAGCTGTGGGCTTAGCATAGATAGCCTTTACAATGTTAAGGAATGTTCCTACTTTCCCTATTTTTTCTAGTGTTTTGAGCATGAAGGGGTGCCATATTTTATCAAATGCTTTCTCTGCATCTATTGAAATAATCATGTGGTTCTTGACTTTAAGTCTGTTGATGTGGTGAATTACATTTATTGATTGATAACATGGATTTAAGCGCAGTTTGTTTTTCTGTGGTGCAGTTCTAAGATGATAAACATTAAAATTTGAGAACCTTACTACATATTGATATGCAAGTGGGGAGGTTGGTGTGACTAGTAGAATTATTCTTAGATACAGATGCTTCTGAGCTTCTGAGTAAGAAGAGAAAGGAGTCCAGGTCTGTGGCAAGAGCTTGGCAATCCCAATGTTCTTTTCCTGTCTTGGGGCTAGGGCCCAAATAGAAGCCTTTAGTAGACATATTTGGGCACTCTTTACTTTTTCCTTTTTGCTTTTATTGGTGCTTTATAGTTGTAGATAATAATTGGGTTCATTTTTAGATAATCATACATGCATACATTTAATTTACTCCGCTTCAGTCCCTGGTGCTGCTCCATGCACGTCCCTCCTCCCTTTCTCCTTTCTTGTATTCTACTGGTCTACTTACATTCATTTATATATTTTTAGTTGATGTTTGTGGATATACATAAAGGTGGAATGGTATATTTATACATGCACACAGTATAATTTTGTCCAATTCATTCTGCATTTCCTCCCCTTTCCTGCCCTTCCTTTCTCCCCCTCAATCTAGATTTGGGCACTCTTAAAGTAATATCCTAATTCTACTTTGGCAGGGGATAATAAAAGAGAATAAATATTGCCTAAGTTTGGTTTTACTGCTTTGGTGAACTCATTTATGCATGCCTAAGCTTATATGTAAAATCTCAAGGATGAGAAATACCTTTTTCAAGGGGCTAAAACATGTTTTGAGAAGATTTATAAGGTCTTTTTAAAATGTAAGATTTACTAAGTTAAAGTAGGAAGGAAGAATTACATGACATCATTACTTTTCTTATTAGATTAATAAAGTTAGTTACTCCTTCCTGTAAAAAACAGTTATTGATTTGATGACAATTACCATAGGGAAAAAGACTTACACTCTACTGATGCTATATTTAGGCAGAATTGGGAATTAGGTTAACTGTCTTCAGAACGTTCAGCTTCCCTTTCCATACCCATCTTTCTCAGTGGCACTTGTGCATTCTCTCTCCAGGTGCCTAGTAATCCTTTTCCTTTCGTTTTGTTTTCCTTATTAAAGCATAATTTGAAGAACAAAAGTCCCTCTAAACTGTAATTAATGGTTGAGGTTTAAAAAAATATTTGGATACAAGAAGCCAGTCATATGAAGCTCACCAGCAACAATGTGCCAAGCAGAGGGAAAGCCTTGTGCAGAGACTCTGAGGTAGGAATGTTTTGCTATACTTGAACCAAGGAAAGGTCAGTATGATGGGAATCCTGTGAAATGGGGGAGAGTGGCATGAGATGAGGCTGGAGATGAAAGAGGGACAGAATCATATAGCGTATGTTGGTCCCTGTAAAGAATTTGAATTTTAATGCAGTGGACATTAATTGAATAAGTTCAGCATTTGGTAGCCTCTGCTCCACTTTGTCAAATATTTGCGCTAAAAATACCAGCTATACTGTCTTCTGTAGTTTTATTTTTTAAGGTGGTGATTTTCAGCTTTTTGGAGATCCATATACTCGCCTTCTCTGACAGCATCTACTGTAGTTTGGATCTTGAATGTCCCGAAAGCCCATGTGCTAAAGGCTTGGTTCCTAGGGTGGTGCTCTTGAGAGGAGGTGGACCATTTATGAGGTGGGGCTAGGGAGTCCTTGGGTTATTGTGAGCATGCCCTAAGGGTATTGTGGGACCCCCAACCTCTTCCTCTCTTTTGCTCCTTGGCTCATGAATAAGCAGGTTTTTGTTCCTTCAGGTGCTACTACTGGATGTGTTATTTTGCCACAGGCCCTAAAGCAATGGGGCCAGCAGATCCTGGATTATATCCTCCACAACTGTGAGCACAAATAAACCTTTTCTCTTTATACGTTGATTATCTGGAGATTTCATTATAGTGACAGAAAGATAACTAACAACACCTCTAGTACCCTCTGGGCTAGCATTTTCTTTGCTTGATTCTGTTTTTTTTTTTTTTATTAAACTTTCACCTCAGAAAGAGTGCAAGCTTGATAAACTCAGCATTAGGTTTTAGAGATTCATGTTCCCCCCATCCACAATGCCTTAGAGCTTCTTCTACTTCTTAAATGCTCAGTAATAATTATTAATGAATCACTTAATTCCCTGAAGTAGACTAGAGGGGTGTTCAATGCCTAGGAAGATGTCATATACAAGAGTGAATATGCATGCCAAGTCCAGTTGTGGAGAATGTGTTTAATGATGAGACTTAGTGAAACAAGAGCTAAGCTGGAATATTTGTTGGTAGACAATGACTTTGTAAGGGTCTTAATAAGTTAAAGTAATATTTAGTTACAAATAAAGTCCTTTCATATGCTAATAAAACAATTAAAATGTGGGATGGATGTATTTTATTAAGAAATTTTAAAACTCAGTAAGAAAATAATTTTCTAAAGTTATTCTTTTCTGTTTCACATGACTAGAATAAATGATTCACTGTTT
The DNA here is from genome assembly GCA_020662805.1 of Glaucomys volans. Lineage (NCBI taxonomy): Eukaryota > Metazoa > Chordata > Mammalia > Rodentia > Sciuridae > Glaucomys > Glaucomys volans. The sequence continues at coordinate 243,961 of JAJEJO010001351.1, read as the reverse complement.
TGACCTTGGGTTGTCTTGAAGTTTCATTTCCTATACAACAGAATTTAGTAAGCATGCCTGTGTGTGTGTACTCTTTGTTAATTTGCTCAGCTCCAACTTGTATAGTTGCACCACAGGCTGTTCTCACTACCTTTTGTTAGTGCCATGAAGTGCAGCATTTCCTTTCCCAGGCAGTTTCTGCACAAACTATTTTGCTTAAATAACTTCTACCTTTGATATTCAGCTATTTGTTGAGTGTGGCAGCTTTGGGGTGAGGCTTTCAGTAACAACCTGTAATAATACTAAATTAGTATTATTTAGCAGTTTGTAACTCATAGTGACTATCTATTTTTTCCCATTCCAATTAATTAGTAAGGGTACTTATGAGCACTGCAATTAGAACTAGAAGACCTAGTTCTAATTCTGCCTCTGCCTTTAAGCCACTCGATCTGCTTTTATTTTCGTCCTCCAACCCCAATAAAAAGTGGTGAGGTAGTATCAGCAGTTAGTCTTTAACCGTCATCTAGGTCTGAGACTTTCATGATTCTAATATTCTGCATTTGCTTTAAAAATCTCTGGTGTAGATGGGAATTTACTCATTGCCCTATGCTATCGTCTACTGGGGCTTCGGGAAGGCTTTACCTCTGAGCTATGTTTCCAGTCCTTTTTATTTTGCCAGCTGGATTGCTGAGGCTGGCCTGAAACTTGTGATCCTCCTGCCTCAGCCTCCGGAGTTGCTGGGATTGCTGGCTTCACTATTTGCTCAGCAGGGGCTTTTACTTTTAAGCCCTGGGGGAGGGGTGGCGGGGAGAAACTAACATTAACTGAGGGTTTACCACCAAGTAAATGTAAGGTGAGGAGTTGGACTTCACACACAATCTCATTAATTTAATCCTTCTAACAGCCGTAAGGTAAGGGTTAATACTATTTTATATATAAGGGGATAGATGGCTCATCCCAGATGTTGACTGCGCGGTCCCTGCTTTTATAAGTGTATATGGGGGTAGAGCACTTCTAATATTTCATCATTTTGTGGCCAAATTCTCAGGGGGTGAACACCTTAGGGAGTGCTTCAATCAATGCTGAAAAAAAAAATCCTTTTAAGAACGGTACAAGATTCAGCAAACAGGTTCTCTCTTCCGAAAGAAGGGTAGGAATTGCTTACAATGGAGTACCGGGGTAGAGTGCCCTACAGTCTCGGTGAGGGGTTTCTGCCCAAGGGGGCAACTAGAAAGTTTAGCCTAAGGGGACGATTAGAAAGCGTCTACCACGTAACGCAGGGATCTGAGTACAGAGGCAGGACTCGCGCTCCTGCGCCCTGTCAGGTCAGCTTAGGCGCCTCACTGCTGGAAGAGTCCATTAGAGATGGCCAGCGCAGGGTGTTCCCGACGCCAGAGCGCGGACTTGGTTGCCCGCTGTGCAGAGGAAAGCATGTTTCTGTGGGCAGCCACCCCCACTCTACCGATCAGGTGAGCGGAGCCCCGGGAACCGCGAGTTCTATTGGAGAAGGGAGAGGATGGAGGGGAGCAGGAGGGGGAGGAGGATGGAGCCCTTCTTCTGACCCAGTAGTGGGGGAAAGGAATCAGCCGCCAGCGGAGGCTTGGGGACGGGAGCGATAGGCTGGACGAGGGTGTGAGGAGGAAGGACTGGCAGGGCGCGCGCAGATGTTGGTGTCCCCAGGGCAAGGTAGGCTACGACCTGGGGCTGTGCTCCTTGCATCCCAGTGGCCCAGGGAGGCGCCACAGCATCCGCGGTGCTTTGGGGTCGCTGCTGCGGCACCTGTTGCTGAAGGTGGGAGGCAAAGGCGGTGCAGAGGGCGGTCCAGGGCTGGGGTGCGGGGAGGCTGGGCGGGCGCTGAGTTGCGGGCTGTGGGTTAACTGGACCGAGCGGAGGGTGTGCATCCTGCCCGCGGCTTTCCAGTGAGCCTACGGTTTCTGTCCACCCGCCCCTTTCAAAGCTGCCTAATCTCAAAGGTGAGAAGTGAATGAGCAGAGTGAAAAGTTTCCTTTCGTCTCTTTCTACCTGTTTGATACTCGAACTCTAGCTTTAAAGTCTGCATGGAAAATAACCGGTCAAGAACGGCACGCCATTGGTAATAATTGATAACCGGAAGGTTGAGATAGAGTCTTGTTAATGTTCCAAAATAACCACTGCGTTGGAGAATATCAGTGAGATATATTGATATCAGGGAATTTGGAATTCTCCTGGAATTGTAAAAATATGCTTGTACGTTTTAAATGTCTTGAACTATCTTGAAATTGATATTTTTCTGAAAACTAAAATTAAGAAATTTGACAATAATTTCATCAGGGGAAAACTGCTTTTAAGTTTCAGTATAAACTTGAATGAAAGTTTTATTAAACTTTTCACATCTCACGAAATCCATGGCTTTAAAAAATGTTTATAGTTTATAAAAGTATGCAGCACTCTTTTAGAAATTGTCACCTAATTTTAAAGATCCATAATTACTAAGAATTAGATAAAGCTCAAAAATGTACCTTAACTAATATAGCATTATTAAAAGATTCTTGCTAAGGTTATCATTACCTTAAATTACCGAAGAGCTTTTTCCTTTCTTTGTGTGTCATGTTATCAAAAGAACTAGATGAAACAAACAAAGACATTAAAGAAAAAAAGATGTTCCAGTTAGGACACAAATGAATACCAGCAATTTATTTTGGGGTAATTTCCTAGGCTAAGTGGCAATTTCTTAAATTTATTTTTTTCAGATAAAAGTAGGCTATAGGGAGGTTTCAAATGCACTCTGAAATGTGTTATAGTAAAATAAACTATGTGTTATTAGTTACATCTTGGCTCTGCCATAACTTACAGTGACTTTGTACATTCAACCTTTTATCTGGGCCTTAGTATGTTTATTTATAAAATAAAATAAAAGGACTAGGTGATTGCAAACACTTTTTTCAGCTAAAAACAAATAAATCACTCAAAATTATAACTTTTAAAAGAAGTAACCAAAATACAGCCACTAAACTCAAGCATTATTGGATATTCTTATTTCCATGATGGATGAAATTAGGTCACCCCTTTCTGAATACCTGCTAACTAAGGAATTCTGAGAAACCCTTCAATATGGGTTATGGTAGTTAACATATCACCATCATTAAGTTGAATAGTATTATTATTATTATTATTATTATTATTATTTTTGTGGTGTTGGGGATTGAACCTAGGACCTTGTGCATGTGAGGCAAGCACTCTACCAACTGAGCTATGTTCCCAACGCATAAGTTGAATAGTTTTGTCTCAAAGTACAGATAAAGACACTGAGATGTATAAAGTTTAATATTCTTGCTCTAAATCCCCAGATGGATCAAAGGTCTTTCCTGAGTGCTCTTAGTCCCTACTTTATACTGAATGCGAGCAATAAAAATTGAAACTGCCTATAAACTGAAGTAGTCATAGAATATGAGTCTAGAATGAGGCAAAGGTAAATTATATAACAACACTGAATTTTGATATGCTCAGATGTAGAACTTATGTGTTAAATGTACAACATTTTAATAATATTTATAACTTTATGCTGCACATGCATTTATTAAATTGAATAATAATTGTATTCATTGTCAGTGATAATATGAGCTATATTTGGACACAGATATTTTTCTAGTAATAAAAATGACTAGTGAAATAATGTGGGGGGGAATGAAACTTATATTAAAGCTAAAATATGCCAGCTGTCTTTCTACTTGGAGGTGCCCAAGCTCGAGACAATGAAGATGCTATACTTATAGCAGAAGGGTATTCAGAGCAGAGTTAGCTGTGACTAAAGTCTTTGTTCATATTCCCTTGATGAATGGTAATGGTATGCTGAATTTATTAAGTATATACTATACTCAGGAATTAAACTAAGTACTTTAAATAGAGTAATTTTATGTTCAATAATGAATTAAATAGTATGCTGATTTGCAGATTAAGAAATTAAGGCAGAAAGATCTATACCCTGGGAGGATCCACAAAGAAAATACTTTGTGTATTAGATTAAGTGTGTGATGCTTCATTGTTCAGAAATTCATAGACCATGAACACAATGAATTCCAAAAGCACTGGGACAAGTCTTGAAGACCAAACCCTTTATTTTGCATTTGAGGAAACTGAGGCCTAGAAAAGTTGAGACTCATTTTAATTCACCTGTTCTATTTTCCCAATTATAACTTGAGTCATGTGTACATTCTCATAAATACGAAGTATTTTAACTGATGACCTTGGTTATTCATTGTTTGATTTATTGCCACTCTGTCAGATGCCACCTCATGCCCTTTCTTAGATTGATACCCTTCTTTCATTGAAAATTTCACCAATTAGAATGCAAAATTGGTTGCACCAATTAGAATGCAAAATCCTTGAGGACAGTGACTGTATTGTATATTTCTCTAGTATCTGTAGGGCTTAGCAAAGTGGTTAATCTACTAAATAAGTGACCATGTTATCTATTTGCTTGTGACAACTCATTATTTTGTGCAACATGTGCAAATTCTACATAGTGGAAGCACTGTGAAATCACCTTTTTTATTTTTATTTATTTATTTATTTATTGGCATACAGAGGGCAACTAAACTATTTGCAGGTGATCCAAAGTGTATTTGGCTCCATGGATGATTGTTTTGTGTGATTAGAAAACAGTGTGTTGCCATGGAGAGATTTGGATGAGTGAGTCCCTGATTTTGTGGGAAAAATCACACAGTTAAGCTTCACACACATTTTAGTTTATCTCTCTCTTTTTCTCTCCCTGTGTTTTTTGACTTGGAAATAACATTGTTTTTCAAAGTCACGTGGAAAGTTCAAACAGTATAGGAATAAGGAAAGATCAGAACAGAAACCCCTGTTTTGCAGAACATCTAGCCAGGGAGATATCTTTCTTCCCTTAACTCCTGGCAATTTGAAACTCTTTTTAGTCCTAGTATTCTGTCACTCTCAGGCAGTTCTGACTTTATGTAAATAAATATATTTGTTGAGAAGTGAAGATGAACACACTATAATAACCCATACTCTTTCTTACTCCATGCAGAAGGGAGTAGTACTGAAAGGTGATTTCCCCATGTCCTCACATGCCTACTTTATTCCCTTCACGAGGCTGGACCAGGAGTACAGGAGGCTTCTTTATAATATATGGATGGTTCCCCAGTGCTCCAGGGGGTCAGGCCACATAGGAAGCCACAGCATCCCAGCACTGTTGCAGATAAAGCTGCAGAGGAGGAGGAGGGTGGAGCTGGGACACACAAGGCTGCCATAGTACAAAGGCTGTGTTTTCTGATTCCACTATGACACACTATACACTTTAAAATGTACCAGACCAACTCCCTCCCTCAGTCGCTGGGCAGGTGGTCATGGGGCCCTTTTCTGGTGCATTCAGGCATAAGTCTGGCTATACCTCAGAGTGAAGGCAGGATGCAGACAGGGTTTCTCTCTCATTCATTTAGTGTTCTGGAAACCCCATTCATATAAAGGGGAAACATTGTTGCAGTAATTGTCCATAAATGAGTTTTGAAGTAATTCTCATAAAATTATTGGTATAAAGGGAGGCTTTGAGTCTCTTTGAGACAGGCAATGACAGCTCTTTCCATGTGGGTGAATGTAAGTACACTGAAAATATGTTTTAAAGATAATGTTATTTAGTTATTTTAATTTCATAAATTTATTTGTTATTTAAAATTCCCTTTTTCTTAGGCACATTTTCTCTTCTCTTGGTGTTTGTATAGTATATATTTGAGCATAGTGTTCTATCGTGCTTTATTAGGGGCTTAACATGGCTTTAATCCAACCATCTGTTCCCATCTTGGCACATCAGCATATCTGAGGTGCTTGGTAAGGACTAAATAAATTTCCCACATTTTAAAGGTTAGGGAAAGAGCTACCTTTATGAATAGATTTCACATGATTCTCAGCAAGACAATGGTGCAGAAGTGGAGTAAAAATGCATTTCATTCTCTGAAGCACAAGGTCCCCTGTCTGTCTTTAGTTGTGCTGAAAGGCAATTAGCATTTCAACTAGCCAATTTGGTTACATGCAAGGAAGTACTTGGGTTTATAATTTGCTGCTTTCTGTCTGAGGCTGAGTGCTAGCTCTTACATAATCCTCTCCAAGTAGCCTTCTCTCCAGCATAGTTATTGTTGCTGGTCTTAAATAACTAATCAACAGAGAGTTTTCCTTGTCTTCAGCTGTAGGGTGCCATAGGACAAGGAAAATGAAATGCCAAGCTAAGCTAATAAAGGGATGATTGTAATTATAAATAGTCTTTATTGAAATGTGGCACAGGTTGAAAGATATAAAATAGCTTCAAATAAAATGCAGCTCCAAAAAGGCATTGTGTGGCACCGTTAATAGTTTATTTTTGTATGTAATATTCACAATAAACAGAGAGTATATATATTGGCATTAATTGAGCTAAGATGATTCAAAATTAACAATAAAGAAGCAGTTCTTAATTACTTACATTGACTTTACTTGTTATGCAAGAGGAAATGCTGTAGGGGAATATGAGTCAAAGAAAAAAATTTAAGTGTTATAACGAGTGACAAAGTGCCCTGAGACATTTTATGGAAGTAATTCAAGGTTTTGTATTTGTGTGCTAATGGAAAATAAGATTTTGTTACCTTATTTAGTCATAAATTTTGATAATTAGGTAATATTAACATACTTCCTGTGTATTCTCATATGTCTCTGCAGGAACTACTGTATGTTATGATAATCCTTTTGTTAGACTAATTGGAATGATATTAGCCTTTAATCCATGTCATGGGGCAGTAATTCAATTTAGCTCATCTTTTAGTGTAGCACTGTTTTTGCATAGCTGTACATATGTTATCATTTGAAAGTAAAATAATACTTTTATTTTTCAAAAAATGTTGGCCTGAATGAAGGCATTATTGAAGTGTTTTAGATAAAGCATTTCAGATGATCAATACAGTTTTGATAATGTGAAAGAATTGTATTGTCTCCTATATTTTCCATCTGTGATTGTAATGGGAAAGCCCTGCCTGCAACTGCAGCTATAGTTTATCATTCAGCTAAATTCATGATGTTGATAAGCAGGAATGAAATGAAGACAGCTCAGGGATCCTCTGCTAACAAGTCAGCCAAGGTTGGAAGGTGTTCTGGAAAAAGAGGAACTTGTTCTGGAAAAAGAGGAACTTGATCTGAAATGGTATCTGGAGAAAGCACAGAGGGGTCTAGAGAAGGGCCTTAGGTGTGGCTTAGACCAAAGGTATAGAGGCAAGAGTGATTCAGATGTCTTGTCTCCTGCCTGAAATGTTGAAGGAAAAGAGAGCTGGAAGTGCAATTTCTCTTTTATAAATTGAACTATAACTCACAGTATGTGGCCTTTTATGCTTCCCTTCTTTTACTTATAAAATGGTTTTAGGATTCACCTATGTTGTACCATGTATCAGTATTTCAGTTTTTATTGCCAAATAATATTCAGTTGTATGGGAATTCTTTTTATTTTTCCATTTATCAAATGATGGATATTTGGGTTGTATTTACTTTTTGACAATCATGAATAATGCTGCTATGGACATGTGTACAAGTTTTTTTCTATCCACGTGTTCAGTTTTCATGGTTATCTATTGAGGAGTGGCATTGCTGGGCCACATGGTCTTCCTGTGTTTGATGAATTGCTAGCAGTTTTCCACAGTGTGGGTGCCATTTCACATTCTAACTAGCAATGTTTCAGTGTTCCAGGGTTTCATATCTTTGTAAACACTTGTCTGCTTTTTTGATTCTACCCATTTTAGTAGGAATGAAGTGGGATCTCATTGTGGTTTTGATTGTGATACTAAGCTTTTTTTCATTTGGCTCATTTGCTCTCTGTATATTTTCTTTGGAGAAATGTCTTTTGTAGTCTTTTGCCCATTTTAAAATTGGGTTATTTGACTTTTTATTGAGTTGTGGGAATTTTTTGTATATTCTAGATATGAGTCACTTTTCAGATATATCATTTGCAAATATTTTCTTTCATCATGCAGGTGTGATTACATTTTTACTTTCTTAATAGTGTGATACTTTCTTAGAAACAACAGCAAAAATAAATTATGGTAAAATCAATTTATCTAATTTTTCTTTGGGTTGCTTGTGCTTTTGATGTCATGTCTAGTAAGCATTGCCTAATCCAAGCTCATTGAGATTTGTAGCTGTACAGTACATTTTATAGTCTTATCTCTCACATTTAATGCCCACTTTTTTTTGTGTTAATTTTTTATATGGTTTGAATAAGGAGATCCAACTTCCTTCATTACATATGGATATCCAGTTGAAGAGTTTATTCTTTCCTTAGTGATGGCTTGCACCATTATAAAAAATCGATTGACCAGGGATTGGAATGTAGCTCAGTGGTAGAGCACTTGCCTAGCACATGTGAAGCACTGGGTTTGATCCTCCCCACCACATAAAAATAAATAAATAAAATAAAGCTAATTGTGTCCATCTAAAACTAAAAATATTTTTAAAAAATTGATTGACCATTATTTCTAGAATCTCAATTCTTTGTCATTGATCTGTTTATCTTTCTGCCCGTGCTTAATTGTCTTGATTACTGCAGTTTTGTAGTAACCCTTGAAATCAGGAAGTATGAGTCTTCCAACTTCATTGAAAGGTTGTTTTGGCTGTCTTGGATCCCTTGCATTTCCATCAGCAATTAGGAACAGTGGGTTAGCTTCTAGAAATACCCAGTTGGGTTTCTCACAGGAACTGCATTACATTTTTTAATAATCACTTTGTAAAGTAATGCCATCTTAGAAATATTAAGTCTTTCAATTCATGAGCACAAGATATCTTTACATTTAGTTTACTCTCTCTCAATGATGTTTTGCAGTTATTAAGTGCACAATTCTTACACATCTTTGGTTAACTTTTCTTTAAGTATTTTTATTCATGTCTTCTACAACTAGTGATAGGTATGTCTTTTTTAACCTTGATATCTCTCTCTCTCCCTCTCTTTCTCGCTCTCTCTCTTTTTCTTATTCTCACCTAATTTTTCTGTCTATAGTTTCCAGAACTATGTTGAATAGTAGTGATAACAATGGACATCCTTATCTTATTCCTGATCTTAGGAAGAGACTTTTGGCTTTTAAACCAAATGATGTTAGCAGTGGATACACTTTCTTTATCAGGTTGAAGATTACCCCTTTATTCCTAGTTTGTGAGTGTTCTTTTCATAAAAAGGTGTTTGATTGCTTTTAAAGCAACTATTTGAAATGTTCATTTTTTTAATATTAATGTAGTACATTGTATTAATTGATTTTTGCATTGTTGAACCAATGCTGCATTCCTGGAATAGATCTGACTTAGTCATGTTGTACGACTTATTTTATTTGTTTTTTTAATATTTTACTGAGAATTTTTGCATAAACATTTGTAAGAGTTTTAGTTTTTTTTCTTTTTCTTTTTTTGTAATGTCTTTGGTTTTGTTTATCAGGGTAATACTAGCCTTATAAAATTATTTGGGAAGTATTCTTTCTTTCTAAGCTTGTGGGAAATTGATGTTAATTCTTCCTTAAGTGATAGAATTCACGAGTTAAGTCATTGGATCTGGTCCTGGGTTTTTCATCATGGAGATTTTTTTGGTTATCAATTCAATCTATTTCATTGTTATGGATTTACTCAGATTTTCATTCCTGCTCTTCCTCCTCCTCCTCCTCTTCTTCCTCTCTTTTTCAGTACTGGAGATTGAACCCAGAGGTGCTCTACCACTGAATGACATTCTCATTCCTTTTTATTTTTATTTTGAGATGGGGTCTCACTAAGTTGCTGAGGCTGCCTTTGAACTTGAGGTGTTCCTGCTTTAGCCTTCTGAGTCCCTGGGATTGCAGGCATATGTCATATCAGTTTTGGATGTTTGTATCTTTTGAGAGATTTGTCCATTTCTGTGTTATTTAATTTGTTGGTAAACAATTATTCATGGTGCTCTTTTATATTTAGCTTTAATTTATATGGTTGGTAGTAATGATCCCTCTTGAATTTTTCACTATATAAATTTGAATCTTCTCCCTTTTCTTCTTAGGCAGCTTAGCTAAATATTTGTCAACTTTGTTGATCTTTTCAAATAACTAACTTTCAATTTTGTTGATGCTCTCTTATTTATCTATTCTCTATATTTCATTTTCATATTAATCTTTGTTATAGTATTTTATCTGCTTCATTTGGGTTTACTCTTTTCCTGTTTTCTAAAGGAGGAAGATTAGGTTGTGTATTTGAGATCTATCTTTCTTTTTATATTTATACCTATTTGTTTTCCTCCAAGTACTACTTTAGCAGTAGCCAGTAAGTTTTGGCATGTTGAGTTTTTGTTTTCATTTGTCTCAAAGCTATTTTATGATTTACTTCTTTGATTCTTTGGTCCCTTAGGAGAATGTTGTTAATTTCCATATAATTGTAAATTACCCAGTTTTCTGTTATTTGTTTCCGATTTCATTCTCCTGTGGTTAAAGAGTACTTTGTGGGACTGGGGTTGTAGCTCAATGTTAGAGCACTTTCCTGACAAGTGTGAGGCACTGGGTTTTATCCTCAGCACCACATAAAAATAAATAAATAAAATAAAGATATTGTGTATATCTATAACTGAAAAAATTTTGAAAAGGGTAATTTGTATGAGGAAGTTTAGTAACATTATCAAGTTAAGCTGGATATGTAGCCCCAGTTAGTTACTCAGGAGACTGAGGCAGGAGGATCACATGAGGTTGGGATAGCCTGGGTAACGTAGGGAGACACTGTCTCTTAAAAAAAAATGTTGAGGTGTGTTTATGACTTTATATAAGATTTGCCCTGGAGAGTGTTTCATGTACCTTTGACATGATAAATATTCTACTCTTGTGGGGTGATGTATCTATAGATGTCTTTTAAATCTAGTTAATTCATAGCATTGTCTAACTCTTTGTGTATGTGTGTGTGTGTGTGTTTATGTGTGTGTGTGTGTGTGTGTGTGTACTTGCACATTTTTTTGTTTAGTTGTATTATTCATTATTGAACATGGGATACTGAAGTATCTATTATTGTTCAAATATTTGTTTTTCCCTTCTGTTTGATCAGTTTTTGGCTCATGTATTTTGGGATTGTCTTGTTGGGCGCTGATGTTTATAATCGTTATGTCTTTGTGATGGATAGATCCTGCTATCATTTCAAAATGTCCTTCTTGTTTCCAGTACGATTTTCTTCCATAAGTTTATTTTGTCTAATATCAGTTTAGTGACTTCAGTTTTCATGTGATTACTATTTGCATGTTTTTCCATCTTTTACTTTCAACTTATTTTTAACTTTGAATTTAAAGTGCATCACTTACAGAGAGCATATAGTTGAGTCATTTGAAAAAAATCCATTCTGCTAACCTCTGATTTTTAAAAAAAATTTTTTAATTTGTTCTAATAAGTTGTACATGACAGAATGCATTTATACATTTTGAGAAATCATGCATAAATGGAGTATCATTTCTCATTTTTCTGATTGTATGTATTGTAAGATCACATCAGTCATGCTGTCATATATGTACATGAGGTAATAATGTCTGTTTCACTCTATTATCCTTCCTACCCCCATAGCCCACCTCTGATTTTTTAATTGGAGATTTTAATCCATTCATTTTTAATGTAATTATCTGTAAGGTAGAGTTGATGTTTGCCATTTTTCTATTTTTTTATATGTATATGATTTTTTCCCTCATGTTTCTCTCTTATTGCCTTTATTTTAAATAGATATTTTCTAATGAGTTATTTTAATTTCATGGTTGCTTCCTTAAATATATTCTTTTCATTTATTGTCTTATTGGTTGCCTTAGGTATTACAGTTAACATCGGAACATATAGCAATATAATTCACATTAATATCAACTTAATTTCAGTATGAAAAAGCTTTGCTTCTATATTATTCCATCCCTTATTTGTGCTGTTGTTACCATACAAATTACATCTTCATTCATTATGTGCTCTTCAACATAGGCTTATACTTACTGTCTTATGTAGTTGTTTCTTAAATCAGGACAAAAAAAACAGTTGTAACAAAAATATACTTATGCTATGTTTCATTTTATTTTATTTTTTTGATACCAAGGATTGAATTCAGAGGTGCTTAGCCACATCCCAAAGTTCCTTTTTTTAAAATTTTTATTTTGAGACAGAGTCTCACTAAATTTTTGAGGCTGACCTTCAACTTATGATCCTCCTTGGAGGATCTCAGCCTCCCTAGTTGCTGGGATTACAGGTGTGAGCCACTGCATTCGGTTTATGTTGCATTTTATATTTAGCCATCTAGTGTTTTTTATTTTTTCATGTGGATTCAGGTTACTCTCAAGAGTCCTTTATTTCACCTTGAAAAAACTTCCTTTAATATTTCTTGAAAGTAAGTTTGTGAAAAATTCTCTTAGTTTTTGTTTGAGAAAGTCTTAAATTTCATCTTCAAGTTCGAATGATAGTTTTGCTGGATTCTTGGTTGATAGTTTTTTTTTCCCCCCCAGCACTTTGAATATATCAACCCAATTGCTTTCTCACTTCCTTGTTTTTTCATAAGGCAGCAAATATCAGTCAGGATCACTTTTATGTGATAATTTGCTTCTTCCTTGCTGCTTTTAAGATTTTTTGTCTCTTGCTTTTGACAGTTTGATAATTATGTGTCTAGATCAGGATCTCTTTAAATTTATCATACCTGGAGTTTGTTCAGCTTTTCAGACATGTAGATTTTTTTTCATCAAATTTGGGAAACTTTCTCTTGTTATTTCTTCAAATATTCCTTCCATTATGCATATATTGGTATTTGATGGTATCCCAGGTGACTCTGAGACTCTGTTCATTTTTCTTCCTTCATTTTTTTGTGCTTCAGACTAGTGTTTCACTTATCTTAAAGTTTACTTACTCCTTCTGTCTACTCAAATCAACCCTTGAGCCTTTGTCATTAATTAATACAGTTATTGTACTTCCAGAATTTGTTTTTTGTAATATTTTTAATATTTTTATGATAGTCTCCATTTGGGGAGAAATTATTTTTATACTTAATTTTTTTTTTAAGTTTTATACACATGATTTCCATTGGTTCTTTGAAAATATTTAAAACCACTAACATAACATCTTGGATGTTCCCCAGGAACACTGTCTCTTTGTCACTGTTAATCCCCTGTATATTGACTGTACTTTTCTTGTTTCTTTGCATGTCTTGTACTTTTTGTTGTTGTTGAAAATTGGTCTTTTTAAGTAATGAAATCTGTTGCTTTAGAAATCAGATTATCTTTCCCAAGGTGATTGCTGTTGCTGCTTTTGTTGTTGTTTGTTTGCTTAACAAATTTTCTAAAGTAATTTAAAAATTATGCATTTTTCCATATATATGGCCACTGTAATTTCTGCTTGGTTAGGCTTAGTGGTCAACTGATGATTGGACAAAGGTTTTCTTAAATCCTGAGAACCAGTATGTCTCCCAGATTTTGCCAAGGAGCTCCATGTGCATGTTGGACAACATATTTAGCCAGGAAATGGGAGGCAAGACAGTTTATCCTGAACTCATTCCTTTATCCTGCTACAGTAGACAACGTTAGCTCAACAATTAATCAAGACTCTGGTTATGGTTTGTATATGGGGTGTCCCATCAAAGCTCATGTGTGAGGTAATGCAAGAAGGCCTAGAGGTGAAATGATTGGATTATGAGAGCCTTAACCCAATCAGTGATTTAATCCCATGAAAGGGATTTAGTGGTAACTGAAGGCAGATAAGGTGTGGCTGGAGGAGGTGGGTCCCGGGGTGTGCCTTTGGGGCATATATTTTGTATCTGGACAGTGGAGTCTCTCTTTGCTTCTTGGTGAGATGTCTTGAGCTGTTTTCCTCCACCACACCCTTCTGCCATGGTATTCTGCCTCACCTGGAGTCCTGAGGAATGGAGCAGATTGTCTGGACTGATACCTCTGAAACCATGAACCCCCAAATAAGCTTCTCCTTAAAGTTGTTCTTGTCAGGTCTTTTGGTCACAGCAGTGACAAAGCTGACTAAAACATCTCTCTTGCTGTCATCTCCAAACACAAATCAAACATCCTAGAGTTTTGCTAAAGGCTTTTCTACCGCACTTAAAGTGATGGAAACACACAGGAGGTGGACAAAGATATGCAAAGCACTTCCACAGTTCTCCCGATATAAATTTCTCTTCAGAAAATCCTCTTGTACTTTACCTTTTTGAAATTTTTTTATATACCTGATATAGGTGAGAAAATGTGAGGGAATTCAAGTCAACAAAATTTCCTAAAAACAAGAACAAACCAAGTTCTTCAGTGTCCAAAGTAGTCCAATGTCTTACAAAACTATTTTTATTAACTTTAAGAGGAATTCACATATCTTATTATAAATAATCACCATAAATAAATCTGTATGAGACTTTTTTAAAAAATATTTTTTAGTTGTTGATGGACCTTTATTTAATTTGTTTATTTACTGTGGTACTGAGAATCCAACCCAGTGCCTCTCACATGCTGGGCAGTGCTCTATCACTGAACCACAACCCTAGCCCCATGTGTGATACTTTTTGATTGAGCATGTTACATTGGAATATATATATTTTTGGTACTGGAGATTTAACCAAAAGCAATTTACACTGATCCATATCCCCAGCCTTTTTTATTTTTTTAATTTTGAGACAGATCTCACTAAGTTGTTGAGGGCCTTGCTATGTTCTGAGTCTGGTCTTGGACTTGAGATCATCCTACTTCAGCCTCCTGAGCCACTGGGATTATTGGCATGAACCACCATGCCCACCTGAAAAATATTTTTAAGCCCTCGTCCAGAAATTCACTTTTTTGAGCATTTGTTCACTAAATCATAAACAATTGAAAATAATCTTTGAGTATAAATGCAAAGCAATTCAATCCCTGTGTGGCAGTTTTATATCATATTTAAGTATTTGCTTTATAGAAAGTCAGGAAACTTTGGAGATTGTTCATGTGTTAGATGCCTAGAGTGCATTAGCATTTATAACTCAGTAGTATGCCTGTTAGTTGAGACTTTAGAATAATATGTGATTAATAGACTTCCTGGAACCTGTTTTAATGAGTTTTACTTCATCTCCACCATATTTCTCACTGTTCACAAGTGATATCATGTTGGAGGTTGGCATTTAGTTCATTCATTGCTTACTGGAGCATTCTAACATGGGCTTGTAAAACATGTTGAGCTGTGCTTCCACCTTTCACATTTTATTATAGTTACTGACCTCAAAATTTATTCTGTTTTTTAGAATAATTTTTAGAGATATTTAAAAATCCTTGATTTCCTGGCAGCATCTATTTAGAAATCCTATTCCTAATCGTCTCACCTCCTAACACCTTTCCCCTCCTTCCTGAGGCTCACTTTTTTTTTTTTTTTTTTTTTTTAATAATGGGATTGAATCCAGAGGCACTTTACCACTGAACTACATCCTCACCCCTTTTTATTTTTTATTTTGAGACAGGATTTTGCTAAGTAGTTTAGTACTTCTCTAAGTTGCTGAGGGCTGGCTTTGAACTGGTGATCCTGCTGCCCCAGGCCCACTTCTTTCAGCAAAGGAGATGATCTTAACCTTTATCCAACCACAGATAGAATTAGGGCCTTATACTTGCCTTCTTTCATTGCTTTGCTCTATTAAAATGTCACAATAGCCACAAATAACATTTATAGTTACTTACTTACAAATAGCAATCACTATGAGTTTGAAATTGGATTGGTCTTAATATATAGTAAAGTATTAGTTATAGGAACTCTGCTATTTAGTGTTGGAAATAACAGATTGTCGTACCAATAAGAGACTGAGTTTGGTGATGGAGAAAAAAGAATAAAATGCACTTTTCATTTAATAATATTTTTAACATGATAGGTGGTATATATACATTGAGTTTCCAAATTATCTTCTCTGTATAACTGTTAGCAAGATTCCTTTGCTAATAAAGGATATTAATTTAGACTAGTGAAGAGCATGGATCTGGATCTTGAATTG
This sequence comes from Glaucomys volans, assembly GCA_020662805.1. Classification (NCBI taxonomy): domain Eukaryota; kingdom Metazoa; phylum Chordata; class Mammalia; order Rodentia; family Sciuridae; genus Glaucomys; species Glaucomys volans. Next base: position 228,040 of record JAJEJO010001351.1, on the reverse strand, counting down.
TACTTGACTTTGCATTTCCAGGGCAGGATCTTGGCAAATACATTTAATCTCTGTGCATCTCAGGTTCCTCATCTGAAAATGGGCTCACAAATAGCACATTTGTTGTACTTTAGATGGTTGCTTTGAGGATTAAATGACACATGTAAAGCAGTTGAAGTTGTATGTGGCCCTGAACCAGTTAGCTGCAGGTAGCTTATTCTGTCACACATACAAGTCCAAATTGTTGGTGATTAAGGTGCCTTAGGACCACCTTCTTCATTAGCTTCTTTTTCCTCTTCTAGATTTTGAAGAGGATTTAAATTTACCTTGATGCTGCTAGTGCTCAAGCTTCAGCCTTTTTGTATTTAGCCTTGTATTCTTCTACTTGGACAGTGTCCCACATTGTATATACTCCAGTCATAATCAACCACTGTACAACTTCATGGCTTAAAATACCACTTATTTTGTTAATGAATCTGCAGTTTTTGGTAGGGTGTGGTTTGTGTTCCACACAATTTGTGTTCCACGCAGTGTCTTGGATATCCTCTTCCAAGATGTGCCACTTAACGATGTATTGGCAAGTTGATGGAGGATATCAATTCCCTGGCCACTTCTATTGGTCAAGTAGCCACAGAATATACATTTAAGAAGAGGGGACATATACTCATTTGTAATGGAAAAGCCAAAATTTTTTTTCTTTTCTTTTCTTTCTCTTTTTTTTTTTTTTTTTTTGAGACAAGTTCTTGCTGTGTTTCCTAGGCCGACTTTGAACTCCTGAACGCAAGTGATCCTTCTGCCTCAGCCTCCCAAGTAGCTGGGACTACAGGAACAGATCCTATTGTGGATCATATTTTAAAGCCACCACACTGCTGTTATTAATAAAAATAGCAACAAAACAGCTATCATGGACTACACTGAGCAGGTTGAGTAATCTGGCAGTGGGTGTAGCTTCTGGGTTACTTCAGAAAGGGAGAAAACTACTTAAATTTTCTGAAGACGTACTCATTCATGCATTTATCAATTGAAATTTGGAGTTTAAGGGCATGTATATCATCTTGTTTTATACATATATACACATATATGTCTGTTTATATATACAAAACAGAAAAAGTGAGTTTTGAGAAATTATCAAGATGCAGAATTTCAAAGAAGATAATAAATGGAAAACCAACTACATAACCAAGATTTTCTCACACATCACATATATATATAAAAAATTCAGAGGAATTTGGTATGAAAATTTTTTGAGGTGAAACTAACATTGGTCGAACTAGGAAACTGCTGTGCATACCCTCTGTCCCTCTTACCCCCTCCCATGTGCATCTCTGTAAGTATAGTAAGAAAGGCTTCAACAAAACTCTTTGGAGAATTGATTTGTGTTTGGAGATGATAGCAGGAGAGTCTTGATTAATTTTTGAGAGTTAAGATTGCCTGTTGTTGCAGGATAGAGGAAAGAGTCCAGGATGAATTGGTCTACTTTCCATGGCAGGGGAAAAGGAAGTGAGTCCAGGGCCTAGCCATGAAACCCATGATAGGGATGTTTAAAGGGATTTTGTCCAAAGATAGCCTTTCGAGTCATGGGGAACCTGGTAGTAATTTGCTGTGGATATACTGCCAGGGGCACAAGCTGAGAGGTAAACTGAATCAGCCATCAGACCTAGCCTGCAGGTTGGGGCTTGAAGTTGGTGGAGCCTAACAATGAAAACTGTGAGGACTTCAGAAGTATCCATGCGAATGACTTCACTAGGTCAGAAGGAACAAGCCTCCTCATGGCACTCCAATCAAGTAAGAACCTTTCCAGCCTCTTTCTTTACTTCTCAATCCTGACCTCACCCATCCTCCACTTGCTCTTCCCTCAGTGGTGATAGAATCCAGCTGACCAGTTGAGGGAAGAAGAGAACTACAAAAGAGAAAAGGACCTCAACCTTTTCTCCAACTGTATGCCTCCAACTCACAGAAGTCCCTAGTTGGGACAGGAGTAGTTAATGTTAAATTCAGGTTAGAGCTTGATTTTCATGTGGAGTTTGCCATGAAACTTTTTTTTTTTTTTAGTTATGAAAGTTCTCAAAGATATACAGAGATACAGAGAATAGTAAAATGAACAAATGAACTTCTTTACACTCATGGTCCACAATTGTTAATTAACAAGATTTTTCCATACTTGTTTTATGTGTCTCTGACATTACAGAATATAGCTATGAAATATATGAAATTTTTTTTTTACAACACAATCATACTTCTTAGAAAGATAAAAGAAATTCTGTGGTACATTCAATAATGAGTCCAAATTCAAATTTCCTTGATTGTCTAGAAAATGTCTTTTTACAGTTGACTTCCTCTAACTAAAATATAAATTTAAGTTCTAGATCTTCTGATATGACAGACTTTTGAAGTCTTTTTGGATCCTTTTCCCCAACAGTCCATTGACTTGAAGAATTTTGGCAATTTGTCCTGTAGAATTTTCACATTCTAAATTTGTTTCCTTCCTCCTTTTGCATTAATTAATTAATTAATTAATATGCTTCTTTGTCGCATTTTCCCCTTCTTCCCTTCCTTCCTTGTTTTTTATTTTTTTAGAGACAGGGTTTCACCATGTTGCCCAGACTGTAGAATTTCCTCCTGTTCAGTCTCCTAAGTAGCTGAGATTATAGGCATGTGCCACCAAGTCTGGCTTTATCCTCAGTTTTTCTTGTAAACTTAGAAGTTAGCCTCAATGAGAGTCAAATTCTGCCTTTTGGGGCAAGAATGATACTCAGGTGGTGCTATGGACTTTGTACTGGTACAAATCTGGAGGCACATCATGTGTGCTCTGTCACTTTACTAGCCCTAGTATTCAGTGGAAGGTTCAGGTGGTAACAGCCTAATCCCTCCACTGTTGAGTTTTCCATCAACTTTTTATCTAGTTTTTTCATCTAAGAATGCTCACTTCCTTTGTTATTTTATTATGGTGTTACAGATAGGTGTCTTTCAGTCTTGCCATGTAGGTGGAATTTTTCTGTAATGAAGACCTTTTTCCTTAACAGCTAGGCTATTTGGTTACTCTGAAAAGTTTACCTAGGATAAACCAAATAAATGTTTAATTCTTTCCCTTTAAATATTCATTTCAAAGTAAGGAATTAGTGTACCAGTTATCTGCAATGGTGGCATTGAGATTGGTTTATTATTATGAACATATGGGTTTATATATTTAGTGTATTTCTAAAATTTGTAGTCATTATCCTTTAGATACTCAAAAATTTTAACAAGGGAGCAATGGGACTCCTTCCACCTTCCTGTTGTGACCTCTTGATGTAACCCCATTAAACTTCCTTGCCAGTTCATTTTGCGTTTCCTTCCAGAGACACCAGTTTATTTCTCTAATTCGCCCTAGTTCCTTTTATTGGAGAATGGTGTTTAGAGACAAAAATCTGATTACTAGAGGTGCTAATGTTTCTGAGTTGTCCTTATATCTAAGCCATGGAAAATGGACAAAACTAGGAAATGTGGTGCATTTTTACAAAGAAAACATATCATGAGGTGATGCTAATATTTCATATTTAAGTTTAATCTTTCAGAGACAACATAATTAAAAATTATTGTCATCTTAGTCTTATGTAATTATTGTTTTCTCCTATAACATGTTTTTCAAAATATATGCTTTACCATATATAGATTGTGATTTCAAGGTATGTATTCTAAAATATAAAAAATTATACAATAAAAATACCAATACTAATAATAACACTAAGAATAATGAATTCATTCATTATTCTTTGTGGCTGTATTTGCCTTCAGAATTTTTTTTCCTAAGGATTGACAGTCAAATACTATGATCTTAAGCTACTAGAAATAATTCATTTGTCTGTTATTATGTCACCATTTGATTCACAGTTGTCTTGTTTTTGTTGAACTGTATATACTTAGAGTTGTAAAAGAAGCATTGGCTGTATAAATTCAAATCTATTAAAAATTGTCATCTATAGGGGGCAGAAAGCAATAGGTGAATGGAAATGAGAATTCTTTGAATATACCTTGTTATATAGGTTTAATCTTAGATTAATGTAAATGTGTTATATATTCAGAAAAAAAATTAGATTAAAAAATTCCACCTGGAAATATCAAGTAGTGTTTTGGAGGTCTGAATGTGTAATTTAGGGATAATTTAGACTGGAATTGTGAATTTGAGGGATGGTATTTAAAACAGTGGAGTGAATGAGACACAGTAAGAGTGATTGTGGATGGAGAGGCCTAGGAACTGGGATTCTGTAACATGCAGAGGTCAGGAAGAAGACCAGGATCCAGAGAAGGAGGCTGGGGCACCTACTGAGTGAGAAGAAATACCAGAGGACTGTGTCATCAGCAAGTCACATGAAAAAGGGACTCAAAGAAGTAGTAAGTCATCTCCCTTCCTATCAGTCAAGTTTGTGTTGCTATCCTTTCACACATCCTAAACCACAAGTCGATATTTCAAGAGTTATGGGAGCTTGTGGAAGTTAGGGAAGCAGGAAAGATTTAGAGTTGGGAGAGATCACTTTGATACTGAGAAGTGAATCCAAGTTAGAAGAGAAATCCAAGTAAGTCATGTAAAAGTTTCTTTGCTTACCTTCTAATAACCTCAAAATTTCCAGCTAATTTTGCTTAATGTAAATGGAACTCTGGGTTTAAAAGATCAAATTAAAATTTCACATTAGAAGAATAAGAAACAAAAAAAGTATTTTCTTTCATGAATTGTAAGAAACACAAAGAGAAAAATGATAATAATATTTTTTTTCAGTCCAATTATTTATTGTGAATTTTAGGAATGTGGGTATAAATCCAGTGTGTTTTGTATGCTGAACTCATTGATCAAAGTAAAAATAATGAAATAAGTAAATCTGAGGGAGTCAGATTGTTAGAAAAAGACTGCCCATATTTCAGTTTATGACAGTGGAGGTCCCATGTCAAGAGATGAAAGGTATCATAGTGCATGCACTTAGTGAATTCTAGGAAAGGCTGTCTTTGCTCTTGCGCATTTTATTCCAAGGTAAGTTTTATTTACAGAGATCTCACAGAAAGCTTTGAGATACATGGAGTAAAGAGAAATGTGGCTTCTCTCCTCAAGCGATGCATTGCACCTGAGGGGAAAATGGAGCATGGGAGAAATGAAGAAAATAGTTTGGAAGAGTCAAAGAAAAGATTGAACTTTGTTTCAATTCTATGTTCTTTAGCTTAAATGATTTTTATGTCGTCTTTATTTTATTGAAAAAACACCTGAGTATGAAACATTTCAAGAAGTTCAGTTTTGCCTATAGGTTTGAGAATACATTTATTTAATTTCAATTATGATATTGTAGCTCTTAAATTGCAATTAACCCTGGGGGTTTATACCAAAGTTCAAGTGTTAGAATAGGGGTGTAAATGATTCCTTGTAAGGCTTAGAGTTCTAATTCCTAGTGTTTTGCTTTTCAGAAACAGGATAATCAAGCTAAAACATATCCAATGCAGAAACTAGGGAAAAGATAAAAAAGCACAAAGAAACACCAGAATCAGTTGAAAGCCTTTCACCCAACGTTGACCTCTGGTCTTCCAGTACTTTTCTATGTGCACACTGTCTTGTATACATAAATGTATGTGTATGTTTGTTTATTTTAATGTAAAATACCTTATTTTACATTAGCATTGAATCATGAAAGGTAAATTTTAAATTAAATATACTCTGTGAGTTGGGCTTGGTGGTGCATGCCTGTAATCTCAGGGACCTGGAAGGCTGAGACAGGAGGATCACAAGTTTGAGGCCAGCCTTAGCAACTTAGTGAGGCCCTGAGCAATTCAGCAAGACCTGAGGACTGAGGATGTACTTCAGGGATAAAGCACCCCTAGGTTAAATACCTAGTACCAAAAAAAAAAAAAAAAAAAAAAAAAAACCCACCAAAAAACAAAAAACTATATCTGTATCTGTATGTATCTATCTACATATATACATATAATCTATGATGTTTCATCATATAACTTTCCTCATTATTTTAAATAATATGTAAGAAAATTAAAATGACACATTACATTTGACTTGGGGGATTAATTTATAAAACAGAATATGATCTAGTTCTGGTTATCCTTTGTTCTATACTATACCACCCCAAAACTTAGTGGCTTAAATTAATTTATGGTGCTCTTTTTTACTTCTGGGATTGAAGGGCTTCAGTGGGCTCTTCTTGCTTGGGGTCCATAGAGTTGTAGCCAGGTAGTGGCTGAGACTGAAGTGACCTGCTTAGTCACTTGGCATCTGTTGTCAGGGTTGTGAGGTCATGGCTGCACATGGTCTGTGTGGGTGGCTGGATGATATCTGTCATTCCATGTAACCTCTCCCTGTGGCTGGCTTGGGTCTCCTGGAAATTGGTAGTCTCAGGTGAGCAAATTTCTTACATTGTTGCTGACTTCCACTGGAGCAAACATTCCACAACAGCCTGGCAGAAGCTTCAAAACCTCTTCTGACTTAGTCTCAGAGACCCAGAACTCTGTGTTTCTATTGTGTTTTGTTGGTTAACCAGTCACCAAAGCTCAAATTCAAGGAAAGAGGAATTACACTCCATTCTCAAAAGGATTAGTAGAGAATTTGCAACTGTCTATAATCTATTGCAAGTGACCTTATCCAGTTTGAGAGGGTAATAATATACTTCTTTTGTTTTTTTCCTCAGAGAGGGAAAAGAGAGCAGAGAGTAATTAATAGTAATGTCTCAAAGAATCATGAAAGCATATTCTCAGAAGCATACATAAATAGTGGATTTTTTGTAGGTAGGACTTAGGTATTCCATTTTTGGAGACAGTCTGAGGAGATAGAGAAGAATTTTGAGATAGGGAAATAAAATTCCTTAAGTGTTTAAACTATTATAAAGTTTAAGGTTGAACAGTTAACATTGATGGAGATTCTGATGCAGTAGTGACAACAAAGAAGAACAGACATTGTTATTTCAATTGTAGTAAGATATACAATTATTTTTATAAAAACTTCATAAATTAGTATAGAAGATATAGTTGGGAAGTAAAAACTGTTCTAAAGAGGATTCAGGAAAGAAATCATGAAAGAGGGAATTGTATTCAGATGTCTTAATTTTAAGCATCTCTATTGCTATGTACCCAGGTTTGAGACTTTAGATAATACCTGGTAGATAGGAAAGACAGGAAGTATGTTTTGAATGTTGTTCAATAAAGAACAAATGTTAGATCTAGCTGCAGCATATCAATAGGGTCCTCATTTCTTACGCAAGTTTGCTTTAGTTTCTTTTAAACTCATGTGCATGAGCATAAGGACTAAGCTTTGAAAAAGACTCAACACTAATCACTGTATTTGGAAAGAGCCTTTTCGGAACCCTCTGGCCTAAAGAAAGCACGAAAGAAGTGGTACAGGCAGTGCAGGGATCCTCCTGCAGAGAGTTTTACTAGTCTCTACTAGGAGCTGTGTCCAGTGAGGCACGAGGCTGCAGCCTTAAGCATCAGGCCTGGACAGATGGAGGACAATCAACTTTGGATAGAGGAACCAGGTATAAATGGTTTGTGGCAGCTTAGAGCCCTCTGTTCTGGGAGACACAAGCCCTCCTTTAGGAATGCATAAGCCGCTGGAATTCTGGAGCAAACAAGTAGGGGAGCTCCAGAAAGTAAAATGAATTTCTTGCCAGCATGGTGCATGGCATCTGTAGGATTTATTTTAATTTGAAGAAACAATGGAGTGGTGATCCATTTGCACCAGGGGTATTGTGGGCTAGTTCGTACTTGTTACACTCTAAGGATTGCAAGGAATGAATTAGTCATTTTTGTCACATGACAGCTGTAAGAAAATTCTAGTCAAATCTAACCAGATCACATTGCCCAGGCTAAGTCCAGGTTTCGTCCCTACCATTTGTGTTTAGCTTGGCAAGTAGTTTAGCACCTTAATCTCGTTTGTACTTCTTTTTTTTCTTTCTTTATTTTTTAAAATTTTTTATTTTTTTAGAATTATTTTTACAGACTGCATTTTGATTCATGTACACAAATGGGGTACAACTTTTCTTTTCTATGGTTGGACTCAGTTGTACTTCTAAACCTGTTTTCTCATCAGAAAATGTGGAATTAAATCATCACCTGAGAAAGTAGTCATGAGGGTTAGATGAAATAATGTACGTAATGCTCTTAGCATAGTGCTTAGCTTACAGTAACCACTAAATAGTGTGCATTATTGTTACTAACTCACTCAGTTTACATTAACAGAACCATAACTTCTACAAGGATGTTTCCAGAAATAGGACTTTGGATTGAAAGTATTTTTAGTAACTAAAACAGGAATTCACTTTAAATGTTTCTGATTGGTTGACTTTTTCAGTTACCCCAGCCTCAAACCAAATACTAAAACCAGAGATTGGGCTGCATTTAAAATAGCACTTAATAGAAAATAAATGCTATATCCTTTAATAATAAGAGAAGAGGAGAAACATTTAATTTTGGAATATGTGTAGGAATTATATCATGACTACAAAATCCCCAAAGAGTGGAATTTTAAGGTAAAAAGAAACTATTATATAAGTGAATGCTTTGAGAAAAGTAAGACATATTTACCAAGCATGTTCATAAAAGCCAATGTATTATTAGGCAATTGCTTTTCTGTGAAGATGAATTTAAATCAAATGTGATAAATGCCTGATTTAAAATAAAGAAATCAGGTGATCTTATAGAAATGTTTTATACAGCTCAGACTCATCTTGGTTGCTTTTTTAACATTTAAAAAATTTGTTCTTTTTAGTTATATACATGGCAGTAGAATGTATTTTGGCATATCATACATACATGGAGTATGATTTCCTGTTCTTTTGGTTGTACATGATGTGGAGTTACACTGGTTGTGTATTCCTATAAGAACATAGAAAAGTTATGTCTGATTCATTCTCCTGTCTCCTATTCTCATCCTCCCTCCCTTCCCTTCATTCAGTTTTGTCTAATCCTGTAAATTTCTATCCTCCCCCCCACATTATGTGTTAGCATCCACATATCAGAGAGAACATTCTGCCTTTGATTTTATGGGATTGACTTATTTCAACTAGCATGATGGTCTCCAGTTCCATCTATTTACCAGCAAATGCCATAATTTCATTCTTCTTTATGACTAGATATTCCATTGTGTATATTTATCACATTTTCTTTATCAATTCATCTGTTGAAGGGCACCTAGGTTGGTTCCATAGCTTAGACATTGTGATTTGAGCTGCTATGAACATTGAGGTGGCCCTGTCACTATATTATGCTGAGTCTTTTGGGTATATGCCAAAGAGTGGGATAACTGGGTCAGATGGTGGTTCCAGTCCAAGTTTTCTGAGGAATCTCCATACTGGTTCAGAGTAGTTGCACCAATTTGCAGTCCTACCAGGAATGTGTGAGTATTTGTTGGTCTCTCATTAGTAAACTCCTATGCATTCCTTAAACTGAAATTTTTTTTTTTTACTTTAACATAGACTATTTTAATGTCTGATCAATGTTATTCACACTTTGATCAGTAAAAAACTGGTACAGAATGAATTTATCCTGGAGTCAGTGCCATTTCCAGAGGTGTTCAGCAATCTTTTGTAGATTCATTTTTAGCACCTGGAAGATTTTTGCCTGTTTAATAGATAATTTTATAACCTTACCAAGCAATATAGAAATTCATAAAAAACAGATCTTAGGATTTTTCATTGTACATTTGTTTGTTTATTTATTTATTTATTTATTTATGGTGCTGGGGATTGAACCCAGGGCCTTGTGCTTGGGAGGTAAGCGCTTTACCAACTGAGCTATATCCCCAGCCCCTTTGTTGTGCTTTTTATTTATAAGCTTCCTATTTTATGAAATTGGGAAGCCAGAGATGTCTAATCTCAGAGATTTTTCCACAGAATTACAAGTATATTGATAAAACATTGTAGCATACTAGATTTATTTCTCAGAAGTTTAATGTCTGTGAGACAGATGGAGAAATAAATTAATATCTTAAAGTCACTGACCTCAAACTTCCTGGGATAGAAAATGTGTGATCCAGATTTAGGTTTTATAAGTTTCAAAGTTGTTGAGGAATATAGAAGTTGGGGGAAGAGTAAAGTGTATTCAGATACTGTCATTTCAAATTAAGATGCTTATTTTAGAAGCATTTTGTATAGTCTTTAAAGTCCTGTGGGTATTTTAAAAATTATTAAGTGAAGGGATTTCATTTTTTAAATGTATTTTGTTTAAATTAGAAAATGGCTACTTGCAGGGAGGGAAAGTAGGGGGAGGTTATGGGGAATGGAATTGGCCTAATTTTGTTATAAGCATATACAAATATGTCACAATGAATTCCACCATTATACTTATACTGTGTGAATAAAAATTTTAAAATAAATAAGTAAAAAAAATAGCTACTGGCAATGACAATAGATAATATGGCACTTAAGTCATGACTAGGGTGGGAAGAAAAAAAAAGAGAATTACTTAGGTGGACCATAGTGAGCTTCTAGTGCTTTACATAAATAATTGAACAACATTTATTTAGCCAGTGTGACCACTTTCAAAAAGTTACTTTACCTTAACAAAGTGCCTGCAAGACCAAAATATTAGTGTTTTTTTCATATCATTGTTATGCTCACACAATTCTGTTTTATGTTAATAAATGAAAGTGATGACCAGAAGATGGTATGTTGTGAACAAAATTAAATAAAAGCCTACCTTTTATTAAAACAAATAGAGAACAGTAATAAACTAAAAAATATTTTTTTCTTCTTGGAGATTAGGGAAAATCCCATTCTACTAAATAATCTCTGTGTTAAACTAGAACTAATATGTGAAACCGCAAACTTTCACAGTTAGACTATTATAACATCAGCTGCTAAGTGTATCAAAACTGGACATGCAGCTGCTTCTATCCTTGGAGTACAATCAATCACATTTATGATTGTTAAAACTATAGTAAACTGAACTGATAGAGAATTAATGAAGATTAAAGAAGAAATGCATGCATTAGAAAACAGAAAAGTTGTGGACTTGGTAATTAAATCCAAGATCAAAGTATCCAGATGAAGTCTGTAGGTGAACAGATGAGGAAGTAGACTCTTTGAAGTTCAGCCACTGCCCAAGTGGCCACATGGTGAGCCACAGGGTATACCAAGCTGATGGGTGCTGCTGCATTTTCTTCATCATGATACTGCCATCCAGCAGCTGACCATCAGACAAGTGTTGGAGACCAGTGTGAACTCTTAATGGCTAGAAAATGGCTCATAAATGATATTGTTAGAGACTGTACCATTGTTTCAAGAAACTGACTGAGGAAATAGTAGAAATCACCAATCAGTTGGGTACTGCTGGAGGCTTGGACAATAAGAAGGTGCATAGCATCATTACAACTTAGGACAGTATAACCAGTGGTTTATTAGCAGAAGACATCATGAGCTTAGATACATTGGACTTCAGAGAATTTAAAGAACAAAATCTGATATTGTCAGTTAATCTCTCGGCAACACATCTTCAAAAACTGAGGGCTGCGATGGTTCTGTATTTCATTTATTCCACTGGACTAACATATCTCCCTGGCATCGTCTGATTAGAGTCCACCACCAAGGTACTCAGATTTACAGTGCAACATCAAATGATGTTTCATTGCCTGGTATCATTTTTAGCAATGAATAGAAGGGTGGAAATGAGCTTGATTAAGTTAAAGGAAAACAGATTCTTTAAAAAAAGGGGAGGAGAGCTGCTGCCCATAGTAACTTCCTTCCATAGAGTATGGTGTAGAGAGGGGGAAAGAAGAGTAACTTTACAGCCAAGAACCCTGGCAAACACTACCTCGCCAGCTGATCAAGCTTAACATCAATGTCATGTGAGTAATATGTAACTTTGATATGACACAATAAGTGAGAATGTCACTGACCTACTTTGTCTTCCCCCAAATCCCAGTCTAATCATGAGAAAGTCATCAAACAAATCCCAGTTGTGCTATAAAAACCTATTATTCCTCCAAACTACCAAGATCATAAAAAGTAAAAAAACCCTCTAAGATAAAAAGTCATAGTAGGAGTTCAGCAGCAATGAGGTGGTTAAAATATTTGTGGTGTTTAACCTTGAAGATGGTAATGGGCTTTGGCAGAGAGGGGTTGTAGCTGTAATTCCCATCTCAAAATACCTTCCCTGCCTGCTGGTCTATCTTTTTCTTTTCTACCCCTGCCCCCACCACTTTTTAAGCCTGGAGGAAGTACAACCTTACTATAGACAGAACACCAACTTTTTCTCACTGTGTAAAGTACTATTCTCCCTCTTTGGGCTGATGAGTGCAGCCAGGCTGTGGGCATTTCCAGACTTCTCTTCCATCTGTGGGTCTGAGGTCTGTTAAACTGTGTAGAAGTAGCTGATATCCTGAGTCAAGTTATGGGGGTCATCCAGAAACATCAGGAGCTCTACCATTTTTGTTTTTTCAAACAGTGTTGTAATTCATTCCCTCTCTGACTTGAGGTCCATGGTGGGTTTTCATTGCTCTTTTCAAACTTTCCCAGGTTCCTGTTGTTCCACTTACCTCAAACATTATCTCATTGTAATTTTGCTTCTGTAGGGGTTGGGACTAGAAGGAAGATGGATCCTCACTCAGGGTAGTCTAGGATACCAATGCTGTTTCCTGACCATGTGGATTTTGAAGGTCAGGAGACTGGAAACTTGCACCTGACAGTGTAGAGTGGACTTTTTCCTCTATACCTTTCAACTACCTTAGGACTATTCTTTTTATTTTGTTTTCTCAGTTGAGGCAACTTGATGTTCAGAGAAGGGAGAGACCCAGATGTGTCCAAACTCATACAGCTAGGAAGATGGCAGAGATCAGATTAAAGCTCAGGACTGATTCTAAGTCCAGTGCTCACCTTCTGTTTTGGAGATGACTGGGGGCTGAACACCTACGTGTCCAGCTAGAAACCTACAGTAGGATGCTCACATAGGCATTGCCAAGGATGCTTCCTGTTATCCTATAAAATCAAATTCCTGGGGCACTGCGGGGAGGTAGCACGCAAGGTTGTGTGTGCATGCACACACCCACACTTCCTTTTTGACCTTTGAATGATATGGATGTGAAAAATATTTTACCTTCCTCTTTGACTCCAGTCTGAGAAGGCATTGGGAGGGTCCTGGGGGGAAAATTGTCTGAACAACAGCTGCTTCTTGCCTAATTCCTGCCATTTGATGCCATGGAGAAATGTGGACCTGGATTTGCCAGTTCTGGTAAATTTGCAAAATAATCTAGAAACCCATATGAAAGTGTGAATCTTCCCCAATTTTAAATCTTGACAAAAGTGATATTTTGGTATTATTTTTGTGAACACAGTTTGGACTACAACACAAGTCTCTGGCTTCTGGATTGAAGCTCCTGGGTTTACAATATGAAGTCACCTTTTGCTTTCTTCTTTTCCTACCTCAAGGGCAAATCATTCATTTAGAAATTGCAGGTGACTAAATTCTTCAGTAAAAACAAAACATGCCCAATAACTAGGTATAGAAGAAAAACTTACAGAAACTGTCTTGTATTCACGCCCTCTGCTGGAATATTAAATCTTAGGGGATAAAAAAATATTGTTTCTTTAAATTTGACCAGAACTAGCCGGGTGTGGTGGCGCACGCCTGTAATTCCAGTGACTCGGGAGGCTGAGGCAGGAGGATCGTGAGTTCAAATTCAGCCTCAGCAACTTAGTGAGGCCCTAAGCAACTCAGTGAGACCCTGTCTCTAAATAAAATACAAAATAGGGCTGGGGATGTGGCTCACTGGCCTAGTGCCCCTGAGTTCAATCCCTGGTTCAAAAAAATAAATAAATAAATAAAATTTAACCAGAACTAATTAGATCTATTTTCTATGAAATCTTAATTTCAAGAAAATTGCTTTTTTTTTTAACTTGTCTTTGAGGTATATGTGGAATTACAAAATTATTTTTATTTGTGAAAAGTTGTAGGTTGGCAAAAATCTATCTTTAGTTTCTTTAGACCTCTACTCATAATTCAATGAATGGTTGATTTTGAAGATGGAGGGGTGCCATCTAATGGTGGCTCAAGAAATCTTAGCTAAGCGCTTGGTCCTTAGTTTTCTAAGGAACAAAAAGACAAGTATGTCTTTACTGTTCCTTGACAGAGACGTTGTCACATACTCAAATTGATCAGCTATGAGGACATATCTTGACTGACTTAATTGCTTTGGAGTTTCCCTTAAAAGATTTAGAGCAGTGAGAATTTCATTTCATGCTTTGTGAAAGTGGGATGGAGAAAGTGTGATTGAAATCTATCATCATCTAGATTTCCACATAGTCCCAATATTGAAACTTATATACAGGGATCTTCCTGTTTCCTTGCTGGGTGTGTGTGATCCAGGCACGAGCAGCTTGAATGGCTTTGTGATTGGTTTCTTGGTGACTTATGCGCATGGGAGTGGATGGTCTCATGGAAGATGCCAAGTGGAAACATTTTGGAAAGATAGAAATCAAAGTTCAAATACCTGAGTTAAAAGTCTTTATGTATCACATCAAATATTTACTTATCCTGCTTTTATTAAGTGAAAGGTTGCTTTTAGTTCAAGCTGCACTGCTGTTCAGTCAAATGGCTGTTATGGAACCAGTCTTATGTGTGTTATATTTTTTTTCAAAATATATCATGGCTTATTTTGAATAAAATAATACTATCCTAAAATGCATTTTGCAAAACTTTATAAACATGTTTATTATGCAAATATAAAATGAAAACATGTCAATTATTTTATTCAACTCATTACTTAATGAGGGAAACAATAAGGTGTTAATACTGGTTCAAGTGAGAAACAAAGAATTTATAAATACAAGGATAAAGGAATATTAAGATTTCTGGGTTAGATGTAAAACTGGTTAATGTCCTATCATTAACCTTTGAATTATCTATTTCATTAAATAAAATTGTTTGTGCCTTTACTGGAAAAATTTTCCAAATTTTTATGTGTACCTTTCCGAAGTTTGTTGGAGTCTTTTATCTATAGTAAACAACTATTGATTAAGCAGAATACATTTCTCTAAATATTGGGTGGGCCTATGCAATTGAAAGTAACTGCCACAGAATTAATAATATCAAAATGACTATATTACCAACGTGTTACACTGATCCAATGCAATTCCCATCCAAATGTCAATGACATTCTTTGCAGAACTAGAAAAAAAGTTATAAAGTTCATTTGGAAGGATAAAACATCCAGAATAGCCAAAGCCATCCTGAGTAAGAAGAGTGGTGCTGGAGGCATCACAATACCTGATCTCAAATTATAGTACAGAGCTACAGTAACAAAAACAGCATGGTATTGACCCCAAAGCAGACACAAAGACCAGTGGAATAGAAGACACAGGGACAAACCCACATAGGTATAGTTTTCTGATACTCAACAAAGGTGCCAAAAACACATTGGAGAAAGACAGCCTTTTTAGCAGATGGTGCTGGAAAAACTGGAAGAGAATGAAACTTAATCACTATCTCTCACCCTGTGTAAAAGGCAAATCAGAGGAGATCAAAGACCTAGGAATTAGACCAGAATCTCTGAAACTGCTAGAAAATGTAGGCTCAACACTCCAACCTATTGGCATAGGCACCAAATTTAGCAAGAATCCTGAAACACAAGAAATAAGACCAAGAATCAGTAACTGGAATGGCATCAGATTTAAAAACTTTTGCACAGTGAAGGAAATGAGTGTGGAGAGAGCCTACAGTGTGGAAAAAGAGCTTTGTCAGCTGCTCTTCAGATAGGGGATTGATATCCAGAATACATAAAGAACTCAACACCCAAACAAACAAACAAAACACCCAACCCAGTTAATAAGTGGGCAAAAGAACTCAGCAGACACTTCTCAAAAGAAGAAATACAAATGGCCAACAAATTCTTGAAAAAATGTTCAACATCTCTAGCAATTAGGAAAATGCAAATATAAACTACACGGATTTCATCTCACTCCAGTCAGAATGGTAATCAAGAATACAACTATAATAAATGTTGATTAGGATGTGGGAAAAGAGGTACACTCATACATTGGTGGTGGGACTGCAAATTAGCACAACCATTCTGGAAAGCAGTATGAGATTCCTCAAAAAACTAGGAAATGACCCAGGTATCCCATTCCTTGGTAAATATACAGAGGATTTAAAATCACACTATAAAGATGTAGCCACATCAATATTTATAGAAGCACAATTACACAATTCCAAATTATGGAACCAGCCAAGATGCCTATCAAGAAATGAATGAATAAATAAAATGTGCTAGATATACACAGTGGAGTTTTACTCAGCCATAAAGAAGAATGAATTAGGGCATTTACTGGTAAATGGATGGAAACGAAGCCTGTCATGCTAACTGAAATAAACCAGACCCAGAAATGCAAGGTTTGAATGTTTTCTCTCCTATGCAGAAACTAGAGTAAAATGAGGGGGAAAAAAGAAGGGGGGAGTGGGAATTCCTTGAAAATAGAGGACAGACCTGTGAAGGGGATCAAAGAGGAGGAGGAAAAGGGAGGAACAATGGAATGAATCTGACCAAACTGTCCTATGTGCATATGTGAACATACCACAGTGAATTTCACCTTTATATATATCTATAGTGCCTTATTTAAAGAAAAAACTATAAATAAATAGAAGAAAATCAGTAAAGGGAGCAGGGGGAGGGAGAAGGGGAGGAAAAGAGGAAGTGCTGTGGTCTGAATTGGAGCAAATTATATTCTACAGATGTATAATTATGTCAAAACGAATTCCAGTATTATGTATAAGTATAATGCACTAATAAAAATGAGATTATACCTGAAGCAGAATCTTACTGGAAAAAAAAACTGCCACACACTTTTTGCCATATATCCAAGTTTAGAATGTTCTTTCTTAAATTAATCATTACTGTGAGCCTCATGTCTGTACCCACAGGCTTTGGGAGTCACAAGCAGTGGGAGAAATGTGAGCAAGGACCTGAGGCATTCAAGTCCAATGTGGCTTGACAATTGAGTGGAGAATGGTTCTCCAGTGAAAAGGTAGGATCTGTTTGTGCTCAGTCTTAGTCCACAGGAAAGAGCTTGCATTTACTGAATGCAATTAAAAGCCTTTAAAGATTCTCCTATAAAATCTTTTTATTATGGAAAGTTTGAAATGTACAACAAAATGTTGAAGAAATCTTTTTGTGAACACAAATGAAATTACCCAATGTAGGATTCCATCTTTGGTCCTTTGACTCTCAATTTAGTCCTCCATTATTATTATTCCTCTCATAATTCTTAAAAATATTTTTTAGCTGTTCATGAGCCTTTATTTAATTTGTTTATTTATATGTGGTGCTGAGAATTGAACCCAGTGCCTCACACATGCTAGGCAATTGCTCTACCACTGAGCCTCAACCCTGGCCCTCCTCTCATAATTAACATATGGGAGTTACATGAAAGAGTAACAAAGTAGTTAAAAATATGAAGGTGATGAAAACAAACTGTAAGAAGCACTTAATGGGAAACTCTAAAATATCCTATACAATTATAGGAGACTGGCTTTAAGGAGATCTCAAATATGTAAATTGAGAAAAATACTAACTGTAGACATATATCTTTGATACTGCATGTACCTACACCACTTAAAACTTTTTACAAAAAGACTTTGAAAATTATACAAACCCGTAAGGGTAAAAGGAAGAGGAGAAGAAACAATAGGTGTGCAGTTTTGGAGCCAGCAGGCAGATGGATGAGTAGTAATTGGCTTTGCTTACCCAAAAGAGCTTAACTGTAAGCCAGCAGGTCTAAACAGCCAGAGCTGCCCAAAGAACCCATGGAAAGTACAGGCAGTGGAACCACCAGGAGTCTTTATAGCTTTGATGGCAGGCAGGCAACTTGATGGGGAGAAAATTGCTCCAAGAGAGCCTAAGAATCGTCACCCCCTCTGTCCTGCGAGGTTGCTGACTTCCCCCTTGTCCCTTCGGACCTGTTGTGAATTCTCTCTGGGAATGTGAAGCCTGATCTTTGACCAGTGACGTGAGGCATGTTTGAGGGTAAGGCTCCTTAAGGAAATGGGAATAAGGGACCGACCATCTGATGACTGAATACTGAGATTCTAGTCCTTTGTCCTGTTGGGTCCCAGAAGTCTTGGTCTTTATATAATTTTATTGATGAATCTCTAATGATAATGATGTGTAGGTGAGAGCGTAAACACGTTATCAACATGAATATCTACCTGGAAGCCATTTATCCCTCTCTTCCTCAACATCATGGAAAGAGGTGCTTATTCCTGTCTCTGTCTGCAGAAGAAAACAAAGTCTGCTCCAGGAATTTTTCATAAAAAATATATGTATATATGTACATATATATAGTATATGTATGTATTTTATATGTATATGTATGTATACATACAAATGTATATGTGTATGTATTTTATTTTATTTTATTTATTTTTTGTTACTGGGGATTGAACTCAGGGGTGTTTAACCACTGAGCAACATCCCCAGCCCTTTTTTGTATTTTATTTAAAGACAGGGTCTCACTGAGTTGCTTAGGGCCTTGCTAATTTTCTGAGGTTGGCTTTGAACTTGAAATCCTCCTGCCTCAGCCTTCCAAGCTGCTTGGATTCCAGGCATGCACCACCATGCCTGGCTAAGTACATATTTTTTATAATAATAATATAAATATATACATATATATTTGTGGGTATATACACATTAGTGTCATTTATATATACGAGTATATATATGTATTCACATTAGTATCAACTATCTCTTGCAAGATACAAATGAAGTTGACAACAGTAGTAGACTATGGGTAGGAGAAGCATCTGTCAGGTGGGGCCACTGTAAAGGAGACTTACTTCTCACCATTGACCTTTTTTTTGGTTATTAATATTGTGCCATGAACATATACAAGTTATTATTTTATTTTATTTTTTTTTTGGCAGTGCTGGGGATTGAACCCAGGGGCTTTGTGCTTGCAAGGCAAGCACTCTACCAACTGAGCTATATCCCCAGTCCCCTATATGCAAGTTATTTAAAGGTAAATAAAGTGCATTCCTTAAAGATTAAACATAAATAAATAAAAATAAAGGTAATTGTATGAGCTATAGTCTGAGAGACTGTTATCTTTTTCATTTAATAAATGTTTCCTCTCACATTTATTGCAGCGCTATTCACAATAGGCAAAATGAAATCAACCTAGGTATCCATCGATGAATGAGTGGTTACAGAAAATGTTGTATATATAAATATATACAACATATGTATATATATACATATATATGGTGGAATATTATTCAGCCATATAAAAGAATGAAATCATGTCATATACAGCAACATGGATGGAACTGGAGGATGTTATTAGGTGACATAAGTCAGGTGCAGAAAGATAAATACTGGCTTTTCTCACACACACGTGGAAGCTAAAAGTTGATCTAAAAAAGTAGAGAATAGAATAGTGGTTATCAGAAGTTGGGAAGGTGTTTGGGAGATAGGGTAGAGAGAGGGTGGTGAGTACAGGGGTGCAGTTGGATAGCAAGAATAATTTCTGACACTTTGTAGCACATTGGGATAACTATAGTCAGCAACAATTAATTGAAAACCCCAACACACACACACACACACACACACACGCACACACACACACACACAGAAATGACAAATGTCTGAAGTGATAGGTATGATAGTTAATCTGATTTACTCATTACAATTGTATACATGTATTGAATTGTCCCAGTGCGCTCTGTAAATATGTACACTTTTTATGTTGTCAGAATCAAAATATATTAAGAATATTTCTCCTATTTGTATCATTAGATAGCTACTTGGTTTGTTGCGAAAGTTTTAAATTTAAATTCTATTTTGGTATAAAAAAGGATAAGTTCAACTTTTCTCTTCTTTCTCTCTTTTTTTTTTTTAGTGGTGCTGGGGATTGAACCCAGGGCCTTGTGCATACGAGATAAGCACTATACCAACTCAGTTATATCCCCAGCCCAAAAAGTTCAGTTTTTATTGTACTTACCAAATACGAACAACACAGATTAAAAATTCTTAGATGCTAAATAATTGATGATATGAATGATGCAACTTCTCTTGTTCCATGGAGTAATTCTATAGTTTTAGAATGCCCCTTAGTAAATGTAATAGAATTCAGGTAATTCTAAACTTGAAAACCTTGCTCTATTAGGATCATATTTTCGGTATTAATTACCTGGTGGTCACACCGTGGGAAGATATAGCATTGACAGTAAAAGCTGAAGCTGAGAAGCCGAATCATCCCTTGGATTCTGCATTAGTGCTGTTTGTCTCTTGGGGATCTTCTCCCATCCCTTATAGATATTGAACAGTTGCTTATTTGGCAACTTACAAAAGAGAGTTAACTTTCAAACTGAGAAAAGATTTTTCTGTAAGCTGATTATTGTAAAATCATCAACTGTTTTTCTTTACTTTGTCATCTCTTGGATCTTGAAACTTATTTATTTATTTTTATTTTATTTATTTTTAACACTGTTCATTATTCTACTCTGCTTCTTCAAAGTTATTGGGGCCTGAAGCAGGAGACTATTCCCATGTTCTCAGAACATACTATCCTTGTTTATTTCCTAAGGTACCCAGTCATACGAAGTTGGATGGGGAACAATACTAGTCTTGATAAACAAGATTTAGAATGCTGTGGTTACAACACATTGTTGGTGATCGATGCTGTTTTGTGATATTAAATGTATTATGCTAGGTGATCCAAGTAAGGAACAAAGTAGAGAAAAAGGAAATTTTTTTTTTTTCAAAGGAAAGAAACAGGCATTCAGGAGGATGGTAGAAGAAAGGAATTAATACCTGATTAACAGAAAAAACATGATATTGGGCTTCCTTGGTGACAATCAGAAAAACATAAACTTTTTCAGGAACTGAGTCAATATGGTATACTCATGTCCTGCCATGTTCTATTGTGAAAACAAGCTTAGTCTATCTCGGTGTTCTAAATTTCTAACTAGCCACTCCCAGTTTTGAGGTGGAGGGAATACTGAACTGTGAGTAGAGATGGTGGTGTAAACTTCAGGACCAGAGCAAAGGTGCTCAGGACTAATGCTGCTGCATGCTAGAGTGGACGCTGACCTTCCGCTTGTCATATCCTAAGACGGTTCACACCCCTACAGGTTGGAGATGGGTGGATGAATACTGACCTTGAAAGAGGCAGAAAGTCCAATCCAAACCCATAGAAAAAATTTAATTGGTTGTCTCAGCAACTGGAAAATCCAGAGTAAAGCTGGATTCAGAAACTTAAGCTTGGTTTTCAGACTTGGCTCCTTTCCACCTCTTGATGCAGCGTTCAGTGGTATTGGTTTTACTTCCAGTTTGTGGGAGAGACTGACTCCAATCATTACAATCCCAAACCCTTGAGGTACAGATAAGCTACATCCCTGTGTTTAAGCAGAAGTCTCAGAATTCTGTCTTCTTGACTTTATTGCCCCCATCTGAATCATTTACCTATCCCCATTAGTTTCTTGGGGGCAAGGACTATATCTTAAGTATTCTTGTGTCCTCAGTGATTAGCACAGTGCTAAAAATACAGAGTAGGCATGCAACATACAGTCTATACTAAGCTGTAGTTTGCTCTTCTGAAAGCAATCAATTTGCACTTTAAGAGCTACTCTAATATACTCCAGATTTTAATTCTGAATTTTCCTTTGCTTACAAAATTAGGTGACTTGTTGGTAGACTGAATATGATTATTAGGACTCAAGAACCTGTGACTTTGTACCTGTGTGCTATCAAGACAATCAAAACTTTATAGTATAATTCAGAAAATAAGAAAGAAGAAAGTATCCTAAACCTCATGTCATCTTAACACAGTAAGAAATCTACTAAGGGATGAGAAATTGATTTGCAGGAACAATTTTACCTTCCTCTGAATCATACCCATCAAGCATGGGAGGTGTGAGAACATAGATGGTAGTTGGAAATGAGAGGAGTTGAGGATTGGAGTAGCATGCCATTAGAAAGAGGAGGAAGAATTGTTATTGATGCTGAAGTTATTCTTTCACAATTGTGAAAGAACGAATTATGCACTTTATGATCTTCAAACATATGTTTGAAATTCATTTTATGGAGAAATTTAAAATATGTGGTCTGATGTGGCATGTAAATTTTTTTTTAAATCTAATAAGAGAAAAAGTAACCTGAAATGTTAGTAATATTAGTAATGGTGCCTATTACTTATGCCTAATCTTCTGAGTTTAATAAAATGTAAAGGAAGCTCTAAACACTAGATATTTAGTATGACAGAGGAAAATGTACTTAGTTACTAAAAAAAAAAGACTATTCAGCTTTTGTGTAATTATGCCTGTCTTCTAATGGAAATGTCATTTTCAAAGCTTTTTTTCATCTTTTAATTTCTGTTGAATGCCAACCTTGCCCCAACAACCTTTCTTGCAGTATGAAAAGATGAAAGCCAAGGAGTTGCAATTATCAATGATATCACACTATTTGAGGCATTTCCAATCATGCTTGTTTGTTCATTTTGCATAATCCCAAGCTCGTTGATGTGAACCAATTTAAAATGAATTTAACTGACCTAAACACAAAATCTTGGAGCACTAATTGCCTGGGAAATTGTAAGAATGCTGCATTTGAGTTCATTGGTCCTGACATTAGAAGATGCTGTTAAATATTTAAAATAGTCAAGAGAATAGTAGTCATTTAAATACATGTAACATTTATCAGAATAATAAAGTGCACAATTTGCACAATTTTAGGAGTCTCATAATTATGAGTTTTGTGGCAGTTTGGTTATTTTGCATTAAAGTATTTGAATGCTTGGGAAAAATGTAGCAGAAATAATCTACCAGATTATTTAAGATGGAGATGTGTGATTTGTAGGAATAAAATGTAAGAGGCAGTGTAGTGGTGTTTCTGGGTGAAGAGTCTGGCAGGGGACTCTAGGATTCAAATTCTTCCTCTCCACTTAGCTAGGCATGTTAACTAACAGGACATGTTAACTAACCTGTCTTAGCCTTAGTTTTGTTTTGTTTACTTTTTTTCTGTACTGGGGATTGAACCCAAGGGTGCTTAACCACTGAGTCACATTCCCAGTCCTTTTTATATTTTATTTAGAGACAGGGTCTCGCTAAGTAGCTTAGGGCTTCACTAAATGCTGAGGCTGGTCTTGAACTCATGATCCTGCCTCAAACTCCCGAGCTGCTGGGATTACAGCCGTGCGTAAACCGTAGTTTTCACACTATAAAATGGGATTAATGACACTCTAACCTTCACAGAGATGTGAAGGGATTAAATGCATTAATGTGTATGAAGTACACAAATAGCACTATATAAGCATTTGCTGCCATTATTACTCTCTGTATGTCATTATGGTATTTCTTTAGGGTGTATGGAATCAAAATGCAATTTCAGAATAGGTAGAAAAACACATGAGGAACTTTGTAGTAAGTTCACACCTTTACTATTGTTGAATTATTAACTGTGGCCTTTTATACGTCCACTTGAGGACAGATTCTTCATACTATCCCCCATGCTCTAGGACAGAGTGTTTTTCCAAGTGTATCCTAAGGATCATTTGCATCAGAATGAACAGAATGTTATTAAAAACAGACTCATGGCCCCAGACTAGACCCACTGGATCAGAATTTCTGATAGTGGGAATTGACATTTTCACAAATGCCTGAGTTGATTCTTATGCAGGACAAATTTTGAGCACAGTTCTCAGTTTTTTGTGATTCCCTCTTTTTATGCTGTAATCTCACTTTAAACTTCAGATGTCTTCTTAATTCCCTCAAGTTCTGTTATATCTCCTATGCCAGGATTTGAGATTTTTCTTTCAAAATCACAATAGACTAAAGTCCATCTTTCCGTTTTACACCCAAGGCCTAAGTTTTATCTTCTTATCCTCTATTTTCTATTCTTTCCATTATCCCAAGGACATTTCTTTCCCACTACTTGTCGAAAGTGGGGTGTGAAATCATTCTGGCTTTGGAATAAAGATCTTCCCTCCTTGATTTTGGTTTAGCTCAGAGCTGCTCCCACCTTTGGGAAGCATGGGAAAGCATTTCTCACTTATGCTTTGCTCTTTTTCTTCCTTTTTTTCTGTTTTCTTTCTTTCCACTAAGGTTCCTGGATTAGAAGTCAGGAAAGAATGGTGAAGTCAGCTGTTGAAGAAGAACTGTTTTAGTTCTTCTCCTCAGTCCCTTAGCCTAATGACAGGCTTGCTTAGAGAGAAGGGACAGCTGCAAAAACATGTCCTGGCCCTCCAGAATCTCTCTCCCTGTTGGCCTGTCCTTTTCTTGGGCTCCATGTGAACTCTGTCCTCTGTCTATGGATGTTGTCATTGGGAGCATGTGAGACATCAGTGAGCCATCTTACAGTGCATCCTTTGAATACACTTGACTGAGAAAATTGCATCTGAACCTTAAAATGTATCAAGAACTGGTGTATTTGGTGATTACTAAATAAAAAGCCATGTGTGGCCAGATGGAAATACCACATGTGTGAACATTTTATTACCTCTTGCCAAGATAAAGATCAATAGGAGGCTTTTTGGCTCATAGCATACATAAAGCAACGTTCCTTTAAAATGCATGGACTTGTTATGTTCGAGTGACTGATCACATAGATCCATTGGAATCTTAATGATCCGTGAGATAAATTGCTCACATTTTTAGAGGTACATCTACATTACAAAACAGCATTGCTTTCAAGAGACCACTGCAGTGTTGCACTTTTGAAAACAGAGCTGAAAGTAGGAACAATATTGATGACTCATAAATGCCTATATTGTAGTAAGAGGAAAGCAATGCGAGTTATGGAAAAGAAGGAAATACACTCTTTACCAAATTTGCTTATTTAAAGCAATGTGGCTGTTTTCTAAGAAGTAGTATTGATATTTTAATGAATAAAATGAAAGGAATTTAAATCTTGGAAATTTAGCTCTCCTTTGAAAGGATGGACGGTTCCTAGCAAAAACTAAACAAAAAAATATTTCAAGATAAATTAGTAAACAAGTAGACATCAACCAAAAAATCAACTTATAAGTTGATTCAGTTTCAACTATGTTAGTGTTGACTGGTATTTTACAGTTTTAACTGGAGAAAGATGGACTTTAATTTCTTTTCTGTGTCTCTGCTTAGGTTTTTCTGAGACTAGTGTGAGTGTAAGTAAGTTTTGTAATGAATTAAATTTAATAAAGTTTACCTTGTAAATGCCATCTTGGTATAGAAAAAAGTTAATTACAAATAGTAGAAGGAGAGCCATAAGAAGAGATTGAGATTTTTAACTTATTCCATCATCACAAGTTCAAGTTAGATGGCTTAATGCTTGATGTATTTATATCTTAGATGTTGATGAACTCTTCATTATATGCTTATATCTATAGATGCGAAATATAATGACAATATATTAGCTATGTTATGTGACTAATCTTTTTTCTTTATTCCTACAGGGATGCCCTCTGCATCTTCATTAGTAAATCTTCTTTCAGCTTTATTCATCCCTTTTGTATTTGGAGAAACAGAAATAAGGTTTGCTGGACAAACAGAATTTGTTGTTAATGAAACAAGTACTACAGTTATTCGTCTTGTCATTGAAAGGATAGGCGAGCCAGCAAATGTTACTGCAATTGTATCGGTGAGAAATTATTATAGTTCTATTCTTATTGAAATATATATGAAATTTCTAGTTGTAATGAAATAATTGCTTTTTTTAAAAACTATTCTTTTTTTATTAGAGCTTTATACTTATATAGAGTAGTTGGGTTCATACTGACATACTTGAACTTGCATGAAATCCATTTCAGTTTGTGATCCCCCACTTTTCCCTTCCTTTTTCCTCCCATCCTCCCTCCCCTGACTATGAGATTTTGAGTACTTGTCTTACTATGATAAATGATTTGCAGATAATACGATTCTACTCATGTCTCTTAAAGGCTCATAGAGTGCTCCAGTGTAGCCATGTGCATTTGACAATAACATTTTCAAGATAAAGACTGATGATCTTAAAGTGTTTGTATCTTTGTTTTAAAACAAGAGTATTTTATTTTGCATAATTTGAATCATAGCATCTCTGCTTAGACATATTGTCTGTTGTAGGGTGGCTTAGAGAAAATGGAATATTTAAATGAGAAAAGTTGCAATTAAAAAACCCTAAATTCTGTTAGAGATTTCTTCTTGTGGAAGAAACTGTATTAATTTAAATAAAAGTTTATTAGAATTTGTTAAACTATTGATCTACCTGCACACAGTTCAATTTTTGGCTGGATTGTGTGTACCATGTGTATGTGTGTTTAATCAAAAAAATGTCATAAGACCACTAGGGGTGTTGGTGTATTTAAGGTTCAAAGTACTAGAAAATTTTGTTTGCAAAGGCAAACTGTTTAAAAATAGTAGGTTAAATTATCATATTATGAAACATTGCAAAAAAAGAAGAAAAACTATTTATGAAATCAACCCAGTTTTGTAATTTTGTACATTGATTTTAGTTTTCACTTAGTACATGACATATATGTATATACTTACTGAGTTTATTCTTAGTTCAAGTATACGTTGTATTTGATAGTCTTTTTTTAATGTATTTTTTAGATGTTGATGGACCTTTATTTTATTCATTTATTTTTATGTGGTGCTGAGAATCGAACCCAGTGCCTCACACAGTTGGGCAAGTGCTCTACCACTGAGCTACAACTCCAGTCCTTGATAATCTTTTAAATATAATTTTGATAGTAACCTAATAATTTTCCAGGTTGCTCCATTATTTTCCTTTTTCTTGAGAGTGTCATTGCATCCTGATCATTCCTTAACTGTTTTTCACTGAGGTTGCTTCTAGGTTTTCCTGGCATGAATATCATTCTGATGAAACTGTTTATATACATGTTTATTTTCCATATTATGGATTATTAAGTGATTTTCATAGGTTGGATAACTTCATTTTTTTGTTTGTTTCACTGTCTCTTCATAACACTGATACTATGCCATTTTTCTCTAGTAAGATTTGAGTGCAAGTTTTCCAACATCCTTGACAACTATTTTGATTTCTCAAGTATTTAAAACTTAATTTATTTTTACAAATTAGAACTAGAAATTGACTAAATTTTTTCTATACATGTCCTTCATTTTTATTTGTATGAAGTTGTATTATTTTTCATTATTCATTTCAAGCTCTTTGATGAAAGAGCTCATTGGATTTGCTCAATGAATTTCTCTTTTGTAATTTTATAATTATTTTTCTCCTAGAATCTTAGCAATGCTGATTTTACAGAATAGGATCTTAAAATGTTCAGGAAAATTTATAGTGACCAAGAAATTTGGGATTCTAAACAATTGCATATTTATTGGAGTTGCTGTGGGATAATATAAATTCAACTTTAGACTGAGAGTTTTGAAAACAACACTTTCTTTGAAACTAATTGGGAAAAGAACTGATTTCCCTGGCAGTTTTTGGCAGTCTACTTCCATCTTTTTGTGAATTTTACCTATAATTCAGCTTCTTATTACGTTTGGTGTAGCCCACTTCAGATTGCT
This sequence comes from Glaucomys volans, assembly GCA_020662805.1. Classification (NCBI taxonomy): domain Eukaryota; kingdom Metazoa; phylum Chordata; class Mammalia; order Rodentia; family Sciuridae; genus Glaucomys; species Glaucomys volans. Next base: position 200,617 of record JAJEJO010001351.1, on the reverse strand, counting down.
ATAGAGGCAGAGAAAAATATCCACAGCATTACTTTCCTATGTAATTGTTAATTTTCTATGTAGTTATTTCTTTTTCTTCCACAACATAAAGAAATGTTTTTGTATAGAGTCTTTTTTTTTTTTTTTTTTTTGGTGCTGGTGATTGAACCCAGGGCCTTTTGCTTGTGAGGCAAGCACTCTACCAACTGAGCTATCTTTCTTCTGAATTTTTTTTTTTTTACCAGTTTTTAAATATTTATGTTTCATATTTTTGTACATCCTTCTGTAAATGTCAGTGCCATTTGATTTATGCTTTTTCTCTTGAGTGCTTCAGTTAGCATCAGTTTTGCTTGTCCTAACTGTTAAGTATGAATGACTTATATTTTGCATTTCATAGCTGTATGGAGAAGATACTGGTGACTTTTTTGATACATACGCTGCAGCTTTCATACCTGCAGGAGAAACAAATAGGACGGTGTACATAGCAGTATGTGATGATGACCTACCGGAGCCTGATGAAACTTTTATTTTTCACTTAACATTGCAGGTAAGTCCTTCTTTCCCTCTTAACCTTAAGCTCATAAAAATCTTGCAACATTTAAAAAATCTATTTATCTGGAGGTAGGATGATCAGGTAGTAGTGATTTTCATAGAAGCCTGAACCATGGTATCTCTGGCAATCCCCAGCCTGGTTACTCCTCAGACTAAATGTTTAGAATATCCTACAGCTGGTGTCTGGATCCATTCAGCTCATGGAGGCATTGCTGTGACAGATGCTCCAGCAACCTTGTTTTCCCTTTGACCCTTTTTCTTTTCTCCCTCCCCCACTACCAGATGCACAAAGAATGACCATGACTTGTGAGTTCAAAAGAGAAGAATACAAAAGGCAAAAGGAAGTCCCTGTGCCCTAGAATAAATTCAGAATAGCCCTGGGAAAAAAACTCAAATAGCCTAAAATTTAATTGAAATTTATGACTTGATCTGTTAGGTTGAGACAGTGACTGCTAACACCATTCTTGTTAATTTTTCAGAGAAATATTTTAGAATAATTGTTTTGGAGTTATTGCTTCAGAGTTATGAAAACGATACTTGAAATAGATGTGTTTTCCTTTTGTGAGTCATTATTTCTTTCATATTCCTTTATGCTGCCATTGAATATCAATAGAATTATTGCAGGAAACTAGTTTTATAAGAAAAAATGTTTCAATATTTTATCTTTATTTTTAGATTATTTTTTATTTTTTGGTACTGGGAATTGAAACCAGGGGTGCTTAACCACTGAACCACATCCTCAGCTCTTTTTATTTTTTTATTTTGAAACAGGTTCTTATTAAGTTGCTTAGGGCCTTGTTAAGATGCTGGGGCTGGCTTTGAATTTACAATCCTCCTGCCTCAGCCTCCCGAGCCACTGGGATTATAGACATGAGCCACTGTACCTGGTTATTTTACCTTTATTTTGGCTTTGTGATTTATATAATAATTAATTCTTAAGCTTCAGCACCTTATATAATGTAAGAAGACAAATCATGTTTGAATAGAATTTCATATTGCATAGTTAATTCCACAATATTGGCATTATAGTAATTATAACAATTTGTAATATAGCATGACTAGTCAGCGACTACTTATACTATTGTTAATAGTGATTAATGGTTTTTAAAAGTTTTTGAACAACTTCTCATTTCAGATCTTTTTACATGCTGTCTCAATTCAAATATGTTTTCTTAATCTGCCTATTTAAAGTATATTTGTATTTGTATTCATAGTCTACATAATTAGAGACAAAAAATTATACTAAATGATTATTTTTCTTCTAATATTTAATTTATTTTTCTATTCTTGGGCTTTTATTTTAGAAACCTTTAGCAAACGTGAAGCTTGGGTGGCCGAGGACTGTCACTGTGACAATATTATCAAATGACAATGCATTTGGGATTATTTCATTCAATATGGTATGATTATAATTTGATGATTCTAATGGTTGCTAGATAGTAGTAAATTTTTTACTGTTTCTCATGATATTAGCTAGTGTCATTCTGTCCTTTGATATTTTAATAACTCAGCATTACCTCTGCTTCTATCCTACATTCTGTAGACCTTGCATTTGTTCTAGCTGATATGTTTGTGAACTGAGGAGGCTTCTGTGATCATGCTTACCACTTATAATCTCTTTCTGCAGATTTTTCTGCTTGTCATATTTGTTATCTCTGTTGGCTATTCTCTAACTCATATTTGCACTCAGGTGCCTTTTGCTTGATTTCTCCAAATTCCACTTAAAGAAAGCATTGTCTACTGAAAGAATACTGATAAAACCTTCAGTAATCATAAAACAGTATGTCTACACAAAAGTAGACATTATAGCTCTTTAAAATTCTATAGTCAATCCCTACCCCCAAATTTTCCTATTAATTCATGATGTAGGTTAAAGCTCCATATTATTTCCCTCAGTTTTGCTCTGGCAATTTATTTTCTTCCCCTGAATGCCAAATTCCTGTGCTTCTGGACAATTCCATGTTCAGAGGGTTTTATTTTTAAAAACAAGCACACAGACACATTTGTCCTTGAGAAAAATTGTTTCTAACACTTGAATTAAAACAGGATTTTATCTCCAGTACAATTGGATTTGGCTGCTAAGTTTTAAACTACAACAACCTTCCTGAGAGTCTTTTTAAAAGAGTTCTGTTCCTAAATATCACTAATAATATATGATGCTGTCCTTTCCAGATTCTTATTCATTTTTCAATCCAGATCACTACCACAATTGGTAGCATTTCGTCGTTTTCTTGGTTCCTTATCTTTGAAATAGTTGGGCTGTAGATAAATATGATCTTTATTTATCATCTTCATTAGAAAGAATATTTGACTAACCTTAATTCAGTAGATATTTGGTAACTTGTATTAATAACAGTAATTGAATTAATCAATCATTTCAGTTTGAATGAAAGGAAATTATTATGGAGCAGGCTTCGTTAATTTCTTAATTTCTCTCTCTATTGCTTTCTCCCCAGGACACTCCCCTCCAAGTTATCACCCCAGCCTCATACTAATTAGTTTGAAGGTTGTTTCCATTTCCCTCCCCTTCCCTTTTTTTCCTTTCCTTTCTTTTTTGCATTATACTCCTTAGTCTCTGCAAATCAATTCTAACCTCTGAGATTGGTCCTAGGTCTTTGATTATTGGGGTCTCAGTGCTGCCATGCAGTTTCTGAAAGGTTCCAACTGAGTCCCATATCCTTCAAAGTAAAATAAATTAAACTATTGAGCTCAACACAGGTGCTCAAATGGCTGACTTCAGTTTCCAACTGTGATGATGATTATATTGATAATGAACATGATACTGATGACAGTGATAATAACCAACATTTATTGATCCCTTAGCATGTGTCCACTATGAGGATAAATGTTTGAAATAAATTATCTCAATAAAATCTCATTACAACCTTTTGGCACAGGTATTCCTAGCCCCTTTTATGAATGGGGATATGGAAACTTGGTGTCACTGTGAGAGGTGGCCACTGCTGTCATGTCAAATGTGCTCTTGATGTGTCCTCCTTCCTCCTCTTCTTCCCTGAGTTTCAGCCAACCAAGCTGGCATGTTTCAACATTTGAAGTTCTTACTCTTTCTCTTCTGTCAGTGCAGTGATCATGTCCTGAAAGTCATTGGCAGTTGTCTTGTTTTCAGTTAGACAACTGACGAATGACGAGACAAGAATGGTGGGGAGAAAGGTATATGGGTGCTCCCAGGGAGGTATTGTCTTGGTCTGGAGGCTTAACTCACTTCTGTGACCCTAGCCATGTGAGCATTTTAATTTACCATCTTTCAGCTAAAGAACCTCTATGATTCCTCAGCAGAACAGATAATGAGTGGTAGAACCAGTTCAAGAATCTACACTTTTGCTTGGCTAGTTTTATGTTCTCTTTACATAGTATTTTTCAATTTTTTCAGCATTTTTATTAGCCACAATTAATTGGTGCTTGGAATACAATATTCATAAGCATACACAATGTGAATTGATTTGCCTGTGCCAAGTTAGCATTTCTAAACTAATAGTTTTTACCATTTGCCTTCCTCTGATTGATTAATGCCTGATTGTATTTGCTTTTCCCTATAGCCTTTGTCAATCACAGTGAGCGAGCCCAGGGGCAGAAATGAGTCTGTGCCTCTTATTCTCATTAGGGAAAAGGGGACCTATGGAATGGTCACTGTGACTTTTGAGGTAAGTTTACTTTGAAATACTTTTTTTTTTTTTTTTTTGGTGGTGGTGCTGGGGATTGAACCCAGAGCCTGTGCTTGCAAGGCAGGCACTCTACCAACAGAGCTATATCCCCAGCCCTACTTTGAAATACTTTCAGCAAAAACCCTTTCAAGTCCATACCAGATGACTACAATTTTCAAAATCAAGGTTCTTTGTATAATAAACATAACACTAAATAAATAACACAACACTAAATAAACACAATTGCTATGTTAATTATTAATTGTAGCATCACTAGAGCAGATACTTGGATAGATGTAGCAGAAGTCTATTGTAACATAGAAAGGTTTATTTATACTAATGGGTAACTACATTAGAAGGTAGTCATATTAGTTACATATGAATAGAAAGTAGATAATAATGAGTGAAAAACATCATAAACACCAAATAAATATATAGAATCCTTGCAAGTTCTACATGAGAAACCTTAAGCAGTTTTTCATATACTTACGAATATGCAAATAATAAATTTAAAAAATATATTTCTAATAATACATATGGGAAAAATGAGAAAATAATTGGTTATGGAAAGGATACGTTATCTGAGTTATAGTATTTTCAGCTGATATCTATGTATGTCTAAAGTTATTTTATTGAATCATGGCCTTTTGTTTTATTTAAATAAATATAGGTAATATTTGTGGAATAATGTGTATTTCCATATGCTGTTCTAAGTACCTTATCACTGCATGGAAAAGCAGTCCCCCAGCACTTGGTCTCCCTCAGATCTTCATTTTTTCTCCATAACATTTGTCAGCATCTAACACACATTCATTTGTTCACCATTTTTTCCTTCCATTATCTGTAAAGTCATGTGCTTTGTCTACTACTGTGTCCTTAGCCTCAAAGAGATCAGGAACAGAGTACTCGATAAATGCTTTTTTAGATGAATGATTTTATTACATCTTTGCATCCATCCTGTGAAATGGAAATTTTTATGTCCATTTTAAAGATGACGAAAATGCTGCATAGAGTTATTGAATAATTTCCCAAAGTCACACTGCCAGTGGTGGAACTGGTGTTTCCTTCCATTTCTTAAGAGAATTTACTAATCTTCAATACTCTTCTGCCCAAGAAGAAATATTTATAGAGTTCTTCCCTCAGGTTTAATAGAGTGGTTGAAAAAAAAGAGGTCTTAGAAACCACATAGTTTAATATAACTATAGTGAAGGTGTGTTATTACATCGTTCATTAGAAGGGCAGAAATACATAGGTTTGTATAATTCTTGATAAGCATCTTTAAAGTAAATTTCAGATTTTTTGCCAACTGACATCACAATAATGCTTTCTCAATCATATGGAATATTTTATTTTTGATGGCATTGTATAATTCTTTGCAGGTAGAGGGTGGCCCAAATCCCCCTGAAGAAGATTTGAGTCCAGTTAGAGGAAATATCACCTTTCCCCCTGGGAGAGCAACAGTAATTTATAACTTGACAGTACTTGATGATGAGGTGGGACAATTTTATTTTATTTTTATTTTTATTTATTTATTTATTTTTTGGTCCTGGGGATTGAACCCAGGGGCACTGGACCACTGTGCCATATCCCCAGCCCTAACTTGTATTTTATTTAGAGACAGGGTCTCACTGAGTTGCTTAGGGCCTCACTAAGTTGCGGGCTGACTGAACCCGAGATCCTCCTGCCTTAGCCTTCCAAGTGTTGGGATTATGGGCATGCACCACCGCACCAGGCTAGGTGGGACAATTTTAAACACTCAGAGGAGACAAGGACACTTGTCTGTGTAATAAGGATAATAGAGAGTCTTATGCCAAGTATTAACTTGTATTCAGTGTTTGAAATTTTAAATTATTTAAGAATTCAGTCTTTTGCAAAGTTTGTGTATTGTGGTTGTGTTAGCTTTTCATTGCTATGACAAAATACCTAAGAAAGACAACTCAAAAGATAAAGGATTTATTTTGGGTCATGGTTTCAGAGGTTTCAGTCACTGTTGACTGGTTTCATTGCTGTGCACCTGTGGTGAGGCCTCTGCTTCATGGTGGAGAGGGTGTTGGGGAAACAAAGTAGCTCACCTTGTGGCAGCCAGAGAGCAGAGAGAGAGAGAGAGAGAGAGAGAGAAAGAAGTGGGGAGGAAGGGTCTGGGAACAAGATACATTCCCCAACACAAGCCTCCTAAGGCCTCCTGACTCCCTCTATGTAGATCCTACCTTCTACAGTTTCCACCACCTCCCGATAGCCCATTTAGCTGTGCAAGGGATTAATCCATTGATGAGGTCAAGCCTTCATGACACACTCATTTTCCAAAAGCCCCACCTCTGAACACTGCTGCACTGGGGACCAGGCCTTTACAGGTCTAACCCGTAAGAGCAGCCAGTCACACTTTAGCTATAAGTAGCTGCCTATTTGGGGATATTCCTTGTTAATATTTATTTACCTGTCTTAATTCACATTAAATGATACATCTGTGTCCTGAGTTGTAGCTCTGTGGTAAAGCTTTGCTTCACATGGTGAGACTCTATGATCCCCAGAACCACATACACAAACACACTGTGCATCTTATACAAATTATTCATCTAAAAACTGATGAACCTGAATATAATTGACAACTGCACATAATGCAAAACTTTAAGCATTTTGTAAACTCTGATGATTGATTTTATTAGTTCAGATTTTAGCAAGAATGCTGCTGCTTACCTAGAATAAACATTTTACTATAAAAGCAAATAAAATTCTATTGCAATTGGTATTTTTTGTGTAGATATTTTAAGTGTTCAGTTATAGGAAGGCTTTCATTTTCACATTTCAGATTGAAGTTATCAAAGTTTTAAGTTCAAGACATAGCTAGTTTAATTGCTAAGGAAAATGTGAATCTGAATAATAACGAATATCTCCCATGAGCAGGCAAGAGAAAACAACTTTTAAGAATTCGAGTATTGCCAGAGAAGTGAAAACAGGGAATTCATAACTCCCCTACCAAAATCCTATAACCAAATCACAAGAAACACCAAGAGAAGAAAAAAAATGCATTAGAAAATATTATTGGAAAAGAACATTTCTCTTGAAAAGTATTCAATATTTAGTAGCACTGATAACTCTAGTTTTAGTTCTGTAAACCAAAAAAATTTTTCTATTCCAAGATCTAAGGGCATTGGAAAGATTATAATTTGGTGGGGATGATTAATTATCGTTCTAGTTGTAAATGTAAAAGATCTTTATAAAATCATTTTATGAGATTAATTCTTTTACTTTGTTATCTTATTATTAATGGAAGTAAAATGATGTATTTTTCCACTTTCACTCATTAAACAGAATTTATAGTGAAGGAAGAGGTTAAACAGCACAGTGGAGATTAACCCCAGGGTTTCTACACAGGAAAAGAAAAGTTTCCACTTTAACAATGTCAACATTTTGTCTAGTAGTGACCCTTATAGCTCATTTTCCAGAGGGGCATGATAGAAATTTTGAAAATAAAAAGGTTTAGATCATGTAATTGACTCCTAAATTCAAAAACATTTAGAGAGAAGCAAAATAATTCACATGCTGAAAACTAACAATTATATATTTATTATACTTTTGAAGATTCTTGGATTTAATTAAACTTTGAATGCTGTTTCTGATCCTATCAACCTGATACAATTGATGAGAATTTATATCCCATTTTACTATGTAATCTTTATAGTTATCTAAAGTCTGATCAGGATTGAAAGAGATACCTCTACCATTGCTTTATTAACTTTTCCATTTCTATCTGAAATAGGCTTATTGGCTTTGGAAAATATTTAAATAAACAGAGACTAGACAAGACTATTTGCTCCCTTTAGTTACAGATTTTTTCATTTCTCTGTATTTGTACTGAAACAGTGACTTTTTATACTTCGGTTTCTTTGCAGATGTTTTAGCTGTTGATATTTTGCTATTACTTATGTTCCTTTTCCAGGTACCAGAAAATGATGAAATATTTTTGATTCACCTGAAAAGTTTAGAAGGAGGAGCTGAGATTAACACCTCTAGGAATTCAGTTGAGATCATCATCAGGAAAAATGATGCTCCTGTGAGATTCATTCAGAGTGTTTACTTGGTACCTGAGGAAGACCATGTACTCATAATTCCAGTGGTTCGTGGAAAGGACAACAATGGAAATCTGATTGGATCTGATGAATATGAAGTTTCAGTCAGATATACAATAAAAACTGGGAATTCCACAGCACATGCACAGCAAAATTTAGACTTCATTGATCTTCAGCCAGACACAACTGTTGTTTTTCCACCGTTAATTCATGAATCACACCTGAAATTCCAAATAGTTGATGACACCATACCAGAGATTGCGGAATCATTTCATATTATATTACTAAAGGACACTTTACAGGGAGATGCTGTGCTCATAGGCCCTTCTATTGTTCAGGTTACTATTAAGCCAAATGACAAACCTTATGGTGTTCTCTCCTTCAACAGTATCTTGTTTGAAAGGCCAGTTATAATTAATGAAGATACAGTGTTAAGGTATGATTTATTTTAAACCTATTGCTGCAATTATATTAATATATTATAAGATTTCATTTTTTTGGTGTTGGATACAACACTGAACTGTTTGGGCATGAGTCATCTTCTCTGCCATGGCTTCACTGTTTTCTTTGTTTTTTGAGTATGATTTAAGTATGCACATGAACTCCTATGATGATAGTCTCCTAGGACACCTTCACATATCTACTCCTTCATATAAGAATCAATTATTGTTTGTGTTGGATTCTGCTTTTACAGTAGAGGACATAATGGCCAATTTGACATTGGGACAGCCTACCTAAGTGAAGTAGAATGTATGATGTGACAATATATTCCTTTTTAAAATTCTAGATTTGAAGAAATTACAGTGGTTAGAAATGGTGGGACCCATGGGAATGTTTCTGTGAACTGGGTGTTGACACGCAACAGCAGTGATCCCTCACCGGTGACGGCAGATATCAGACCAAGTTCTGGGGTTCTTCGTTTTTCACAAGGGCAGATGTTGGCCTCGATTCCTCTTACCATTGTTAATGATGATCTCCCAGAAGAGGCTGAAGCTTTTCTGCTGAAAATTCTGCCTCATACAATACAAGGAGGTGCTGAAGTGAGCGAACCAGCAGAGGTAAAGCTCTTGTTATACTCTACATTTGCCACTATTTCTGTGCTGCAGAAGAACGAAGGAATTTGATCACACAAATCAAATTTCTATTTAGTTCAGTGTGACAGGAAGAATTATGGAAATATGGTTGCTTACCTGTTTATCAACACTGTCTCTTCTGCAAATAAAAACTTACTTTTTTTTTTTTTCAGTGCTGGGGATCAAACTCAGGGCTTGGTTAGCCTGTGCTCTACCACTGAACTATGCCCCTAACCCTAATATTTTACTTTTTAAAAAAATTCACAACTTATAATTTAGGAAAGTTTTCAAATATGCTTTTGGTTTACCTTTTGCTCTCTTACATATAAGAATCAATCATTTTAGACATGATATACAAGTAAATATTAGAGTAGCCTAGACTATAGAGAGTTTGAACATCTCAGATGTGAGAATTCTGTACCTTAATATTTTATTTCTTTATTTGCAGCTTTTGTTTTACATTCAGGATAGTGATGATGTTTATGGCCTAATCACATTTTTTCCTATGGAAAACCAGAAGATTGAAAGCAGTCCAGGTGAAAGACATTTATCCTTGAGTTTTGCAAGACTTGGAGGAACTAAAGGAGATGTGAGGATGGTTTATTCTGCACTTTATATTCCTGCTGGAGTTGTGGACCCCCTGCGAGTGAAGGATGGCATCTTAAATACATCCAGGAAAAACAGCCTCATTTTCCCAGAACATAAAACTCAAGTCACTGTGCAGTTACAAATAAGAAATGATGCCTTCCTGCAAAATGGGGCCCACTTTCTAGTACAGGTACTTTAATGATTAAAATAATTAATTTTGTTTAAACTGCAAGTGTACTTTGTGAGTGTAGTTAACAGTTATTTTTCTGTCAATTTATAGTTTAGATTTTGTTATTTAAAGCTATTTAGGGAACTCAAGGAGAAACAGTGCCTGTTCCTTAGGTATATGAGGTTGGATAAGATAAGGGCTCTATGAAAATTAATATTTTCATTAGGGGATGTTAAAAGTATACCAGAAATGACAGACATCATTGCCCTGTGTACATGTATGAACGCACAGATGGTGTGACTCTACTTTGTGTACAACCAGAGAAACAATAGCTCTACTCCATTTGTGTACAATGAATCAAAATTAAATAATTAAAAAAAAGTATACCAGAAATGAAATGTAAATGAGGCTGCAGTAGATGACATAACAGAATAATTTAACAGGCTGTTGTAGTGGAGGGCAGGAGAGAGAGATTCACAATTCTTTTGAGTTGATATGGGAAAATGTAACGTAAGAGTGGGTTTGTGGAATAAATGTTTTCACAATGGATATTACAGGGGAGGCATTCCAGAGATAAAAAAGCAATATGAAAAAAAGTTGCTTTTAAATAACATACCCCAAATCTATTTATCTATTATTTGTAAAAAGAATCTCTGGACTTTCTATTATTTAATTAGATGGAATAAGGGCCCTGAAACATATCTTTTCATCTTTGCTCTCTTATTTCTTACCTTCTACTAACCAAAACATTATTTTTTTTTCTCAAGATAGAACAGAGCTGCACTCATTATGATAATGTTATATAATTGGATATTGGTTGTTTTTGAAAATTAACCATAAAGTCTGCTTATCAAGTTTTGATTATATAAATAAATATAGAATCAGGGAGTATGAATGGATCAATAAAATTAAAATCTATGTCACCATTTTGCCACCTGAAATATATATTAAATGAAATACCATATTCCATTAATTTCTTTGAATCATGCTTCATTTAAATTTATATCATTTTGTCTGGACTTTGTTTTATAGTTTATTATTGGCTTTTCTGGACTTTATAAACATCCCTTTCTATATGCTGTCCTCACAATGTCTTTGAGATCTTCCAACAGTCTTACCACCCATGTTGAATCTTGATTTTAGTTATTCTAACTGCTTGCTTCTTTCACATACGTCTCAGGTATTTTTCTACTGAACTCCTGAATTTTCTTGATTTCCTGCCTTTTTCTTCTTGGATTATGTTATAGTTTTGTGGTAATACATCTCTCCTCAAATACATGTGCAAAAAGGGTACAGGCAAGGGACAGTTTCTGAGTTGCTGAGCAACTTAAAATGTGAAATTTCTTTACATGGATAATTTGACTTGATAGACATTTCTAGAATGAAATATTTTCCTCTTCACACGAGGAAGGTATTGTCTTTAATTTCCAGAGTTGTTGATGAGAAATGTGAAGGGAAGAAAGTGCTTTGTCTTTTAGGTAACTTGCTTGTAATCTCTGAGAGCACACTGCAACTTCCTTGGTGTCCTGAAGTGTCTCCCATCTTGCCCAGCACTCGACTGGGCAAGCTTTTCATTCTGAAGACTGTATCTTAGCTGTTCCTCCACTCATGCTTGTGTTCTGGGCATTTTGTGAGGACTGTTGCCAGGAGGCCTTCTGGTTGGTCTGGGATAGGATGTATGATTGGTCAGTCTGTAGGGGAGGCTTACTTGTGATGTGCCTACCCTAATGTTACTAGTGGTGGGAGATATTAATCTTCATCGTTATTTTTATTTTGTTGTGTCTCCTCCAAGTGGGCAAACTTTGCTATTATGCATGCTTTGTCTATGAGAACCCACTCTCTGGAGGACCCTTGGATTTCTTATGGACTGATGGGTATATAGAATGCAACTTTGTTGGGCTGGGTATGATGTGCCCTAAACGCTCATGTGCAGGAATGTTCAGAGGTAAAATCTTAGATATGAAAACTGTAACCTCATTAGTGGAGAATTTATTTGATGGAGTAATAATTTGAATGGACTACCCGGTGGTGACTGCTGGCAGCTGGGGCATGACTGGGGGAAGTAGGGATTACATTTTGCCTTTGGCTCCTTAATCTCTCTCTGCTTCCTGGCTGCCATGTGATGGACAGCTTTCCTTTGCCATGCCTTTCTGCCTTGATATTCTGCCTCATTTCCAACCCAGAGTAATGAAATTGACTGTTCATGGACTTAGACCTCTGGAACCCCTGAGCCCAAAGTAAATGTTTCTTCCTCTAAGTTGTTCTTATCAGTTATTTTGGTCACAGTGGTGTAAAGCTGACTAACACAGTTTTGTTCAGTTGTGTCCCTTTCTTCCTTGGCTCGTGGGATATTCTTGTGAGATGAGTGGCAAGATGGCAAGAGATCTGGATCTGTGAAGTGGAGTAGAGCAAAAGACCACACCTAGGACCAGGCCTTGTTGAGCAAGAAGTTTAAACAACTAGAATCTGTAACCATAACACTCTTAGACTTGTACTTAGAAATTTAAGAGAAGACCTTAAGTTTAATATTATACAAAAACATGCCATAAATTGTTTGGTTTTTAAAGTTGATTCTGTTAAATGGAATGCATACTAATTTCATGAATTCACACTCAGGGTAGCTTTTCCAAAATTTTTGAGACTCTGGGGTATAACTTAAGAGTAGTTTTGAAGTTGAATGATGATTGTTTTATTTCTGATGTCAGAACTCTTATGTTCCTCTGCTCTGGATTCAGAGCATTCTCATTACTGTCCATCTAAGTTCTTTTTTTTCCCCATGGTATCCCAGTGTTCAGTTCTCCATTCTCTTTGACTCTGATTTCACATAGGTTACAACTCATAGGAAAACAAATTATTAAAGAAATGGAGTGAAGCGACTATTTCACATTGTTGCTTTTGTTTTCATGGAGCCCTGGGTATCCTGGTAATTCTAGAGGAGTTGCAATAATATGAACTAATTGATGATGTAGAAATGTTGTTCTAGAGTTATAGAGAATATTTCTGTTTCCATTCTAGTCTTCTAGTTTTGTTTCTCGTAATGCCTTGCAACCAGTGAGGATAGAAACTTCTACATCTATGCTAATACCAGTAAGTTTAAGATAGTAAAGAATCTTTTGAAAATATTGAATAGTTATTTCAAAGTAGCTGCAGAGAATTCCTATCTTAGCCTATCTGCACTAAGAGCCTTCTGAGGGTCAAATATTAGCCTAGTTATTTCACTTCAGCAGTCTATATAAACATGACAGAATTCATTTTTGAGGACACTTGAAAAATAAGAAAAAACTTGAAGAAGAATGTGAAATCTGATTTTTGATGATCTTGGATCAGAAAGTGGTTTTGCACCATTGATTCCAGACACTGTTCTTTATGTATCTCTCTATCCAGTCAAAAAACAAAAGCCTTACAGGCAGGACAGTTAATGGAACACTTACTTGTTTAGGGGAAAAAAGGCAACATTAGTCACTGACACTATTCCTTCAGATTAGAACAGCTGTTGGCTCTGGAAGGCTGGTTGGAGTAAGAGGGTTGTGTAGTTTGCATAGTACACAATGGATGAGCAACTCAGGGGTAGGAAGCATCAGACTGGGTGGAAAACTGATGGAACTGAAGAAAGGAGAGTGACACATGCACTCCTCCTCCTTTAGCTACTCTCAGCCACACACATTAGTTTGAGATGCAATTCTTGGCAGACATGGGGACACTTGTATGCTGTCCTAGTAACAAACCATCTGAAAGCAAAGAACTTTCCTTTGTGAATGAATGGAGCAGTTTCATTTAGCAGATGCTTAGGGAATCCAGACAAAAAGGCTTATAGACTAGGAAACAAGTGATACTGATGTAAAATTTTAAAATTAGCATTACCTTTTTGTTTAGTTCATTTCATAGACTATTTCTTTGTATTTTTCAAAATACCTCTAGACTTAATTCTATAACATTTTTGATAAAAACGAGTAAAATATGACTTATTTTATTCTTTTATTTCCAGAAAATTTTGAGTAAAAATATATTGAGTTTCTTACCTTTGTATTTTAGACAGTAGCAACAGTTTAGCTTTTTGTAAATATAACGAGTGTGTTCATTTGCAAACAGGTGTTATGTCACCAACATATGTGAGAAACATCCTTGCCTCTAACCAATGAATGTCCTTTTGATGTTCCATTAAACCACCTGTAAATTATTTCTTTGTGCTATTTTGTGAGATAAATACATGTATGTGTTTATGTTCATGTGTATATATATGTGTGTGTGTGTGTGTGTGTGTGTGTGTATAACACTTTTCTCCAGAAAGAATGTCAGTTGTGTTGTTTGAACTACATACTTATGTTTGCATTTTATTTATTTTGTAAAGTAAAAGCAGCATACTAAGAATCATTTTATTTGGATTAGTCTGCCTATCAACACTTGACAAAATTGGTCAATCTAACTCCTTTTTTTCTTTTACTCAAATGAATACTGACCAAAAATGGAATTTTTCATTTCTTTCTCTGTATGATTTTCAAAGCAAAATGTGAGAGACTTAAAAAGACATTTACCTTTTTCCTTTGAAATGTGTATTGTTGATCAAAAAGTGTGAAAGTCTGTTGGCAATCAATACCAGTCCTATCCACTTGTGGAAATCAACTTAAATCACAAATTTCTATTGGGGGCATTATTTCAACATTACAAAGCCTGACAGAGTGCTCTACAGAGTGGGAGATACATGATGTTTCATTAAGCTTAAAATTGCCTTTTAACTTAAGATCCCTATGACTTTTATAGTCTTGTAATGGTTCTATATTCCAATGCCCCTCAAGTGAACACTGTGTGATTTGATAAGTTGTATTTTGAAAAAATGGAATGTGTATGGTATTGAAGGTTTGTTATCTAGCATTATTCCTGTAGAGCTCAGTTTGTTGGAGGGATGAATGAACAAAGAAAAATTTACTGTGTAGCTGCTATGGTTTTGGGTCAATGTCATGTATTGGGGAAAATACTAGGAAGCATACAGACCTTCAGAGAGTTCTACAGGTGTGTTAGGAAAAGCCTGGCACACAGAAGATGATGATAAAGCAGCAACATGTTTATAGTCAAGGTCTAAGCTTAGAGAGGGTAGCAGTAGAGCTTCAGAAAGATGCAGCCTGAAGAAGACTGGAGAATCCATGTATATCTTCTTGGGAGGGGAGGAAAATTCAGCTGAATTTTAAGAGTGGACACCTCTTGGACTTGTGAGATGAGGAAGGGAGAGTGTTCTAGATGAGAACTTGGTGAAGTTACTCTGGTGACATCTTCATTAATTATAGGAACATTGTATGTTATACATGCATCACATTACTTTACACATAAAATAATTTGATGCATCCATCAAATTACAACTGGAGTTCCATATCATCTTCTGATAATGGATTTCATCTGTCAGAGAAAGGGAGTGGGCAATTGGAAGTGTGGGTCAGTGAAACAGAGGCAGGAGATGTGGACAGTTATCTGGCATTTGCCTTTAAAAGTCAAGGTAGTTGGATATGGGTGATGAGGAGGTGGGGTTGCTGGTGATGGTAGTGGTGAGGGGGCATGGAGCCGAGGTAGTAATTTCTATTTGGACATTCTGTAAAGTGCATGCATGACATTTATGTGATACCCAATGGCAATTGGTTATAACGATTTGGAGTTTGAAGGAGAGGTCCATAGATTATTCATGAAACTGCAAGAAATTATAAGATAAAGAATTCAGGAAGAACCCTGTAGAATAATAATAACTGGGGATAGAAAAATCTCAAGAAACCAGTACAGGAGATTGATTGAGAAGGGATGGAAGAAGGAGGATGAAGTTGCCAAGTTTTGGTGATCTTCACCCCTTTTTACTTTATTACCTGATACTATCAAGAGTCTTTCTTAATTTGATAGTTTCTGCCTTATATGCTCTTATTGTTTTGTTTATTTTAGTTGGAGAGTGTGATGTTGGTGAACATACAACCCCCAATCCCACCTATAAGTCCTAGATTTGGGGAAATCCGAAATATTTCTTTACTGGTTACTCCAGCCATTGCAAATGGAGAAATTGGCTTTATTAGCAATCTTCCAATCATTTTGCATGAACCAGAAGATTCTGCTGCTGAAGTGGTAAGTGAGCTCTTTCTTATTGATGGGGTCTAATGTGTTTGAGGTAATTTACAGAATATTTTTTAAAATTAGGGTCAGCATATTGAGTTAATAGATCTTGAAAAGCTTCATCATTTACACTGGGCCTTTGATATATTTGATATAAGTAACTGATAAGTGTGTGATTTTCCATCCTTTTTGCTATATTTAGTAGAATATAATTGAAATTATTTGCTCATGGTGAGAGTAATATATTTAGATTTGATTGCTTTCAGATAGAGCCATGACATTAGAAGTAATCATACCAGAGCAAAAATCTGCTCTTTAATGGCTAAGTTGTGGTCCATTGGTAATGTTGTCCTATTCCATCTCTGAGCATTCCACTTGCTCACCTTGAGTTAGGCTGAAGGGGCTGCCGTGGGTCCTGTGTTTGATGCTGCAGATGATGATGGTAAAGTTGTGAAATCTGAAACTTAAGAATTTTTAATTTTATGTAAATTTTTCTTACACACACACACACACACACACACACACACACATATACATAAAAGCATAGTTATGTTTCGAGCACCTCTCCACCACCAACTGAATATTTCCCAAGCCTCCATCAATCTCGGGGCAGCTCTGTCCTGCCTTGCCATTCCCAAAGCTACTATCTGTCTGAGACCCTCTCCAAGTCCCCTACACTTAAATTTGATTTTAATTGCGTTAAGGTTAAGATCAGGAATGAGGAGAGTTGTTTTGTTATCAAAATCTCATGTCAAAATTCAGTGACTTTTCCTTTGTTTATATATTTGATGCTGTAAATGGGGAGGGAGCTTTAGTTTTCAAGATGATTTTAATCTTCCATATTTTAAAAACATACTGTTTACTTTTAGAAACTAAAAAGCATTTAGTTTATTCTTAAAGAGTGGATTGCTTTTATTTGTTTATTTTATAAAGCTGTAAAGTTACCATTTCAACGTTTTTCCCTGAGAGAAGTGAGTTTTGGGCTCCTTGGTACTGTATTCTTAACCTCTTAGGAAACAGCAGAAGTAGGAGTTTCCCTTTTGCTGTGCCCTGTATACAACCCCAACAATACTCACTCCCTCAGGTGATACAGGGGCCAGCCCTGGTACCTTTTTTGGCTTCCCAAGAACCTAGCTATGCTCATTGGCTTTGGTTTTGATTTAAAGTAGTAGAATCATTAGTGGTGAAGGTGTTTTTCTTTTTTTTCCCTAAGATGAGATATATTAAAAGGCAAAGAAAAAACCTGTAATAGCTCTCTTAGGAGTGTAGAAAGTAGCTACCATGAAGTATTAATTTATATTCTTTGAAAAGTCTTTATCATGATCTGTAGTGAATCTTATATAAAGTGTACTGCATTTGAACAAAACTACAAAGTAGAATTTGTTTCAGAATTATTATAATAGCATTCAATTATTTAGCTTGCACTAGTGTTCCAGATGCTTAAATGATCTGTCAGCCTTACCAAAAGCTTGCAGAAATGGAACTCATTAACTTCAAATGAAGAAATCGAGATTAGAATGCTTAAGTAATTTGCCTAAACCAACCAGGAGTCATGATATGAGTGTCTGATTTTCTTTTTATGGTATTTATTGTGTAGGTTAGAAACATTTTATTTTGTCACTTATCACTTTAAAATGCATTTTGTATGACATAATTTCCTGGGTTTTGTTTGTTTGTTTGGTACTGAGGATTGAGTGTAGAGGCACTTGACCCACTGGGTCACATTCCCGGCCCTTTTTATATTTTGTTTAGAGACAGGGTCTTAATAAGTTGCGTAGGGCCTTGCTAAATTTCTAAGGCTGGCTTTGAACTCATGATCTTTCTGCCTCAGCCTTGGAGCCGTTGGGATTACAGGTATGCACCACTGTGCCTGACTTAATTTCCCAGTTTTAATCACGGAAGTTTATTTTTCAGTTTATATTTTGATATTCATAAAACCTCTAATGAAAATTTATTCTTCAGCAAGATTGTTCTGTTTTTCATGATTCTTTGGGTTTTAAAATATTTGTATTTTATTTAGATAAATCCCAGGTCAGATACATCTTTAGACAGAGTAGTTTTCTAGATAAATTTGATTAGCAAAACTGAAGAAAATACCTAAAATTATTATGTTTAAAGAGAAGACTTCTTCAGCTGTTTTTAATGTCACAATAATTTACTTCTCTAGAAAATACACATATTCACCTAATCATATATACATCTACTGATTTCAGAGCTGATATTGTGAGCATATGTTGTAGCAGAAATTGTCTTCATTTTTTTTTTTTTTTTCCTTTTTAAATAAGGTATTCATTCCCTTACATCGGGATGGAACTGATGGCCAGGCCACCGTCTATTGGAGTTTGAAGCCCTCGGGCTTTAATTCAGAAGCAGTGACTGTGGATGATATAGGTCCCTTTAATGGTTCTGTTGTGTTTTTATCTGGGCAAAGTGACACAACAATCAACATTACTGTCAAAGGTGATGACATACCGGAAATGAATGAAACTCTAACACTTTCTCTAGACAGGTAATAACCCTTTTAGGTAATTTTTTTCTCCATATGAAGTAAGACAAAAAAAAAAAAATCAAGTAAGTTCTGTTGTGTTGGCCTTTAGTCTTTCTGTTACTTTTTCATGGTTTCTGGTTAAACTATGGGGTATAATATCTTTTAGTGAACTTTTACCCTGCTATTTCTTGTGGGGAAGAATTATGAGAGAATGTTTGCAAAGTAGCAGATGAATTTGAAGCAAAGCCAATATGTTGCTACATTTAAAAAAATAACAGGCTGCAACACCTCTAAAATGTTAGGTTAAGCAAATAGCTCTGGTGGCTTCCTTTGCAGCGGGGATGAAGGGTAGAGCTTTGGTGAGTGAGTAAAAGAATACATTAATCTTTATTCTTTTTTACATGGAATATAAACATTAAGACCTATTTTCTAGAGAATTAAAAAGTATACAAATCTAAGAGGTAACTTTTCAGTCATTATAATAAGTTACTTAACATTTCTCCAAGAGCACTTCATATTAAGAAAATATTACAAAATCTAAGAGAATTTTTCTTTCAGTTATTCAAAAAATCTTTTCTAAAAGTGAAAAAGTACTGTGCTTAATTGATGTTAATGATTTTTAACAATCAAAAAGAAGTTTATCTTCTATAAGTCTCTTTATATCAATATGATACAGATTAGAGAAATTTACAGTGACCTAAGGATATTGTACAATTGGTATTTAGAAACAGTAAAATTCATCGGTAAATTTGAGATATTTTGCACTATATTCTTCAGGAATAAAGAAGTAAAAAACTATTTTGCAAAAACCTTTGATCTTTTTCTATTTTATTATCAGCACTGTGTAGATTTTTCTTTGAAGATGTTTTGTCTAAATACATTTTATACACCTGATGAGTATTTTCCTGTTTTTTTTTCTTTTAGTTTTATGTGAAAGAAAAATATAAGATACAGAGAACGAATATATTGAATGGCCACTGTTCATTTTGTTTGCGTTCAGAACCACATTATACTTCCTTTCTTCATAAAAAGCAAAACAACAAAAGACAGAAAATAAAACCCAAATATAATACACACACATACACACATACAGTTTTAGTTAGCTTTTTCACTGCTGTGACTAAAAGACCCAATCAGAACAACTTTAGAGGAGGAAAAGTTTATTTGAGGGCTCCACAGCTTGAGGAGGTGAGGCAGAACATCATGGCAGAAGAGTGTAGTGGAAGGAAGCAGCTCACATGATGATCAGAAAGCAGAGAGAGAAAGAGAGAGAGAGAGAGAGAGTGCTCACTCTCCAGATGCAAAATCTATTCCCCACAGCCAGGCTCCCAGTGAACCACTTCTTCTAGCCATACCCTATCTCCCCCCAGTTACCACTCAGTTAATCCCATCAGTGATCATTATACTGATTAGGTTAACCCAATCATTTCTCCTCCAAACCTTGCATTGTTCACACATGAGCTTTTGGGGGACTCCTCACATACAAACCATAACACACACACACACACACACACACACACACACACACAGAGTTTACAGGCTTAATGTATTTTTTTACATTAAATCTTAAGAAAACGTATATCATGATGGAAAAAAGTCAGTGAAATACGACAAAATGTAGGCCTTTGTTCATGTATGTCCTTTTTCCTTTAAATTAGGTTTAAGCATGTATTAAATCTGTAGACAGTCTTGAAGAAAACTAAAGAATTAAAAACCAAAGTTGTAGCAATCCAGGAAACTTTGTTAGCTTGTTTGGGAATTTCTGCTCTCAATTAAGTATTTAAAGAATGATTTAAATTATACCTCTGAAAATTCATAGTGACTATTCTTTATACTCTCTCAAAACATGTTGATCATATTATATAAACATTTGAAATTAATTAAATATAATTTTAAAGTTTTTTTTCCTTTTTGCTTCTTTTTCTCTCTTCTTTGGGTAACAGTATACAAGGAAGTAAAAAATCTTAGGGTAGAAAAATATCAGAAATTATTGGCTCTTTTTCAAATAGAGGAAATTAATTAAAATATATATTAAAATGTCTTGATTCAATTAGTTACTAGTTTGTGGATAAGAATAAGCAAATTACATTTAACTGTTTAAACAATATTTTTAAAAATGTAAGGATAAAATTCATGATTTCAAAGTGCTTATTTTATCAAAACCTTTTAATTTGCATGTTTAGCAAAAATTAATGAATGCTAGTGTAATTATAGTGAGTCACAATATAATATTGCAAAAAAATAACACCTTATTGTAATACAGTGTAAAATATTCTCTTAATGTCAAATTAAACTAAATGTAGACCGAAGTTGCCATGGTACTAAACAATTTATATTACTTCCAATACCATACTAGTTAAAAATACTCTTGTTTAATTTTCTCCAAATCAGAAACAATTTTATTATGACATTTTACTTCAGAGGATTTTAAATTATGTGGTAATTTATAAGTGGTGCATTTGACTTCAAAAATTCAGTTGAAAGGCTTAACCCTTCCATGTGTGCTTTTCAAGACTATTTGAAAATGAAATACATTGAAGATTTGAAAGAGTGTTTAGATTTCCTGATATAAAGTTGTAATGAAAAGTTATCATGATATCTATGGCTTCTTGAATATATTCCTGTGCAAACAGGGAAAAGTAGGGATGGCATATAGAGTTGTGACTTTTCTAACTCAAAGAACTGGCATTACATCTGAGGATGGAGGGTTTTTGAAAAACATAATTAAAGCTACTAAATAATTGTAAGTAGGGCTGAATGAGATTTGCTCAGCTGCTGTGGTTTGAGCATGTGTAGAGCTTGGCAGGCACAAGCACCCTGGAGAGGTGGGAAGGAATGTCTTGAATGGATCTTGATGTGCTGGCTGGCCACGGGGTCATCTTCCCTGGGCGGGAACTTCAGAACCTCTTGCTGGCATTTCTCAATGGATAGAACCCAGTGTGCACAATTTCCATAAAGTGAAAATTAGTAGCTCTTGGGGAAAAGAAAAGGGCTTTCTTTTAGTTTTTTTTTTTTTTTTTTTTTTTTTTTTTTACCCTGCCATTCTAAGTTTCTCGTGTATTAGTAAAAGGGCAAATAGTGCCTCTGCCTCCTTTTCCCTCCTCCCACAGTTCTTTCTGTGTTGACAGGGTAGAAACTGAAAGATTTGTCGTGTACTTTGGGTAAGTGTACAAAGTAATGCTTTGTTTTTGATGATTCAACTTTCTGTTTTGCAACTGATTGTTTTGGGACAAGGCTGCACTGCATGATCACAGGTCTTGAGAATTTTTGCTTGTCCTCCCGGCTGTGCATGCTTTGTGTGTAGTTTCATTTTCTAGTGATAAAAGGAGATTATTATCTGAAACTTTTGGAATGTTTTGGTCCTAAGAGTTTCAAAATATGAATGCATTTCAAATTTTTGATAAAATGAAGAACTTACAATTTTAAGTTTTCATACAGTTACATGTAACCTAGAGAACAATATGTGCTTTTACTTGTGAAATTCTTTCCTAACATCTTTTATGAATCTTAAAATTTGTTTTGCAAAGAATTAGCAACCAATAATCTTAACTCATCCATTGTTTTGCTGAGTGTATCTAAGTAATTACTTGTGTTTTATATAGAATTTAATTTTATATTTACATAGAATTTTATATAGAATTTTAATTTTATATAGAATTTATAATTTTATATAGAATTTATTTTTATATAGAATTTTAATTTTTTCTGTGTTTTATATAGAATTTTTCAGAATTTGCATTTTATGTAAGGGCAGTGTATTGTAAGAGCATTTTAAAAATAAATAAATTCATTTGTTTTATGCTCAGAGAGGACTTTTTTTTTTAAATTTTGAGATGGGATCTCCCTAATTTGCTTAGGGTCTCACTAAATTGCTGAGGCTGGCCTTGAACTTTTATCCTCCTGCCTCAGCCTTTGGAATTGCCGGGTTTATAGGCATGTGCCACTACACCCAGTTCAGAGTGGACTTTTATTCTTTGCATTTTGATACACTTTTCTTGTTTCCTAGCTTCTGTGGACCAAGGAAGTTTTGATTAGTGAAAAAATATTGATAATAAGTGAAATATGGGAATATTTGCTGTGAAAATTATGTTACTCTATAAGCAATATAATAAGTAATTGTGTTGTCTGAATTACCTTTTCTGTTATCACAGACAAGCTAGGTATCAGCTGTCAGATTTCAAAAGCAAGAGAAGATATTAGTTCATATTGTCTATTCAGAGGACATGAACTGTCTTGACACATATTTCTACATATTAAATTGTGGTTTCATTGTGATTTTGAGATCTTATCACAAGCACGTTTTAGTTCAATAAGATGTGACATTTGGAAAGATTTAGAGCAGCTTGCAGCATTGAGAATTCTTAAGACCTTGCTAGTTTTAAGCCCTCAGAGCCTTAGAGTCTCTTTGATCATTTTAATTACACACTGAGCCTAAAAACCAGAAATTTAAAATAACATAACATTTAATATGTTCTTTTGATAAATACATAAAAATTGTTATAACAGGTCAAGCTTCTCAGATCCATTTTTTTCTTTCTTTAAAAGAATAAAATTGAAAGCCACAAAACTATCCCTAGAAGTCTAATCATATTGTGTTTATTTTTTTTTTTATCAGTGTGGCTTGCCATAGTCTGTGTAGTTATCCAACTTGTACATAATATAATCATATGTAATGAAATTTTAGAAGAAATTCAAGTATATGTAAAATGAAAAGTTTTGTTTAAATATATTTTCTAGCTACATGTTGCAAATAAAATTTTTCTAAAATGACAAAATCTGTAAATTTTGATATTTTCTATAAATACATTTACAACTTTTGGTTACTGTATTTTTGGGGTATGTATGTCATGTTCGTTTCGGTCACAAGAAAAAATGCAGTGAATTCAGAATAGTTCTTCCATAAGTGTTATGACTACAACTGTTTTGGTTTTAAGTGATTTTAAAACATATTAATTTGCTTTGAGATTTAATTCCTAATTATCTTTCTTATCATTATCTGGAAGAGTTGTAAATATTGCCTTTGAAGTTTACAAAATTCAGAAGTAAGACTATAGATAGCGAGTGCCTTTTTTACTCCGCCTTCTCCAGGGTAAATGTGGAAAATCAGGTGCTGAAATCTGGATATACTAGCCGTGACCTAGTTATTTTGGAAAATGATGATCCTGGGGGAGTTTTTGAATTTTCTCCTGCTTCCAGAGGACCGTATGTTATAAAAGTAAGTATGAAACTTCATTCTGTACTCACAACTTAGGAAGAATGATCTAGAAGGATTTGAAATCTTTTGGATTCTTTTTAAAGGAAGGAGATTCTGTAGAGCTCCACATTATTCGATCCAGGGGGGCTCTCGTCAAACAGTTTCTACACTACCGAGTAGAACCCAGAGACAGCAGTGAATTCTATGGAAACACAGGTGTTTTGGAATTTAAACCTGGGGAAAGAGAAATAGTAATCACCTTGCTGTCAAGACTGGATGGCATACCAGAGGTAGGGGTTTTATTTTTCCATCCTGCTATTATGGAAGGTTGATTGTATCTAGCATATTATGAACACAAATATTTTAAACATTGTCAAGAAGATGTAAGAAGGGATGAGAAATACTTATGTTTGGAAAATTCAAAAAGAATCTTAAAAAGCAAAATAAGATTTATTTAAATTAGAATGGTGTATTTTGTCCTTGAAGGAGAAATACCAAATATACCAAACATTCTGAGACTTTCAGTGTGTGATCAGTTTTTATCTCCTTCTGGCTTTATTTATGTTAAACCTTGTTTTTATGCGATTCATATTAACTGAACTTTTATTTTTAATTTATTTTTAGTGGTGCTGGGGATTGAACCCAGGGCCTTGTGCATGCTAGGCAAACACTCTACCAACTGAGCTATATCCCCAGCCTCTTAACTGAACTTTTCATAGCATGGTTTTGAACTGAAATTTTGCTATAAATTTTTTTTCTTTTTTTTTTTTAAGTTTTTAGTTGTAGATGGACACAATATATTTATTTTTATATGGTGCTGAGGATCGAACAAGTGAGGCAAGTGCTCTACCACTGAGCTACAACCCCAGCCCAAAATTTCTGTTTTAAAGGAAATAAATTTAAATTTTATATTAGTGGAACCAGATATTGTTCCCTTATGTTTACACTAATGCTTATATAGCTTTTAAATTGATTTTATATTCATTACTCTTACTAGTTTGACTACTAGATCATCAATGACAAGTCCCTGACTTCTTACCATTTTAGAATAGCATTGTTGTTTGTTGTTTCCCTTTTTGGGTAATACATAAGTATATCTGGTATTTCTTAACTGATAGGAGGACATGCTAAAAATGTTTTAGTAATAAAATTAACTGTTTTGTCTTTTCAATGAGTTGTCTGTATCTAAAATATTTTATTTGCTGTGAAAATGTCAACTTTACATTTTACTAATTTGGCATGTTCCATTTAGCTGGATGAGCACTACTGGGTGGTCCTCAGCAGTCATGGTGAAAGGGAAAGCAAGTTGGGAAGTGCTTCAGTTGTCAACGTAACGATTCTAAAAAATGACGATCCTCACGGGATTATAGAGTTTGTTTCTGATGGTCTCATTGAGACAATAAATGAGAGCAAAGCAGATAATATCTACAGTGGTAATTTTTTGTTTCTTATATTTTGTTTCTATTTATGGAAGAGGAAATTAGTCATTTTTTAGTTTATTTCTTTAGTAACCAGTTATTTTCAGTTACTCATTCTGCTTTAGAAATTATACATAGTATAGAAACTGGTCCTTTTAAAAATCATATTTAGGATTACAATTTTTATTTCTGTCTTAGCATTGTGATGATACTCAGATCAGTTATATTTTATTTCGATTAAACATGTGCAGTGCTGTCAAACACCCAAAATGAGTCAATAGAGAACACATTAAAGCTGGTAGTTACTGCTGGAAAGTATTGCAGGAGCAAGAAATGAGAAATGTTCCATCTATCTGTCTGTCTGTCTTCTGGTATGTTTTTGATCCTGGGGATTGAACCCAAGGCCTCCTGTGTGCTAGGCAAGCACTCTACCCCTGAGCTACATCCCCAACCAGTTTTAAACTTTATTTTGAGACGAGGTCTTGCTAAGTTGCTGAGGCTGGTCTTGAACTTGCTATCCTCCTTGCCTCAGCCTCCTGAGTCATGAGATTACAGGTGTGCACCACTGCATCTATTGAGAAAGATTTTGTTTTTAAAGCAATCTTGTCAGGTCAGGGAAATCACTCTTGAGTAGGGAGGTCAAAGTTTCTTTGAATGCCTTTGGCAGATATCCTTACAGGATTTTATGATAGTTGTACCTAATTAATCACCATCTGTACCCATGCCAAAAGACTCTTAAGATCCCACACTATGATGGAAAATATTGAATCTTTAAATTTTATTAATTGTATATCTACAGAAGGGGGAATAGGCTAATATATTTTTATGTGAACCTTGGGTGATATGCTAAGCAAATTGGCTTTCATTAAATTAGTATTTTTTTAAAGCAAAGTATTATTTTTACTTTTGTTTATGTGAATGATTTTTTGTTTTAATGTTTTGTGTATGTTCATGTATTCTTAACATGCTTGTATCTCACAGCTGTCTATAATGTAAAAAGACATCGAGGCAACTTTGGTGATGTTAGTGTTTCATGGATGGTTATTCCAGACTTTACACAAGATGTAGTTCCTGTGCAAGGGTCAATTTTCTTTGGAGATAAGGAATTTTCAAAAAATATCACCATTTATTCCCTTCCAGATGAGGTAAATGTTGCATGTATAATTCTCCACTTATTGTAGTTGATCAATCTCTACTTTTTATTAAAGCATGAAATATCTGGTAATATATTTTGTGCTAAAAGTGCATATACAACACTTAGGTAAGACAGTGTCTGACTGAGGCAAAAGAGCAATGTAGTGCTTTTGGTTTCTCTGGGTCATGCTTCACTCTTCGAACTGACAGCGGTTGGTGACACACTCATGTGTCAAACTTTAGGGGTTTGTAACAGTGGGAGAGCTTCAGCTTCAGCTTGTGCTTAAGCTCTTTGGAGAAAGGCCATCTTCTGGGTATCCTGGGGCACTCTGAGAATCAGGACACTGTGCCAAGGGATCATGGATCCAACAATTTGTTTCATCTTGTTGATAATAACGAGAAAGAACATAGCAATCAAAAATAAACCTTCCTCAGGATTCTATACTTAGAACAGCTCTGAGGGTCTGTCTCTTGTCCCCCAGACCAAAACTTTTGTATTTATGGTGAGGAGGGGCCTAGCTCACAGGGATAATGTGAAAGAGAAACTGTCTACCTGGGATTCATTTAGATTCAGATGTGGGTAGCTTATCTTTTTAGGACATGGAAGTAAGGTCTCTGTGATTGGCTTGTGTTAAAGCTCTGTAAACCATGTAAGAGGTCTTTGAGTACTCATTGCGTTTAGTGACTATTATGAACTAGGTTCTAAATGTGTCAGAAAGTTACTTTTTTATTGTTCCTTTTTTTATTATAAGCAAACAAATATTTCTTACAGAAATTATATACATATACACACACATATAGATATATCCCATATAGATATATCCTGTAGAGATATAGATATAGTCTATATAAGAGATGTCCTATATGTATATCTATAGGTATACATATAGGTATAGGATATATCTATTTTTAGTTTATGTAAGGCAAAATGTGTATATTTCCATTACACTTTATAATTAAAGTAAAATGGTTGTTTGGATGAACACACATTAAAGTAATTGGGAGGGTTCTGAGTCTTACAGGAATACTTTCATAAGATTCAGCCTCAGAAGTGGAAGTAAACATTAGTACTATCAATAAAGCTTTTTAAGCATAATAATAATTAAGGAATACATAATGTAATTATATGTGTAACTCACTTGTTTTAAAATGGATACAACTTTCCAAAAGATTCCAGAGGAAATGGAAGAATTTACCATTATCCTACTTAATGCCACTGGAGGAGCTAAAGTGGGAAATAAAACAACTGCAACTCTAAGGATTAGAAGAAATGATGACCCCATTTATTTTTCAGGTTGTATTGCTATTTATATTTGAATGAGTTTGCTTCTTTCTTAAATAGTATATAGCTTAAATTAATTTTAACTGAGCATTTTAAATAAAGTGCAGTTGTTGCTTGTTTACGATTTCATGATTTATTCACTGATTGTTATTCAGTTTGTTTGAAGTTTAAACCATTTTTCAAAAGATCTTCTGAAGCAAAAAGAAGGTAAGTACTTTTTGTTAGCTCTATTTAGAAGAGAAAACACTTCTACGTGATCACTTCTAATACAGAGATCGTCCACTTTGGGGACCGATATTGCACCTACTGAATGACCACTTAACTATGGAGGCAATATATAATGGACATATTAATTAAGGATTCTCCATTCACTGCTTTCTTTAGAGCTGTCGTTTACCACACGAGACATCTTTTAGTTTTATTGATGAGACTTAATTGATGTCTAATTCTTTCTTAAATCCCCATTTCTGTAAGCTGTACATAGGTCAGTTTACTGATGTGGGAACCTTTTAAAACTCTTGAATTTTGGGGATTCTGATTCTTCGTCTCCAGTAACTATGTGCTTAGTGAGTTAGTCTTGTACTCAGCTTCTGCTGAGTGCTGTAATAAAAATAAAACAAGATATCTGGGCTATTCTCAAGGATATAGCCTCAGCTACAGAGTGATATACACACAGGGTAGGCAGAGGATTTTAAATAATAAAGTTTACTGACAGGGGTGCTGTCAGACAATGGGTGCTGAAGACCATGGATTTTGTAGGAATTAAGTCAAAAGGAAGCCCACTGATGGTTGAAGTAAACAGAGAGGCCTCATGTCAGGGTTGAAAACAGAGCTAATTCTTTTTATTTGTTTATTTAGTTGTAGATGGACACAATACCTTTACTTTATTAATTTACTTTTAATATGGTGCTGAGGATGGAACCCAGTGCCTCCCATGTGCTAGGCAAGCACTCTACCCCTGAGCTACAGCCCCAAATTTTTATGCAAAGAGAGTAGAGGGAATTTCTTGTAAAAAAAATGAAAAAGTGACCTGGAAATGCGTAGATGGAATCATGAAGGCTCATGTGTTCCTTCTCTATGGATATTTCAGAGCCTCGTGTGGTGAGGGTTCAGGAAGGTGACACTGCTAACTTTACAGTCCTCAGAAATGGATCTGTTGATGTTACCTGCACCGTCCAGTATGCTACAGTGGATGGGAAGGCTACAGCCAAAGAAGGAGACTTTGTTCCAGCTGAAAAAGGGGAAACCCTTGTTTTTGGGGTTGGAAGTAAAGAGCAGAGCATATCTGTATATGTTAATGAAGATGGTATCCCAGAAACAGATGAGCCCTTTTACATAATCCTCTTTAATTCGACAGGTAAGCTTGCTGTGTTGTTATGGCAGATCTGTTGCCTTCAGTTCTTTCTGACATTCAGTACCACTGTCCAATAGTTGTGCCAGTAGTACCTTCCTGTCTTCTGTGACTGTTGATGAGCAAAGTCGTTTGTTCTATTGCTTTCTTGAGGAATGAGATGAATGATGTAGGTGTTGAAACTTCCTGTGCTGTATACACTGTGCTATGTTTTTTTAACCTTTCTTTCACAATATTACAAAAATGGAAAATTCTGATATAAAGACCCTAAAGCAATGGGTCTTGGGCCTATAGCTGCCCTGAACATTGCCTTGTAAATTGTACATTGCTTAGGGATCAGTAGTGTCCTGTAACACTTTTTCCTCCACCTGGGAGGATGGCACATTGGTTGAGAAGCTTAATTCCATAGGCAGCTAACTCCAATTGGCTGCTTGATAATTCTCTGGGGCTATCCCAAAATGAGTGGCAGTCTACAAGGGGAAAAGATGTGTTCTTCCTTCTTTTCTATTCCATAAATGAAGGATATTTTGATTCCCCCATCTGCACCCTGAGAATGTGTTGATCCCATCTTTAGTAAACTGGAAGGGCTGCAGCTTTTCTTTATATTGATTTTGTTCTTTTAAGAGTACAAGGAACTTGGACTGAGGCTGTAGCTCAGTGGCAGAGCGCTTGTCTAGCATGTGAAGCACTGCATTTGATACTCAGCACCATATTAAAATAAGCAAATATAGGCATTCTGTCTATCTCCAACTAGAGAAAATATTTTTTAAAAAGACTACAAGGATTTTTTTTTCCTTGAATATTTTGAGAGTAAGCTAAAGATGTGACAAGGACATTCTCCAAAGTAAACACAGTATAACCTTTAAAATCAGGAAGTTAACATCAATGGGGTCAATTTCTCAAGCCCATTAATATTTCCCCAGTTGTCTCAATATTGTTCTAGCAAAATCATCCTTTCCTTAATTATGCATTGCATTTGATTATAGTATCCTTTTAATCTCTTCAGTTTGAAGGCGTTCCTCAGTCCTTGCTTGACTCAAAACCTTGACAATGTAGAAGACCACAAGCTAGGATGTCCCTTGTTTTGAGTTTGTGTAATGTTTCTTTATTATTGGTTTCAGTTTTTGCATTCTTGGTAGGAATTTCACAGAAATAATTCTGTGTTCTTATCATCCATCCCTTTATAAAATCACAACAAGTTTCTGATTTGCTCCTTTATTATTATTATATTCACTTTGACCACAATTAAAGTGATGACCCTTAGGCTTCTTTATTGTTCTTTGTTTCCCATTGTGATTAATACATATTTTGTGGGAAGTTATTTTGAAACTATGAAAATGTCTTGTTACTCATAAAATTTTTAATATTTTCATTGATTCATTTATCATATGGGCTTAAAATTTCTATTTAATGCAATGAGTTATTTTTCATTACTATCATTTATTTTCAGGGCCACAGTGTGCCAGATTTGACCAGTGGTAACCTATTGGAGATGACTTCTTTGTCTTTTGGACATTTCTCTATTATTCTTTTGAACATTTTCTTACTTTCTGGTGTAGTAAGCTGTTCCAAGCTCATTTTGTACTTTTTCTGTTACATTCCTGAAATTAGCCATTTTCCTAGATGACCTTATTCCTTATAGTGAAGAATGCTAGTTAGTAACCAGAATCGGGGCACTATTATTGAGGTTTTGCTCTTCCTGGGTTTTCTTAGTGTGCAGAGATGGGGGTGTATGTACTTCCTGTACACACATGTACATGCATATATAATTCTGTACCCATGTATGTTGAAAACCATTAGTTCATTAGTGTTTCCATTCCTATTCAACATAACAGATTCAGTCTAGTTTTCTCCCTATTTTTGTCATTTCCTTCTCCAATAGTAAGAAATCTAGCTCCCATTATTTTTAATATATTTATGCATGTGACCCACTTCCCCTGTGTGTAACCACTTTCCCATTGTTTTTATTGCCCTGTTTCCACCAGGATTCTAACTTCCTGCCCTGAGCACCCCACTCAGCTCCAGCACCCACCATGAAGCTTAGTTCCCATGGAGAAGTCCTCTTGGCCCCATGTGAGCTCTAACCCCTGACGCTGGGGCATTGTAGTGCCTGCCCATCCATGCCCAGTTCTACCTTGTCCTTTTTGATATTTAAAAAGAGGCAGAGAAAACAAAAGATCTCCTAATACTTCCTTTTGCTATTTCCCTCCATCATTCTTCCTGTCTCTTAGACTTTCTTTGTTGATGGCTCTTCCTATCTCTTTTCCCCTCTTTCTCCTTTTGTCTTTTTGTTTCTCATTTTTCACATGGTTTAAGTAAGAATACCCAAAAAAGTTGGAACTTAGAACTATCATCTTTGAGGAAAAATTTGACTTTGCACAATAATGGCCACAAAAGAAATTTCACAATTGCAAAAAAACATAATTAGACTTATCCAATTATGGTCCTAAAATTTAGATGAAAGAAATTGCCATAGATAAAAATAATTTTGTTGAAGTAAAAGTAGAAAACAGAAAACTTTACTATGAAGAACACAATGGTTATGAAGGAATGAGATATTCCTACAACAATGTACTCTGGAAATAAACTCCAGATGACATTTATTAGTTTGGCATAATTCTGGTGAAAATTTCTGTATCTCAAACATTTTGGGGGGTTAAAATTAATTAAAATATTATCAGGAACAAAATTTCACTATTGATTAAATAGTGGATTAAAGTATCCTAAATTTCTAATAAAGAGAATGGAAAATGACTCCTCAAGGAGAGCTTTAGTTAGTTTTGTAAACTATGTCATTGGGGAAAAAATTTGAGAGAAAGAGTTAGGTGGGTAGTAGGGGGAGAGAGAGGAGAGAGGGTGAGCAAGCACAAGTACAATGCAAGTGCACACAGGAGTGATTGGGTTACTGGCCTGAGGTACAGCTGTTGCCAACCTGCGGTATAGTGTTACCTCATGCTTCTCCCTGTGTTTGGTTCTAACACTTTTCCAGAAATGGTGGCATGTGGGGATGTAATTACTTTAGCTATGAAAATTTGGTTGACAAGAATTTATGCTTTCATGCATTTTTTTTCTTACTCTTGTCTTCCTTTTCTCTCCTCTGATATGGCATCCAAACCTGATGAGCCTGTGGGGCCTGCGATGGGAGGGCTGAACGAACATCACATTGGCATGACTTAGTGCAGACTGTGATTATTTATACCTAAGAACTGTTGGTCACAGTATATGTCCTGATACTGGATAAAAAGCTAAGGCCATCCTTAAAGCACCTGTTAAATATTGTTGTTTCATCTTACATAGAAATGGAATGAACTTTTAGCACTACCTATGACATGTTGCTTGCTGAAATTAGGTTTATCATTTTTATATATTTGTGTTACATTTTATGATATGCTTTTTATTTTGTTTTTATTTTCAGCATTTTCTACACATTTTAAATGTATTTTTACTTACCATTGGCTACTTGTTGATTGAAATTGAGTACAATCATATATTTATATAAATTATTTTCTGATGTGTTAGTTTGCTATGTGTATTTTGGCAAACTTGGAAATTTATTTCCATAACAAAGTGGGAGGTTTTGTCCTCATCTAATATTAAGAGTTTTATTTGTATCGGTTCTGTAATAAATAACTCTGAACACCAGTTACTGAGTATCTGTTCTTCTAGGGTATGGAATTTAATAGGATTCACTTGCCCAAGACGCTTACAGTAGATTTATGTGTGTGTGTGTGTGTGTGTGTGCGCGCGCGTGTGGGTGTGTGTGTGTGCGCGTGTGGGTGTGTGTGTCTGTGGACATTAGTATAGTGTGACAGTTGTTGTGGTAGATCGACAGAGAGCAAAATACTCTGGAACACAGTAGAAAGGCATTCATTGTAGCCTGGGGAGTCAAGGTAGGATTCCAGGAAGAGCTGCTGCTTGGAGCAGGTCCTCAAGAGTAATAAGAGTGAGTCAGGAGAGTGAAGCTGGGCAGAACTTTTGTTCACATAGAGAGCTGCTGGACAAGGCAAAGTTGGGGGAACTTCAGGGAAGTAAGAAGAGACCAAATGTATGGATAGTACAGAGTAGAAAGGAATTCAGTTCGATCCACTGGAGTTTCTTAGTCCTAGTATGACCAGATCAGACTCAGCTGGCTGAAGATAGAGACCTAAGAAAAATGCTTGAGCCAGTGATTCCAATAAACATGGACAGGAACAGTTTTATGGTATGGGGTAATGCTTCATTATTTTTGTGCAATAAGTGAATCTTTCTAAAAATGTGAAATTAGAAGAAACTTTAAAAAAATTTTAATTAAGCTACTGTAGCAATATTTTTACTGGAAGAAAAGCATTGTTCATTTTTTAGTAGTTTTTCTGTAACTAAACATATTATCAATGGATAGAAGGAACTATTTCACATTAAACTAGGCATCTCTGCATACAATGTATATATCCATCTGCATATATACATTGTAAACATATATTGTAAATATATATATATATTTATATATGTACACACACATGTAAGCATCTTTGGAGAAACAGAGCAATATTTTACATTTATCGTGTGACCTTCACTGAGGAAATTTTTGCTGAAAATTTGTATTTAGTGATAAACTATTTCTTAATTTAAAAATACTAAATAGGAAGCTATCTACATTTTTATTGCTTTGACTTTTCCTTTTTTAATGTAGGTGATACAGTAGTATATCAGCATGGAACAGCTACGGTCATAATTGAAGCTAATGATGACCCAAATGGTGTTTTTTCTCTGGAGCCTGTAGACAAAGCAGTGGAAGAAGGAAAGACTAATGCATTTTGGTAAGCCTATTTGGAAAAAGAAATTCAAAATTGGGTAGAATGAAAAAAATTTATTGAATACTGAAAATCTGAAATACTGTTAATCTTCCAAAAGTAAAAAATAAAATGATCAAAAATTGAATACTTTTGAAGATGTCAGTTCTCAATGAATGGTAAACTTTGTTTATGCTGTTGCCATTTGTCTAATCAAGAAACAAAGATAACAGAAACACTTCAGCTGGTAAGCAGAAATTGTTCTGTTCACCCTCCTTATTTCAGTTCCATCATTTGTCAACGTTGAGAAACACGAATTATCCAAAGTCTTTAGAAACACTTTTCAGATGACACAGTGACTGCTCTTACTCTGTACTTTCATTTTGAAAATAATTTGCTAGTTATCATCAAAATATTTTTCACTTGGCCTTAGAATTTATATTCCAGTTTGGGCTTTGAAGACTAAGGCTTTCAACTGACTTTTCTGCATTATTTAAAGTTCTATGTCATCTTCCGTTGGCTGGCTCGTTCATTTAAGGAGATAGCATGGATAACTGCCACTAGAGTTGTATTCATTTCTTACACATTCATAAAAACTAACTTTATTCAACTTGTTATGTAGGATTTTGAGGCACCGAGGACATTTTGGTAATGTGTCTGTGACTTGGCAGCTGTTCCAGAATGATTCTGTTCTGCAACATGGACAAGAATTCTACGAAACTTCAGGAACTGTTGCTTTCATGGATGGAGAGGGAGCAAAACCAATAATTCTCCATGCTTTTCCAGATAAAATTCCTGAATTCAATGAATTTTATATTCTAAAGCTCATAAACATTTCAGGTGCTGTGTTTTTCCATCTCTTATTTTGCCACCAAAGTTTTATATTTTATATCTTAAATGCAGTTGATGAAGAAGTAAGTCTGTTTTGATTATCTGATTTTAAATATCAAAGTACCCTTCTTTTCTGTGCTGGGGATAGATCCAGGGCCTTGGTTTACCAATGAGTTAGACCCTCAGCCTCAAAGTGTTGCTTTTAGCCTCATTTATGTACTTGTTTGGTTTCAGTTTTATGGATAGAGGCTTACCTTCACCATGAAACTTATAAATAGACTTTTTCTACATCAAATGTTGTATTTCTCACCAAAAATGAAAGGAAGCTAGGAGGTACAAATTCATAGTGGCTTAAAGCTTGGTCTTTCTGCCATAAATTAAATAATAGGCTTTCTCATCACTTTTGGTTTTAAGCATAGAAATTAAACCTCTCTAGTTCATAGACTCTGTTCAGGGTTGACTATTTATAAAATTATGGTGAATCAAAGTTATTTGATATGTCCCTAAAAATGTGGTAAAAGCTATGTGGTGATTCTGTTGTTCATTGATGATGCATAAATTATTTAACTGTAAGTTCATATACTAAACAATTTTTGAAAAACGTTATACTGGAAAATACTTTAACAGTTTTTTTTCACTCATTATAAATTTTCTTATTACAGGTGGGTCCCCGGGTCCTGGAGGCCAACTTGCAGAAACCAACCTTCAGGTGACAGTAATGATTCCATTCAATGATGACCCTTTTGGAATTTTCATCTTGGATTCAGAGTGTTTACAGAGAGAAGTGGCAGAAGATGTGCTCTCAGATGACGATATGTCTTATATTACCAACTTCACCATTTTGAGGCAGCAGGGTGTCTTTGGTGATGTACGAGTAGGCTGGGAAATCGTGTCCAGTGAGTTCATATCTGGTTTGCCTCCAATGACAGATTTTTTACTGGTTGGAATTTTCCCCAGCACTGTGCGTTCACAACCACACATGCGGCGTCACCATACTGGAACAGATGCTTTGTATTTCAGTGGACTAGAAGGTGCATTTGGGACTGTTAATGCAAAATATCACCCCTCCAGGAATAATACGATTGCCAACTTCACATTTTCAGCTTGGGTAATGCCTAATGCCAATACAAATGGATTTGTTATAGCAAAGGATAATGGTAATGGAAACATCTACTATGGGGTAAAAATTCAAACAAATGAATCCCATGTGACACTTTCTCTTCATTATAAAACTTTGGGATCCAATACTACATACATTGCCAAGACAACAGTCATGAAATATTTAGAAGAAGGTGTTTGGCTTCATCTTCTAATTATCCTGGATGATGGTATAATTGAATTCTACCTGGATGGAAATGCAATGCCAAGAGGAATCAGGAGTCTGAAAGGGGAAGCCATTATTGATGGTGAGTGTCATCTTTACAACTAGGACTTTGAAATTTCTAGGTTCTAAAATCCTCAACTGAATTTTTTGATTTTTTTTTAAAAACTTGCAGATATTTAAAAACTGCTTTTGTATTGCCTTCTTTTCTTTTAACAAAATTTTGTGCCTATCAAGACCATGATAAATTCTGCACTAAATGTTTCAGAAATGAATCAAATAGTCTTTGCTCATAAATAGGCTTTAGAAGAGATGCAGACATATAACTATAATAAATTTAGAAAGAAAAAAGTATAAAGAAGGATCATTTATTCCTCTTGTGGGTAGTAGGAGGCATAGAGAATGATATTCTAGGCAGAGGAATGAGCAAAAGTGTAGAGATATGAAGCAGAGTGTTGTATCTGGGGATCTGCTACTGGTTCAGTGTTGCTAGAAGTAGGGGAGGTGCATAAGGGAAAAAGGAATCAGTAGAAAATTATCACGTTAAAATAATTATAGTGTTTATAGTATCAGGAGGCATATTGGTGAATTCTATGGAGTGTTTTGAAGAGAGAATGTTTGTTGGCTTTAAGACAAACCATGTTTTGTTTCCATGAGAAACTCATCTGTGTGTGTGTATACACGCAAATATTGGTTTTGTCTGCTATATTACCAATTCACTCCATTTTATGATTTGATTCTATTTATATTAAGTGAGAAGGCAAAGCAGAGCTTATATGTCTGAAGGTTTGTAGAGTATTTTCCTTCTGAATCTCCAACATTAGATGTTAGGTTATGCAGTTTTTCCAGCATACGTAATATAGGCAAAACAAACATCACACACATATCTATCAATTTCTACCCAAGGACTGTGCTTAGAAGTCTTCTGTGGCATTAAATTATTTACTTTATGATTGTGTGAAAATCCACTTTTATCTGTTAATCTTGAATCCTTTAGTTAAAGTAATGGTGGTAGAATAAAAATGGAAAAGATTGGGGATTGTGAAAATGGATGTTTCTTTCCTTTGTTTGACTTCCTGCAAAGAACTTATGTTATTTTTGGAAAGAAAAATTTAAAAGCACAAATGCATTTATTTTTTTAAAGTTATCAATGAAATATAGTATATGTTACAAAATATATTAAAGTGCCTGAGTGACTCAGTACACAGAAGCCCAGAGGAGCAGATGAATTGCCCCACCCACACACCCACAACTCAAAGAAGGAGCCAAATAACCTTTCCTGACTGGCTTGGACCACTGAGGCACCCAGGACGCAACTGGGCAGCCCCATCCATTCTCCAGTGGCCTCAAGAAACAGTTGAGTAACCTCTTCTCAGACTTTCAGACCACTGAGGCCCAGAAAAGCAGAGGCTCAGCCTCACTCAATCATCATTGGCCTTAGGGAACCCTAGTAAATAAAATTAGAGGTGAAAAGGAAACATTTCATCTCCTTCATTCTCCAGGGAAATACAAAGAATTATTAGGAACCAGTATGAGCTACTATATGCAGAAAACTGGAAGCCTGGAAGATGCAGAGTAAATTATTATACATATAACATTCTAAAATTGAACCAGGAGATCATAGAAAATGTGAACAGACCAATAATAAGTAACACGATGGAATCAGTAATGAAAAGTCTTCCAAAAAGAAAAGACCAGGACCCAGATGGCCTCAGTGCTGAAGTTTACCAAACTTTTAAAGAAGAAATAATGTCAATTCTTCTCAAGCTATTCCAAAGACATGAAAGGGGGAGAATGGTTCAGAACTCATTTTGTGAGGTCAGCATTGTCCTGACACCAAAGCTGGCAAGAACATACACAAAAAGAAAACCACAGCACAGGTCAATATTCCTGATGAATGTAGGTGCAAAAATCGTCAAAAAAATACTAGCAAAATTGAATCCAAAAGCACATGAAAAAGATCATACACATGATCAAATGGGATTCATTGTTAGCAAATAAGGATGACTCAAAATATGCAAATTGATAAATGTCATACAGGAACAGAATGAAGGATTAAAAACCATATGGTCATCTCCATTGATAGAGCAAAAGCATTCAGTAAAAACAATCAAGATAAGAGAAGAGGCAACTACAGGATGGGAGGAAATATCTGCAAACATGAAAATATTCATCCAATAAGGGATTAGTTTCTGTAATATATAAGGAACTCAGACAACTCTCCAGCAAAATCCCCAAATAATCAAATTAAAAAAATAGTCAAATTACCTGAATAGACATTTCTCAAAAGAGATTACATGAATTGCATCAAGTATATGAAAAAATGTTCGGTATCAATAATTATTAGGGAAATGCAAATCAGAACCACAATGAGATATCATTTTGCCCCACTTAAAATGGTTATTATTGTCAGAAAGACAAAAAACGACAAATGTTAGTGAGGATGTGGAGAAGGGAGATCTTTTGCACAGGAAGGTGGATTAGTACAGCAATTATGGAAAACAGTATGGAGGTTCCTCAGAAAACTAGAAATAGAACTACCATGTGATCCCGCAATTGCATTATTGGGTACATATCTAAAGGAATTGAACCAAACATGTGGAAGTGATTTGTTTGTTGAAACACTGTTCATAACAGCCAGTTTATTGCATCATTCTAGGTGTCTAACAGATAAATGGATGAGAAAAAAATGTATATACATAATGGAATATTATTCAACCATAAAAAGAATGAAATTCTGTTATTTGTTAACATGGATGGAACTGGAGGACATTATATTAAGAGAAGTAAATCAGGCACAGAAAGACAAATATCACATTCTTACTTAAACATGAAAGTTAAAAAGTTAATCTCATAGAAGTAGAAAAATAGAATAGTGGTTACCAGAAGCTGGAAAGGATGTAGGGGAGAAGGTTGATTAGAATAACTTCTAATTTTACATAGCACATTGGGTTAACTATGGTTGACAACAATTAATTGAATAGTTCAGAATAACTAGTAGAAAGAATTTTCATGTTCCCAACATGAAAAAATGATGTCTGAGGTGATAGATATGACTGTTACCTTGACTTGATCATTGCATATTGCCCATATATATTGAAATGTCAGATTGTACCCTATGTTTAACAGCAATTAAAAGGAAGGCATATTAAGAGTGTATAAATGGTAAATATTTTAAGTACAGATAGGTGAACTGTAAAACTTGAAAATCATTAGTTTCAGTACCCACATAATGAACCAGCCTTCAGATCAAGAAATGGAGCATTCTAGAGGTAACCTGTGGTTCTTTTCTAGTCAGTATCTTATCATCCTGCCTACCTATGATTGGTATTTTTAAGAGCATTAAGATTAGTTTTTCCTGTATTAAAATTTAGGTAAATAGAATTGAATGTCTGACTTCTTTTGGTTGGCATTGTTTTTGAGGTTCATTCATATTTTTGCCTATTTTACATATCTTATGCTTACTTTTCTAAAGTATTCTATTGTGTAGGTAGAATAGTATTTATTCAGGCTACTTTCTGCATGAGTTGTTTCTAGGGTTTGGCTATTACATGCAGCACTTCTCTTGAATACTCTTGTATATGTTTTTGGATGAACTTATGTCTGTTGTCTATTGCTGGGGATGGAATTGCTAAATCACTGTGTGTGTGTGTGTGTGTGTGTGTGTGTGTGTGTGTTTATTCAGTTTTAATAGATAAACCCTAGCTGTTTTCCAAAGTAGTTGAATCTATTTATATTCTCACCTCTGGTGTATCAAAGCTCCATTTTGCCAATGTTTGGCTTATTTTATCTTTAGAAAACCATTTTGGGTAGGTTTGCAGTGGTTTCAGAAACTCGTGTTTTTAAAGAAATAATTGTATGGTCAATAGAGAAATATAGAAAAATTTAAAAGTACACACATAAAGCACAAAATAACAGCAATTCTCGATATCATAATTCTAAGGTAACCACTATAAACATTAAGTGTATTGTTGAAATTTTTATATCCCTAAAATATATATTTCACCATTTTTCCCTCCTTGTCAAAGTAATATATATGCATTTCATGAAATTTGAAAAGCATAGAATAATATTAAGATGCAAGGTGAAAGTTACCATGTTCCCTCCATTTGGAAGGAATCATTGTAGTACCTTTATAACTTTAATTTTGGATGACTTAGCATTTTAAGTTAAATAGTTAACACTAAAATTTGAGAAATATTAACGATGTTTGTTCCAGAGAATTAGTCATAGAAACAAAGCATTTAGAATGCTTCAACTTTGTATAGTGTTTAAAATTTTAAAAGTTTTTTCTATACATTGCCAAATTTCAACTTTGCTATAATTTAATATAGTAAATATTTTATAGGTAAGGAAATACCAGTCAGAATTGGTAAATAAATTAACTAGCATCACACAGCCAAGTCACAGAGGAGTCAAGACTTGAATATAAGCTTTTACTGCTAGGTCAGAATTCTTTATATTTTATCACAGAAACAAAACTAAAGAAGAGCTGACCACTTCTATATCCTTGACTCTGCAGTCTCTTAGCTGTTACACCTAGTTTTATGGGGTCTGGGAAACTATGTCATTAGAGTTGACAACTCTACAAGAGGGAGCACATCATAGGATTTATCACCAGTCTGGAGTTCAGAGGAGTGGTCCTGGTTTACTGGGCGGGCAGATGGTCTCCGTAGTAGGCCCAATTGTGAGAATGTGTATAATACTTGTGACTTCATTAAAGGAACAACCTGGGTGGCAATTTGTAAAACTGACTTCATTGAGACTATTGATAGGAAAATTTAGTTCACTCCTTTCCATATCATTGCCAGGCTCTCACCTTACATAAGTATCTTAGCTGAATTATTTAGGCAAGGAACTAGGAGACAAACAAGAACTGGAAAAATCCTGAAAAGTGTTGTCATTGTATTGCGAATCCCTGCCCGCAGAGAGACGCAACACGTAGGCTGACTAAAAGCTTTATTTACAGCATGGCCATCTCGTTAAGTTTTTCTTTGTTCTCCTCTCAGGAGGAAATTGCTACAGGTTATATAGACAAAGGCAACCAATGAGAAAGCTGTCCATGCAGGCAGCGCATGGATTTACAGTATTACAGATAGAGAGCATACAGAGATCACGCGCAGGACATGCAGAAGCTCTGGCCAATCGTAAACACTTCCTCAAATTGTATACAACTAAGGCTCCTTTCGGCAAGTTGCCAGCTGCCATCTATACCATGCAGCAGGAGGGATAACAAAAGGGGTCTCTAGAAAACCCTGACATCATTGAGATTTAGTCACATTGTTGGACTGCATATTATTATAAAAAAATCCCTGAGACTCATGTATAATGTTGTTTCTGGGGAGAAATACTTTGATTTCTGTATTCATTGCACTAGTTATTTTGATTAAGAGATATATTTGACCCATGGAAACTCTTTTTTTCTGAATTCTTCATTTAACTCAAGATGAGTTTCTAGTACATCAAGCTTTGAAGTTCCCTAAGAATAGTAATAGTTAAGTTTTAAAGTTGTAACTGAACTAAACCATTCCATTTTTAGATGGGCAAGTAAATTTTTTAAAAAGTCAAAGAAGAACTGTGTATCCACATTGGAGAAAAGATAGGTATTCAACAAATGGTGCTGAGACAACTGGAAATCCACGTGTAACAAAATGAAATTAAACCTCTATCTCTTACCTTACACAAATTCAACTCAAAGTGGATCAAAAACTTAGGCACTAGAACAGGGACCTTGCATCTAATAGAAGAAAAAGTAGACTCAAATCTCTACCACGTTGACTTAGGACCTGACTTCCTTAACAAGACTCCTAAAGCACA
Source organism: Glaucomys volans (assembly GCA_020662805.1). Taxonomy (NCBI): domain Eukaryota; kingdom Metazoa; phylum Chordata; class Mammalia; order Rodentia; family Sciuridae; genus Glaucomys; species Glaucomys volans. Next base: position 158,841 of record JAJEJO010001351.1, on the reverse strand, counting down.
AGAAGTAAAATTAAGAATCAATAAATGGGATGGATTCAAACTAAAAAGCTTCTTCTCAGCAAAGGAAACAATAACATGAAGAGAGGGCCTACAGAATGGGAAAAAATCTTACTACATGCACCTCAGATAGAGCATTAATCTCCAGGATACATAAAAAACTCAAATAACACCAAACAAAACAAAACAAAAACAAAAAACAAAACAAACAAAAGGCAAGCCAATCAATAAATGGGCTAAGGAACTGAACAGATACTTCACAGAAGAAGAAATACAATTGATCAACAAATATATGAAAAAATGTTCATCA
>JAJEJO010001351.1:128691-158434 GCA_020662805.1 Glaucomys volans | reverse complement strand
TCTAACTCTAGTCAGAATGGCAGTTATCAAGAATACAAGCAATAATAAGTGTTGGTGAGGATGTGGGGAAAAGGTACACTCATACATTGTTGGTTGGACTGCAGATTGGTTCAACCACTTTGGAAAGCAGTACGGAGATTCCTAAGAAAATTTGGAATGGAACCACCATTTGACTCAGCTATCCCACCCCTCAGTTTTTACCCAAAGGACTTAAAATCAGCTTACTCAGTGATGCAGGCACATCAATGTTTAAGCAGCTCAATTCACAATAGCTAAACTATGGAACCAACCTAGATGCCCTTCAATAGATGAATGGATAAAGAACATGTGGTACATATTCACAATGGAATATTACTCAGCTTTAAAGAAGAATGAAATTATGACATTTGCAGGTAAATGGATGGAGTTGGAGAATATCATGCTAAGTGAAATAAGCCAATCCCAAAAAACCAAAGGCTGAATGTTTTTTCTGATAAGTGGATATTGATCACAGTGGGGGTTTCGTGGGGAAGATTGAAGGAACTTTGGATTATGTGGAGGGAAGTGAGGGGATGGGTGGGGTGGTGGAGATGGGAAGGATGGTAGATTGAGACAGACATTATTACTCTATATACATGTAGGGAAAATTTAAAAAATCACTGTCAAGAAAAAGATAATGAAAAGATAAAAAAAGAAATGTGTATCCAAATACACACATTTACATAAGCAAACATACATGATTGTGTGTATATGTATGTGTGTATATAGTTATTTTTATATCCTGAAATGGTTTTAGACACAGTGACAAGAATTACTTATAAGGACATCATTTAATTTGAAGATATTTGCCAGTTCCATTAATATAACATATCATAAATTCCATTGATTGCTTTTTGGATTTATTGTTTATCATAGTAGAAGATAACCTTAATTTGATTGTATATCAGTTATGTTAAAGTTTTACACATCAAAAACATTTTTCAGTAATATTGGATCACTTTCTGAGTCAAATTGCCATTTAGGACAGGAAAGTTGATAAGTAGCATTTATACCTGTGTCTCATTTCAGGTCCTGGAATACTGAGAATTGGGGCAGGAATGAATGGCAATGACAGGTTTACAGGGCTGATGCAGGATGTAAGGTCCTATGAACGGAAACTGACCCTTGAAGAGATTTATGAACTTCATGCTTTGCCTGCAAAGAATGATTTACATCCCATTTCTGGATATGTGGAGTTCAGACAGGGAGAAACTAACAAATCATTCATTGTTTCTGCAAGAGATGACAATGAAGAGGAAGGAGAAGAGTTATTCGTTCTTAAACTAGTCTCTGTATGTGGAGGAGCTCAGATTTCTGAAGAAAATACTACGGCAAGACTAATCATACAGAAGAGTGACAATGCCAATGGCTTGTTTGGTTTCACGGGAGCTTGTATACCAGAGGTAAGCAGAGAGCCTGAAGAATTTTGGAGTTAAGAAATTTTTTTTGTGGGTGGGTTTGAGCTTTCTTTCATTTGGTAAAATTGCCCAAGTATCTATTCTTAAGTCCAGAAGTATGGTAGAGCTGGTGCTTACAAATATATGTTACAGTCCCTGCCCTTATAAGTGCACAGTTTGATTCAGCTTAATGAGTTGATAGAAGTAACAAGACAGCAAGTAAATCTTAGCAGTTATCTTTAAAGCTACTGCACTTTCAAAATGCATAATCATATTCCACGTGTAACTTACTTTTGGCTACTGTTTTGGATACTGTGTAAGTAAATGAAATAATATGTATTACAAGCTTGTATGTATAATCACTAATGAAATTTCATTCAAATATGATTTTTTGAGGTGTTTTCCCTTATGCGACGCATATTTTATTTGTTACGACATTCTTCTGTGTTGGGTGTAAATGCCTTTCTTGCCAGCCTTCTTGGCCAGCTTAATTCATTAGGCAGTTTTACTCTGCTTATCAGTTCTTTCCAAGTTTTCAAAGATTAGTAATCATCTTGCTTTCCCATTTGGTAATGTGAGAGCTCATGAAACTACTTCACAGGTGTTCTGTGTGACAGCAGCAGCTCAATGTCCATGGAAGTTGCCAAGAAACTGGAGAACATTTCCCTTTGCAAGTTGATTCCAATATATTTAGAACGATGTCTATATAAATTGAAATAAATTAAGAAAAATGGGGATGAATAGGACTTGAAAAAATATCTAGGTCTCATGTGTCATAGAGCATAAACAGGAATGCCTCTGGAATGTCATACAGTCCCTTTAGCTCTGTGGTGATATCATTAGAGATCTTCAAATGGTAGTCATTTTTTTATTTTTTATTTTTAACATCGGAAGTAGAATAACTCTTAACTAGGAAGGACAAACATCATACAAATCTATGACTTAAAAGAGAAATATGTTCATGTTTAGTGAACTACATGGATATTCAGCCATCAAAGAACTTTTGTATATTAAATTTTAGGTACCTTTCTGAAAATCCATAATATAGGTGCAGTACATATTAATCATTAGTTTCTTTACTTTATAGGGTTGGAAATTGTCATATTCAGACCTGAAAAATAACTAACACAAGTTGAATTAGTGAGAAATGATCAAGTCAGATGCCTGGTTTGTAGCTGGGTGATTACTAGTGCTCAATGAATATTAATTTTTCCTTTTGCTTCTAAGATACAATGGGAAGAACTGGAATTTGAACCTTCCTATGTCTTGTGATTCTATGCTGTTATCTTTGTCCCTAAGACTTTAGTATCATTATCTCTGTTTTTAAAAAGACCAGATGGCTTTTCTCAGGTTATGAGAACCATTGGGGTGCCAGTTGAAGTCAGATTCCTTTCAAGATCTGGCCCCTGCTTAGCCTCTGCCCGCTGTGTTGTTCTCTGCTTTGGTTTCTGTCTGACTTGTGTGGCTTCAATTCCAGCCTTGGGTCATTAATCAGTCTGTTTTTGCAACACTGTTATTCCACGTCTTCATGTTTAGTCATTCAAGCCTCAGCTCCAAAGACATCTCCTGTGTGAACACCTTGTTTAAAGTAACTGATCTGTTTTCCTGCCTTGTAACTCTTTATCCATCCATTGTTTTAATTTTTTTCTTAGCATTGATCACACTCTTAAATTCCTTCAGTTATTTTAAAATCATATTCACTGACTATCCCCCTCCACCATTCTTTGTATCTATAACACCAAGAATGGAGCATGGTAGGTACTCAATAAGTCTATGTTGGAACTTATGAATATATTTTAATATTAAAACATGCAAAGACATATAGCAGTTCAGATTGCAAATATGTTTAAACTAAGTTAAACTACATGAACAACCAAACTGATGGAAAAAATGCATAACAAAATTTTAAAATCTGATATTGTAGTTAAGTTTTCAGTGCTGGCTTGTCTCTCAAATTTCACTGATAGATTGTGGTGGGTATTGGTTTAGTTATCTAGGTATGCAGCTTTATTCCTGTTGACCTCTGAAACTTGAACATGACTAGTCAAGCCTTTCATTGCAGAAGAGAGAAGTTTCCTCCGGAGAACATAGTACCTAAACTGAAGTTCTGGAAAGAACAAGAAAATAGAGTTGGTTGTTTTCCAAGCCTAATGGAATGGAAATAGAATGTGTCCATATTAGAAAGAAATATTTTGATGGTTAATATAGGAAAATTGTTGTCGACTTCCAGGAAGATTACATAGAATTTTCATTCTTAAAAATAATAATAGAAATAGAAAACTCCTACTTTTATCTCTGTGATTTGAGGTAGAAATCTTCAAATATTTTCAATATCATTATCAACAACAATATTTACTGGTTGCTTACTGAAGTCATTTTCAGAGTGGCCCCTGGAGTCCATTTCTAAGGACACTTGGAGTTTCCTGAGGTTCTTTCCAGAGGGTCTCCAAGGTCAAACCTAACTTTGTAAAAAATACTGTTTTTTTTCTTTTTTCATTTTATTGACATTTTGTACTAAAAAAGTAACTTGTGGTGCTTTTATAGAAATCAAGGTGGTGGTGACACATTGTACCAGTTATTCACCACCCATAGTTTAAAAAGTGCTAATTTCATGAAATAAGAAGTATAAATGGAGGCTGAGGCTATAACTCAGTGATAGAGTACTTGCCTAGCATGTGTGAGGCACGGGGTTCAATCTCTAGCACCACATAAAAATAAACAAATAAAATAAAGGCATGCTGTCCATCTATACCTACAAAATAAATAAATAAATAGATAAATAAATAAACAAGTAAATAAGTACAGATGAGGTACTTCTGCTGTATTATCAGAACATCATAAGTGTCTTGAAGAAAAGTGCTTATACAGATTTTGAGTCACAAATTGAACTAGCTTCCACCAGTTTCACTTAAGATGATTGACATTTTAGTTATTCAGGCTTGGGTATTTGGCAGACATTTTTATGAAAATAAGCAGAGTGAGCTATTGATTACAAGAAAAACAACTGACAGTTCTTGCTGCTAAGAAAAATTCAATCTTTCAAATGAAATTTTGAATTTTGTAGTACTTTTATCTGCCAAAGTGAGCTTGACTGTTTCCCATTACTTAGACTTTTAAGATAAGATTGACAGTGATATTAACCAGCATAATTATGTTGTATGATGAAATGTGTCAACAAATGGAAGATGTGTATAACTCAGCAAACCAATATTTTCCAAATAGTCATTGCATATTATTATAAAATCATGCTTGTGTGAAAGATTGATTCAAAGTACAAGGTAGGCCAATGTATTTTAATGTAATAAAATATGCTTGAACATTGCAACTAAACTCTGAGGAACTTCCCCTTGTTACATTTTGGTATAATATTGCAGAAAAATACAATCATCTGAAAAGACTTCAAATTTTCATCTATTTCCAGTTATGTGTTTAGATAAGGCAGGATTGTCTTTGTATATTTCAAGCAAAATAACAGAGAACAATAGACAAATTCAAATGAGACACAAGAATCCAACTGTTTTCTGTTAAAGCCGACATCAAAGAGATTGTAAAAATGTAAAATAGTGTCATCACTATTTTTTTTTAAAAATATAGTTCTTATAAAGATATGTTGCTCAGAATGGATTTATTGTAGGTATTTTAAGGTCTATTATTAATCAATATTTAATTTGTTCCACTTTTCATTTGTACTATGATAAATATCAACCGACTTCAGCAGTATAAGCAAAACTCCTCTAAGGTTCTCAGTAATTTTATGACTGTTCAGGTATCCTTAAATGAAAATATTTGAGAACTGGGTTTATTTTATGCATGGAATTATCTTCTCTCTAACTTTATGGACACTTGTTTGGTTTTCACAATTAAAGACTGCTTTCATTTCCATAAATTCTTCACCATTATATTGTTGCAATGACATTGAAAATTCAAATTTTTCCCCTCCAAATATTCTGAAGGCAAGAGAGATCCTTTAAAGATGCCTCTCTGAGTTATGTTATACTTTTACATTTTCTTAAACTGTTTGTTTTTAAGTGCCTGCCATATGTTATGTGAATAGATTCCTTTAGAAATAAGTGATTATCAATATAATCTGATATCACAGATCATCACCCAAGCATGAAACAAAATGAAAAATTAATTGGGTTTGTAATTGTTTAGCACTAATCTTCTGTTCAACACAGAAGGACAGTTCATGGCTCAGAATACTGCATTATATTTTTCCAAGTAAATAGATTTTAAAAACTCTTATTGATTACCTTTATTAATACTTTTCTGTTGATCTGAAGAGTTGGCAAATTTCTGAGCTGAAAAGAGGAAACAGTAGTGAGACTTGTTTCTAGTATGAAATTAGTGAGAATGGTCTTGAAGATTACTATGGATCTTGTGCCTTTTTACACACTGGCCTAAATGTTTGTACCATGATTCTAAAGCCAATTAAATGAATATTTTAATATTAGAAAATACTTTCAGGTTTTAATTTTGCCTTAATCTTTTTTAACTTTTATTTGTTTATTTTTATGTGGTGCTGAGGATGAATCTCAGTGCCTCACATGTACTAGGTAAGTGCTCTGCCACTGAGCTACAGCCCCAGCCCCTTGTCTTAATCTTATTCATATTAATAATTATATTGTGTGGTCCAGTGTTTGTTGAGGTGTCGACCATGGAAGATCGTGGCAGAAATATCCAATGCTTACTGCTGGAAAACCTACCTGATTCAGGATTCCATTCCTGGATCAAAATATCTGGTTGGGGGAGGAAGAAAATAAAATGTGGAATAAAAAATCTTTTTTGATGAAAAATTTCATATATACATGAAAATATAGAGGAGAGAATTATTCATCCATTGTGCCCATCACCTAGCTTCGGTAATTATCAGCTTTTTGCAAATCTTGTTTGGTCTGAAATATTTTTAAAAGCAAACCTTAGGGGCTGGGGTTGTAACTCAGTGGTAAAGTGCTTGCCTAACACGTGTGAGGCACTGGGTTCAATCCTTAGAACCACATAAAAATAAGTAAATAAATAAAATAAAGGTATTGTGTCCATCTACAATTAAAAAAAAAGTTAAAAAAAAGCAAACCTCTGGCATATGTCCTTTCTCTGTAAGTTCATAAGAATTAAAACTAGATTTTTACTAAGTGTCCTAGGTGATTTTTTTAATGGACCCTTGACATTTAAATGATCTTCTCTAGTTGGAAATTTATAAAGCTTGCTTTATTGAATATAGTACTAAACTGTTAAATTTTCTATACAATTTTGATATATAACTTATGTCTATACATACTTTTATTGCAAAACAATTGTGATTGCTTTTTCCTTTTTACAAATGAAAACATTCAAGAAGTTCCAGATTTTGATGATTCTTTTACTAACTGAAAAATGCAGTGTGACTCTTGCAAACAAAAATCTCCTCTCTTAGTCCTGAATGCTGCATGGCAATGCTCTGACTTGGTAAAATTTAAGTTGCTAAGGACCTCTCACATCCCTGAATCTTTGGAACTATTCATGTGTCTTGCTGAGAAGGGAAGGGTTGATTATTTACATATTTAGGTTAATGATTTATTAATTTAACTCATTCACAATATTCATTCTCATGAAAATTTGGGGTTGGAAAATAGAAAAAATCCATTGTCATTGTAATGAGAATTGAAATACATGGGAATCAGTTTGCTTTCCATTATGTATGCATGCATATTTGCTTATAAAGGGAGATGGTATTTTCATGTAGCTTTTTTTATGCATGTGTATCTGCATTTTAAGGGGGAATAAATCTTCACGAAGTCCATGAAACATTGTGGTCCTCCTTTATGAAGAGATTGAGGTGCTTGATAAGTGGTAAAATGAAGACACTCAGGAGTCTATGACATTAATGCCATACTCTTTCTACCAGGCATTTTCTCAGTTTCTTTTCTGCCAATATGAAAATGCAGATGCAAAACCTTAAGTGGAAATTAAATTAGATGTTGTATTGAGCATATAAGTTTTTTTTTTTTGCTGCTTCCTCCTTTTCTCTCCAACCTGAGAACAGTTTAATTCTGACATGATGTGATGGATGAGTCTCTATAAGCCATCATGCTATGCCAGATTACATAGTGAGAAATACTGAGCTTATGGGAAAGATGGGGTTAGGACTCAGGTTGTACTCAAAAACTTAGTCAGTGACACTTAAAAAGAAAGGAACCTAATTAAAAACATTGTGTATAGTAAATATTTAATTCTTCCATACTGTAATAAATATGGAATATTATCTTGGCAAAGACCTTTTGTTTACTTGTAAAAGTGGGCATTGAAAGGATTTGAGTTTGTGTGCTGTTGTAAAGTATAGGAAGGAAAGTTATCTAAAACTGGAGGAAAAGTTGTAACCCTAGAAGTAGAGAAGTGTGGCTAGTAACACGTGGTGAACTGAGGCAAATGGTAGATGTTGGAGGTGCATGTGTTCCTATATTGCTTCTTTTGGGTGAGTGCAGTTTCCTGTGTTCACCATGTTTTTTGTGGATGAAATGACACTTAAAAGCACATGCAAAATTCAGGTTGTAGAACCCATTCAATAAATGGGCTAAGGAACTGCACAGACACTTCACAGAAGAAGATATACAGTTGATCAACAAATATATGAAAAAGTGCTCATCATCTCTAGTAATTAGAGAAATGCAAATCAAAACCACCCTAAGATTTCATTTAACTCCAATTAGAATGGCTATTATCAAGAAGACACACAATAATAAGTGTTGGTGTGGATGTGGAGAGAAAGGCGCACTCATACATTGCTGGTGTAGTTGCAAATTGGGGCAGCCATTCTGGAAAGCAGTATGAAGATTTCTCAGAAAACTTAGAATGCACCCACCATTTGACCCAGCTATCCCACTGCTTAGTTTATACCCAAAGGACTTAAAATCAGCATACTCCAGTGGTGCAGGCACATAAATGTTTATAGCAACTCAATTCACAATAGCTAGATTGTGGAGCCAAGCTAGATGCCCTTCAATTGATGAATGGATAAAGAAACTGTGGTATATATACACAATGAAATACTACACAGCCATAAAGAAGAATAAAATTATGGCATTTGCTGGTGAATGGATGAAGTTGGAGAATATCATGTTAAGTGAAATAAGCCCATACTCAAAACACCAAAGGCTGAATGTTTTCTCTGATAAGTGGATGATGATACATAAGGTGGGGTGGGTGTAAAGGGTGGGTAAGAGAAGAATGGAGGAACTTTGGATTGTGTAGAGGAAAATGGGGAGGTTGGGGTGGGAGAGGGAATGAGACAGACATTATTATCCTATGTACGTGTATGATTACACAAATGGTGTAAATTTATATTGTGTACAACCATAGAAATGAAAAGTTGTACCCCATTTGTGTACAATGAATCAAAATGCAGTCTGTAAAAATAAAAATTGAAAAAAGAACAAAATTCAGGTTGTATTTTGTATTTATGTATTTATTTAAATATTAAAAAGATGTTAAGCATGGCATCAAATATCCTTTTTGATCCGACTGTTGTCTTCACATCAGGCATTCCTTGAGACTCTCCACTTGGTATTTTATATCATGTCCAGAATGATTCCACCAGATATGCTATATTGCTTCTTCTGTGTGTGAAGTTCTCCCTGATGTCATGTTCCATTCTCAGCCCCTCACCCCTCACACCATGTGGTCTGTCTGTGTTGAAACCATCAATAAATCCCAAGTTTGTCTTTCTCTATAGGCTTATGTTTATCCAGAAAAAGGATTATTCATTTTTTGAAAGGAAAAAAATCTTTTGTAACCATGGCGTCTAGCACTGTGGAGGCACACAGGAGATTCAATGAATGAATTGAATATACAGTTCAGAGACTATGATTCATTTGCTTTATTTATCTGTGTGAAGGAATGGGAGAAAACAAATGATTGTAAATACTTCTAGCAATCAAAAATGTATCTGGGGGAATGTCGAGGCCGCCTAGTCCCTTTTAGAGAAGTGGAAAGTTATAAATTTAGGTTAAAGAGGAGAAGGATTTCATGAAAGGATTTTAATTTTATCACTGATTTTAATAGGTATATTCATAATGCATGTCAATAATTTATGTTCAATTGCAGATTGCAGAGGAGGGATCTACCATTTCTTGTGTGGTGGAGCGAACCAGGGGAGCTCTGGATTATGTGCATGTTTTTTACACCATCTCACAGATCGAATCTAATGGCATTAATTACGTGGTTGATGATTTTGCTAATGCCAGTGGAACTATCACATTCCTTCCTTGGCAGAGATCTGAGGTAACCCCCCTGCTCCCCTCTATGTTTCTTTGAAAGCCTACTGGAAAGGTTTTTTCCTTCTATGTTTGTTGTGTAATTTTGTTGTAGTTTCTTTAAGCAATTTGAAATATTTAGGAGATGAGGTATATGTCATGGCATATATATTCTAGTATTTATGCAAAAGAAAAGTTAAGAATCTTGAATAATACATGCTCTAGTTTTAGTTATTCTTTAATCCCAATATAATAAGAGTGCTATAGCTTGACAGTATATCATTGTGAGTATTTTGTTATTACTGATACATCAAGAAACCATTCAGTTCTGAATGGCACTCTTCCAAACAGCCAAAGAAAAATTCTTGTAACTCTTATGTCATTTTATTTGCATTAAATTTGGAGAAATGAGATACTTGTTTTGTGCTTCAAAAGTGCAAGTTATTTCCAGTTTCATTAAAATCGCCTCACTGCTGAATATATGCTCCATAAGTGACACTTTCTGTAGTGAAATTGGAATTTCCTCTTGTATCAGAATTTTAAATACTTGTTTAGCTTATAATGTTAGAATATTTATATCAGTATAATTGTTTACATTGAGATGTAACTAGTTAATACATCATCAGTGATACATACAAATTAACTTGAAACAAATAATCTTTGAGGAAAGTTTGAGGGACTTAAGAATTAATTGGATGAAAAGAATGAAGTTGAGAAATGATTCAAACATTTTTAAAGTTTAAAAAATTAAAGCAGAAGGGTGGTCAAATCTATGTAATTTGAAGGAAGAAAGAAACAAATTAAATGGTTTATAATAAAAGTTTCCTATTATAGTCTGCAAACAAGTCTATAATGAAGGCTGCTAATCTTTGGTAAAAGGAGGACACCTAGTAAATTTTCCTACAGCTAAAATCATTTGATTGGCAGATATTTTATTCTGGTGATTTTTTTCATATTGTCTTGTACTTAAACTGTTCGTTCATTCTCTCTCCTCCCCCTCCTCCTCCTCCTCCTCCTCCTCCTCCTCTCCTTCTCCTTCTTGTATTTAAACTGTTTTCTCCTCCTCCTCCTCCTTCTTTTTTTGGTACTAGGAATTGAACCCAGGGACACTTAATCACTGAGGCACATCCCCAGTTCCTCCTTTTTTTCATTTTTTATTTTTTAAGACAGGGTCTAGCTAAATTACTTAGGGCCTTGCTAAGTTGCTGAGGCTGGATTTGAACTTGAGATCCTCCACCTCAGTCTCCTGAGCCTCTGAGATTATAGTTGTGCACCACCTTAACTGGCAAAGTGTTCTTTCTTTATGAAAGAAATATGATAGTATGTGGTAACTTTTTAATGCTCCTATTTGGCAAAACAGATTTGATACCCCAAATTTTCTTGTGGAAAACTAACCCCCTACTTCAGGTGTGATGTTGCACATCTGTAATCCCAGTAACTCAGGAGGCTGAGGAAGAAGGATCCCAGGTTCAAGACTAGCCTGAAGACTTAGCAAGACACTGTTTCAAAATAAAAAAATGAAAAAGTAGCTCAGTGTTTTTGTGTGCCCCTGTATTCAATCCCCAGTACTGGGGAAAATTTTTACCAATTATGAGATAAAAATATAATTGGGAACCATTGTTTCGTAACATTCATACACAATTTGGAAGACATAAAATAGTAAATCAAATTTGGTAAGTAAAATAGTTATAAATGTTTTAGTCAACAGGCGTGGTGGCGCACGCCTGTAATCCTAGCAGTTTGGGAGGCTGAGGCAGAAGGATTGTGAGTTCAAAGCCAGCCTCTGCAAGGGCAAGGCTCGAAGCAACTCAGTGAGACCCTGTCTCTAAATAAAACACAAAATGGGGCTGGGGATGGGGCTCAGTGGCCAAGTACCCCTGAGTTCAACCCCCAGTTCCAAAAAAAAAAAAAAAAGAAAATTGTTTTAGTCAAGAATTATTGATTTATTAATAATCTTTTATATTTTGTGCATTTCTTTTTCCCTAAGGGAATAACAACATAATTCAAGATAATGATTTAGATAATAAGTGTTATTTTTGACTGCTTTTTGGAACACATTGATTATGTCCTCTAGTACTGATAATCTTAAAAATGTGATCTAAATGAGAATAAAAACAAAACTAAGATCTTACCTCAGACCTACTAAATGTCAAAATCTCTAGAAAAACATTTTTATGAAAAAGTTGGGTGCTTTGAGGCCAGTGGTCAGTGATTTGGAGACCGTGTTTGAACTTGTTTTTTTTTTTTTTTTTCATATAGTTGCCCCTCTTCTTTGTGAGAAAGAGAAGGAAGTTGCCTTCACTCTTCCTTTTCCATCAGTCTTCCTCTATTGCCAGTCATATCTCAAATCCAGCCATTTTCCTTGTTGTTTCTTACTGTATTGGTTCAGAATGTCCTCATTTCGGGTCAGTTATTTTCTAAGGCATCCTCTTGCATCACTTCTTTCTGTCCACACCATTTATGTTCTGCCTTTGTGTGCCTCTTATAGCATGTCCATCTTCCACTTAGGATTCTTAAATTTACCTCCAATCTCTATGGAGTAAATTCTAAATTCTTGATGACAGACAGCACAAAAGGATTGACCCAAGTCCCGGTCATTCATCTAGCCCTTTCAACTGCTCCAGACTTTATGGTCTCATTGCAGTTCCTCGTACATGCCTTTGCCAGTGTTGCATCTTTTGCTTGGAATATCCTTCGTGGTTATTATTTTCAACTGTAATAAATCCATTAGGACTTGTTTCAAATGCCTCTGCTGTAAAAACTTCACCAGGTGGAGTTAGTTGTTTCCTTCTCACTTTGTGCACAACTCTATCATGACATTTCTGCATTGCATTTTAAATTTTTTTCTATATATCTGTCTTCTACCTAGATTGTAAGCTTCTTAGAGAATGGGGCTATATTTAACTCTGGGACACTGGATATATCAATTAGTAAATGAAGAAGGAATTGTTTATTCACTGTAAATTTTATGAAACATTGTTGATTTATGGTTACTTCTTTCATAACTTTTTTTGGACTAATTACTTCTGCCAGACTTCTAATGCTCATTGTGAATTACTTTCTAAAACACTTTTAGTGGTTGGTCAGACTTTCTTAGACTCTAGACACATGCATGCTGCTCTGTCCTTTCTTACCACCCTACCACATGCTAGCTTGTAGTTCTTTCATTAGTAAGTCTCTACCCTGAGGTGGGCAATACCAGTGACTTTGGTATGAAGGATATGATATAATATTGACATAGCATATCAGTATATCGTATGTGATATAATATTAATTCATGAGACAGAAAATGTTAATATGCAGCCCCTGCCTTCATTTGTTCAGAAGACTATAACAAAATATCTTAGACTGTGAAGTTTAAACAACAGATTTATTGCTCATAGCTCTGGAACCTGGGCAGTCCAAAATCAAGGTGCCTGTAGAACTGGCATCTGGCAATCTGGCAAGGCTCATTCTTTGTTTCATAGCTATGGCACCTTCTCACCACATTCCCCCTACCTCTAGACAGAGAGAGATACATATATACATATGTATATGTATATACATGTATGCACACATATAAACATACATTTGCTTTAATGTGTAAGCTTGTGTAGAAATGTTATGTTGTATTAAATAGTAATTTCAGTGTTAAATAGTAATTTCAATTAAATATAATTTAACTGACTTTTATTTTCCCCTGAAAGTACTTTCTCCATGCCTCATTTCTTAATGCCTCTGGATTTATAAATTTATAGGTCCTGAATATATATGTTCTTGATGATGATATTCCTGAGCTTAATGAGTATTTTCGGGTGACATTAGTTTCTGCAATTCCTGGAGATGGGAAACTAGGTTCAACTCCTACCAGTGGTGCAAGCATTGATCCCGAGAAGGAAACAACAGATATCACCATCAAAGCTAGTGATCATCCATTTGGTAACTCACCCTGTTCAAAAGCTGTTTTTTTACTCTGGGCATACTTGTTTTATTAAGCATTCTTAAGGGACTTTGTGCAAATGATTGAGGTAGAACTCATTGAGACCTTCTAAATTCTAAGCTCTTAACTTCTAAGCTGCCATTTTGAGAAACATTGTTTATGGAAGAAAACCAAAATATTTCTGAGCTTAAGTAATGCATTTTGGAAAGCTTTGCAGGATATTTTTAAAGTGAAAAACATAATTTCATTTATGCCTATCAGAATTCTTTTAATTTAAAAATTTCTGTGTGGTGGTATATTAACCAATTGAAGTATTTTGTAATTTATGTTTCATTAGGCTTTAAGAAGTAAGGTTATCACTATTTATATTAATTTGGGTCTTATACTGAAAAGTTATGATTTCTTAATTAGGAAACTATCATTGATGTCTATCCTACTAAATTAAGAATATTTTTGTATTGAAAAGTAATATAAGTCTAGGTAGGAAACCTGGAAAGGTCTTTACTTTGGTTTTCATAGTTAAAATTTTAAAAAATATTACAAATCCTTTAAGATGCCATTAATCCTGTTCTATAATCGGTTCAAAATTAATAAGAGACTCTGGTTGAATAGGAGTATATATTTGAAAATGTATGTTTTAAAAACCCATCAGTGTTCCTTTTACTGATGCCTCTGTTGAAAAAACCCTTTCTTTGAGTAAAGACAAAGGAAATTAGCATTTATGTTTTTAACACTATGAAAGCTTATAAACATTCCATATCAAAGCATGTGAATCAAACCTTTGCTAAAATCTTTTCTACATGAAGGCCCTCAGAATTTTGACCTTGTGATTAAAATGATTGTGCAGTATTGCTTCAAACAAATGAGGAATTGTCCTGTAGATAATTGGGAGAAGAACGCCCTCTCTCTTTGCCTCCTCCAGGTTTGTTGCAGTTCTCCACAGGGCTGCCCCCGCAGCCTGAGGACCCGATGAGCCTGCCTGCTAGCAGTGTGCCAAACATCACTGTGCAGGAAGAGGATGGAGAAGTCAGGTTACTGGTTGTCCGTGCACAAGGACTCCTGGGGAGGGTGACTGCGAAATTTAGAACAGTGTCCCTGACAGCTTTCAGTCCTGAGGACTACCAGGTACATCATTATACTTTGATTGTAGGTCTGTTTGCCCTTGTAAAACAAATTCTTTAATAACTAGAACAGAACAAAAATAAGGACACTATCCTTGGAGGACTGGAAGATTCTTGCAAAATATACTAAACAAGGAAAATGAATGGATAGCCTTCTGGCCTTTTAACTTTATGCAAATTAAGATGCTTTACTGTATTGAAACCCAACACTTAGTTTCTTTACTTTTTTTTAGTATTTATACTTGTCATGAGCTTTTTTTTTATTATTTGTTTTAATGTTAAAGGTTTTGATCAGGTGCATTTAAAATTATGTTTCTTGCCAGGTATAGTACTGCACACTTGTAATCCCAGTGATTCTGGAGGCTTGAGGGAGGAGGATCCCAAGTTTGAGGCCAGCCTAGGCAATTTAGTGAGACCCCGTCCGAAAAAGAAAAAAAAAAATTTCTTAAATAATGTTGCAAATCCTGTTATCTGTGTCAGATGAAATCAAAATTGTAAGGAAATTATGTGTTCATGTCTTTTTACTTTTAATCATTTTTTCTTCAAGTAAAAAGTAGTGAGGTACTTCAGAGTGCCGTTAAAAAGTTGGGGATTTAGAATGGACAGAACTTGGACTATTAACTTGGTCATTTAACCTGACCTTTAAATGTGTGGCCTTGGGAGACTCAGTTTTTCCTAAGTTCAGTTTCCTTTTCTGTAAAAGTGAGGTATATCAGCTAGGCAGAACACTCTGAAGATAAGTGACAATGTTGAAGTATCTTGTAGTGTACATGATGCATATATAGTAATACTCAATAACCTACATGTTCATATTGTTGCCAGTATTCTTATTAAGCAAAATGCTTATAATTTCTTTTTGGCATTCCTCCTTGAGATAGATTTTATATCCTTCAACATTTTTGTTTTTCCAAAGATTCCTTTTCTTTAAATTTAATGTTAGTTTTCTTGTTTCACACCTTCTTCCTAAAAAAATCCACACAAAGGTGCAATGTTCAGTAATTTGTGTCTGCTTTTCCTCCCTACCCCCAGAACCCTGGCTAATTGAATTCCATTGATTTTAACTACAGTCTGGTGAACTAAGTTTTCCTGGATTTCTTCTTCTTCAAACTCTTTCTTGGGTTATATTTTTTGCCCCTGGTATTTATTTTTTCTTTAGGTTGATATGTAACACATTTCACAGTCATCTCATCTTGACTTAATGTGTTCTCTGCATTCTCTTCAAGCAATGCTGTAGTCCTCATATCAACAGTTTTCAGTTTCTAATTTGAACCTCCCCACTGTCAATTGTATTATCCTTTTCTCTAATAACTAAAACAAAACAAAATAAGGAGCCATCTAACCCCATCCTTCATGACTATGAGAAAGCTCATGCCCTTGGAGACATTTTTGAGGATTTTGGGGGTACTTAGATGTCCTTTGTGTTACCTGTCACCACTTTAAACCATTACCTTAGTCTTTGATAACTTGATAACTTCTGCTGTCACCATTTCTTATGATGTGTCAACTCTTTCTAGTCTGTTAGCTCAAGAGTAAGATTTTTAGATGAAGCGTGTGAGTGTTTGTGCTCATATTAAGGGGGAGGGAGGTGGCTGGAGTCATCATGTACAGAGGAAGAAACAACTGAATTTTTAGATATCACTGTTGTTAACCTTATTCTCATGTACCAAGTACAAGTCATCTGCACTGTTCAGGTGCATAGATCCCAGCTGACTGCAGTGATTTTAAACAGCTAGGTAGTTACTGAGTTACAGTTGTGGAAAGTATTTAAGATGTGTGATCTGTGAGAGGGAGGTGTTGGTGCAGGCTGGGCAGTAAAGGAAGGTTTTTTGCTGAGCTCTTAGGTTTACAGAGAAGAAAGACAGACAAAGGGGTAAGAACTGCTTGAGATAGGTAAAATGGCTTAAGCAAAGGAAGGAGTTGTCAGAAGAACTGCAGGAGGGCCAGTGCTTCTGCAATATGGAGAACTAGGTGTAGTAATAAAAGACAAGTTGCACACAGAATGGATCATTCGAGGGCTTGCAGATCAGCTACACTTTTGACTTTTTTTTTTCCCTTAAGAAGGTGAAATAATTGAAAGGTGTTATGCATTTATAAAAGACCACTAGACTGAACCATGGAGAATGGATTAGATGGTACAGATATGGATGCAAGAAGACAAAAAAGGAGTCTGTTTTGTGGAGCAAGGCAAGAGGTGATGGCATCTTTAATCAGGCTGGTGACAAGGTAGACAAAAAGAAGGAGGTAGGCTCAGGAAATATTTCAGAGCTAAAGTGGCAGCAAATTGAAAGCAATTTATCTTGAAGAATAGGACTCTACAATTTAGTGCTATGGACAGAACTGGATGAAGCATAGTTTTTTTAATATTAGGCTTTATTTATTTATTTATTTATTTATTTATTTATTGTAGTTGGACATCACTCCTTTATTTTATTTGTTTATTTTGTTATGTGGTGCTAAGGATTGAACACAGTGCCTCACACATGCTAGGCAAGCACTCTGCTACTAGCTACAGTCCAGCCCCATGGATGAAGCATAATTTGAGACCCTCACTGAAATTAAAGAAAAATTTCAAATTTAAGTTTGGATATCAGAAGTTGGAGATAAAATTTGGTAGGCAAGAGCATACACATAGTAATAAAAGCCTAGAGAGTGATGGGCTTATTTGGACAGAAAATCTAGAAAGAGTCTAACAAACAATAATTTTTAAAGGTCATAGGATAATGTTAACATTGGCAATGATCTCTGAAAAGGATGAGGTAGAAAGGTATAAAGGAAAAGCAGAGAATCTGGTACCGTGGAATAGCAGAGAAGAGCACGTTGCAGAGGAAAAGTGGCCAATTGCGTAAGAGATTGCTGAGTTCAAATAAGAATGTTTCCTAGAGAAGAAACAATTTTCAGTTGTGTTGCTAAAAATTGTAGAATTATTCCAGTCTACTAAATTATAGGCAACTGTAATTGAGCTAACTTTTCACTGAGCTAACTATATGCCTTGTATAGCAACTATTATTCTATTCCAATTTCTTTGTTAATGCTTATCCCCCTTTCTAGAATGTTCTTCATAGAGACAAAATTTTGTCCTGTTTTTGTCTTCAAGCAATTTTGCTATACATGCTATGTGTTAGTAAGTGTTGAAAAAGTGAATAAAATGAGGGATCACGTGAAATTGGTACTTGGTATTATGGGCGAACTTTGCCATTAACATACACTGTAACACATTTGTGTCTTTCTACAATGTCAGAATTTATTGAATAACATTTCACAAACCAAATCCATTCTTATATAATTACATCAAAGTGAATTCTGCTGTCATGTATAACTAAAAAGAACCAATAAATTAACAATAACAACAAAAACCTACATCACTTTCATCAGCATTAATTCACTGAATATTCATGGTACCCAGGGGCAGGACAATAACACGTTCTTTTATTCCATTTCAAACTTTGTTACTAATATTGGTAATACTCAAGTCACATATTACACTTTGCACAATAATAGATATGTTACAGAAAGTCTAAGAAAGGGTTAACACTGGCCTCAGGATTTCTGGAGACTGCCCTAAGTGCAAAGGCAAGAGTAGATACAAAGGTAAAAGCATCACTGCAGGTGCTCAGAAAAGATTAGAATCCCTGGGGACCTTGTTTCAGAGCACAGAACTGTTCAGAGAATGAAACTGATCCTGGCCATGGTCTGGATGGCAGGCAGTTTTAAGAGGACCACATCATGTAGGGATTTCAAGTTGAGCTGAAGCTTCAGGGATAGAATTGAGAGTCCATTGCCTGTGGACCTCATGATGCTTTCCCCACATGGTCTGATAAGATGATAAGTATGTGTGGGTGTGTTCTGTGTACTGCTGTCTTAGGTGCCTCTCCTTTTATGTGCTTCAGATTGAGGGTGTTGCATCTTGTGAGAGGGATAGTCTCAGGGGCCTGGTTTCTCCGAAAGGAGTTTTATATGCCCCTCTATTCATGTGCTTCTGATTTAATTGATAAGTTCACAGGTGGGCATTTGTTATTAGAATGAATCATTTATTTATGAATTTGTACCTTATGATTGTGCTGTGCAGCTGGGGTTTATTCTTTCCAATTGGTTCTATATCTGGTGGTTTATCTATTTACCCAGAGATGTTACCAAGTCATTCAACCTTGCACTCGAACTAGAGTAACCATGGCAAACTGCTGCTTTATAAAATGGAATAACTCAGACCTAGGCACTGCTATTCTGTACAACATAGAGTTTCACCCTCGAGTTCTTTAATTTAGCTTTGAAGTCATTAATAGCTTTACAAGGTGAAATCCAATTGCCCGAAGAAACTAACACTGAAGAATTAAACAACTTTAAGGGCTGGGGATATAGCTCAATTGGTAGAGTGCTTGCCTTGCAAGCACAAGGTCCTGGGTTCAATCCCCAGCACCGCAAAAAAAAAAAAAAAAAAAAAAAAAAATTAAACAACTTTAAAACTTATTCTCATAATTTGAGAAGAAAATGTTATGTGAAATAATGGAAGGAAAAGAACTTTAGGACTTTGAATGGGAATAACTATTTCTTTGCAAGAGTGTGAACTCTTCTGTTTTGAGATCCACATTATGAATTCCAGGTTCAAGTATAATACAGGAAGGATTATTGCTAAATAGACTAATATATGCTATTGCTTGAGGAGACTCTTAGAATGATAATGCCATTATTATTATACATTGAGAATTTAAACCTCTCAATTATATAATTTTTAATAATTCTAAATATACTTGATCAAGAGAATTCCTTGCATCTCATTAAAGTAATTATAGGAATTTGTGAATGTTGCTTACTATGATTTCTCATTTGTCTTAACTACCTTTTTGATGAATAAACAAATAAAAACAGAAGTCCATCTCCTTTATTTAGTTGAAGAATTTAGATTTTGCATTGAACACCATTCATATCCACTGAAGTTTTTAAATTTTGCATTCACTTATCTTCTTCTGTTTCAGTGTTTCTAGCAATTTGATATAAAGCAGACATTCTCACTTTGTAATTTCATATAGACTGATTATGATTTAATTGATGAATATTTCATTTGTATTTCAGAATGTTGCTGGCACATTAGAATTTCAACCAGAAGAAAGATATAAATACATTTTTGTCAACATCACTGATAATTCTATCCCTGAACTGGAAAAGTCTTTTAAAGTTGAGTTGTTAAACCTGGAGGGAGGAGGTAAGACTGGCAATTAAAAAATAACAAATGTTTGCTTGTCCACATACTATGATGATAGTAGATTCTGTAGAGAAGTTTCCTTGAATTAACCTTGCTTTTTTTCTTTTAATGAATGAATTACTTTCTCAACATAAATTTTAGTTACTAGTTTTGTAAATTGATATTCAACTCAATTGTCTGTAAGCTTTGGTTAATTCTCAGTAATATATCAATTTATTGTATGAATACCACCTATTGTGTTATTTCACTTTTACTAAACTTTTATCTTTCCCTAAAGTACATGTGCTTTTAGAATAAAATAGTACACTTGTACTAAATCACCAAATTATAACTGTCATACTAAGTGCCCCTAAAAACTACCTCTTTTCTTTCTTCTTTTTTGAATTTTCCATTTTCCCACTGGAGCTATTTACAGATATAAAGCAGGTAAAACTAGCTCTTTGGGTAAACTGGATGAGATGATTATAAACAAACAAATAAAAGAAGAGGTCATCAATACCTTATCCTCAATCTGGTATTCAGAAAGCTCTAACTTTTCAAGATTTTTGGAGTTAAAACTTTTTACATGTCATGTGCATCCAAGTGAAGCTATTTGTAATAGTTACCATATTTAGATGAACTATATATGTCTCTTTGCAAGAATATTAATGTGTGTTGATTATTAGGAGCTACTAGGGTTCTTATACAATACATGTAGTATTCATTGTATTACCTTTGTAAGGATAAGAAATTGAGATTGGTATGGTATTTACCAGAACGGTCCCTTTCATTACAAAATCTGGTATTATTATACCATTACTATCATCATCTGCATCATGTTGATGAAGAGAGTCATGGTGTTTAAGCTATCCAAAGGTAGAGGTTGGGTAGCATAGATTTATTAAAATTGTCTTTTTGTATAAAGGGGTCTTGGATAAGTATGCAAACCCTTTCCTATGTTCTCAAAGGTCAGGGGAAAGCAATGGAGACTGAGCTAGTGTTTGGAAGTAGGGCAGTGATTAAATAAACAGTGCCTCAGTTTGGTGAGTGCATGAAGTGGAAAAATGTGCTGGGTGATCTGTATGGCAGGTGGCATATAAAAATGTGAGCTTTGCTTGACCTCCAGAGACAAGTCCTCACATCTTCAAATCATTAATGAAAAAAAAAAACTATAAAATATTTGAGAAGTTTCCCTTTGTATCATTCAGAGCTGGAAATAATTAATAGAAAGAAAGATTTAGTGACTATACCCAATACTGATTAATAATGGAACATCAAATATTCCCCCTCTTTTCTTTTGTGTGCTGGGGATCAAACCCAGGAAATCACACATAAGGCAAGTGCTGTACCACTGATCTTCAGCCCCAAACCTAAACATCAAATATTCTTGAGGTGATATTTATGATCATATTGATACTTGTGTTTTTCTGTAGAAATTTTCCTTCAGATCCCTAGAATATACATTGTTATATTCTAATTGCGCATGAGTTCTCATTTGAAAATCAATCTTGAAGTTTCTTAATAAACAACAGTGGCAGGGAATTGACTTTTTCTCAGTGAATTGGGATTGCAGGAAAAGGTATCTAGAAAATGACTCCTGGACTTATTCACACAGAGGAACTGCTTACTAATATGTTACATAGCTTGTGGATCTAAATTCTTTTGAAGATCAGTAAGCACCCCTTATTCCATACTGTTTTTTTTCTCTAAAACTGATTCTACGTAAGGTAGCCACAACCAGAATAGATGTTTTATGCTAACCAAAGTATATGTGGTGTTGAACTTTATACCTCTTTCTTATGCCTCCTATATAGTCTTGTAAAAGTAGGAGCAAGGCCTCGATAGCTGCTGGAAATCCATTTTGCCTCTTAAGTTTCTAAGATGATTTTAGGTCCTGGTATATCCCAATCCTGTTGAGAGGAAAGACAGAGAACAGGGTAGACTTTAAACTTGACTGTCAATCAAGGATATTGGCAGGAGCACATGTGTATGACTGTGGTTTTGCTTTTCTTATTCTGTTTTTTATTGCTATTATCACTGCCCTTTCCATCTTCTTTATAAATATTTGGCAAATATAATGGTTGTCATGTAAGATGTCTTGGATCAAAGGTGTATAAGTACTTAGTCTTTATTATAATCCTTATATAGTGCCAAGGCATTTTATATGTTTATTATGTTTTGTACTATTTTATCTTTACAATATTTCTATTATAGACAATACTTTTTGCTGGTGAGACAACTGAGATACGAAGGGGTTTAGTGTATTGCTGGTGGTTTTAAAATGGGTGTCTTTCACAAACAGGGCTGAAGTAGAATTTTTGTCTGTTTATCCAGAGCTCTTTTCACAATGTCAGTGGCAAGAGGGTGAACAAGTTTGAGATGGGGGTTTGAATGTGTGGATGGGGGAAATGTTAGATGCATTTCCCAAATTTTGAATTGGTTGTTCTGAGTGACAAGGTGACTGTCACAGGCATATAGGACAGAGTATATGATTACACACACACACACACACACACACACACACACATTTTTTGCAATACTGGGGATTGAATCCAGGGGTGCTCTACCTCAGAGCTACATCCCTAGCTCTTTAATTTAGTTTGGAAGCAGTCTTTCTAAATTACTGCAGCTGGTCTTGAACTTATGATGTTCTTGCCTCAGACTCCCAAGTAGCTGGGATTACAGGCAGGTGCTGCTGTATAAATATTTTTTTAAATGTTAGAAAATATAATTAAATATTTTTAAAAATATTAGAAAACATAAATATTTTTTAAAATAATATTTTAAAATATTTTTAAATGTTAGAAAACAATATATATTGTTGTAAATAGATGAAATTTTAAAAATAAAATTATTTAAATAGTTGGAAATGCCAATTATGATTTCCATGGAGCATTTCCTGAAACTGAATGAAGTTTTGGTAATTTGGTAGTTTGACTGATGTTACAGCATTACCTTTTGAAATGATCTCTGTGGAAGAATGCCTGCCATTGGGTGATTATTACTGATTTTCCCCTTTGCTTGGTATGTTTTAAAAGCTCTTAATTTTCTCATTGTGTCTATGTGTGTTGTGCGGTTGTGTCTCTGTGTCTTTCCTGTTAAGTGACTGAACGCTTTAGGGTTGATGGCAGTGGTAGTGGTGATGGGGACATGGAATTCTTCCTTCCAGCTATTCACAAACGTGGTAAGCAGCTGTTCCAAGGTTCTTTACTAGTATATATTTTTATTTTTACTTCTCCTTCTCTTTTCAGAAACAAAGTACTAACCACTCTTCCATGCTTTGGTAATGGGCATTGAACCCAGGGCCTTGTTAATGTTAGGCAAATGTTCTACTAGTGAGCTACATCCCCAGCTCTTTTTAGTTTTATTTTGAGACTGGGTTTCATCACATTGCCCAGGTTGGCCTTGAATTTCCTATCCTCCTGCCTCACCCTCCCAAGTTGCTGGTATTATAGGCATCCACCACTGTGACTGGTAGTGCTAAACATGTCATTGGCACCTACTAAGTATAGGTCCTTTATATATTTTATCTCACTAACCATCAAAATAACTTTATAAAGTGTTATTTGCTCTAGATTGTAGTTATCCAGTTGGAAAGTGAAGTTGTCAGAATCATGTCCTTGATTGACTCTGATGCCTAGGCTTTCCTCCCTGTTTGAATTTAATGCAATTTCACGATTCTGATTGGAGAGTTTTGTTGGAATGTCATTTATAAAAATGATTGTTAAAAATGTTACATAGTTTTGAATACCTAAAAAGAGGTAAATAGAACACTTGTATTTTCATGTTAAATGTACCACATTTACTTCCTGTACAAAAAACCCCAGAGTCTTTATATGTAACATTTAATCAAAACAAATGGGAAAAAGAAATTAGGAAGAAAATAAATGAGAAAAAGTTATCAATTAATAGGGGACAATTGAAAAGAAGATGCCTTTTAAAGTAGATTCATATACATACATGATTCAGCTTTTTACCTCCAATATTTTGACATGTGGATAGAATGTTTAGAATATTTGCATCCTAAAAAACAGCACATTCTAACCCTCAAATATTCATTTTTCCCCAGCTGGAACTCATGTTTCCATCTCTTTCATTCTAATTTTCATCAATGTGTCGTGTAACCTGTACATTTAGCTACTCTATTACTTTTAAAATTGTTCATTTTCTTGTCTGCAGACATTAATAAAACATAAAGAATGAAAATGTTTATTAGGAAAACTTTAAATTCTTCCTTAGATCTTAGCATGGTCTATTTGGAATCAGAGAGATAAATCAATAGTATAATATGATGCAGAAAAAAGACTCAGAGTTAATGCATATTGGAAACCAAGAATCTGTTCATTCCAGTTGATTAAAATCGTAGGGAAACTCCTGTTTCATAAAGGTTAGAGTAATTCTAGCTCATATTCTTTTGAGGTCAGCACAGGTCATGGGAGACCTTCCTTATATACACTGTGTGGAAGAATGTTCTCTTTCACAGAGAAAAAAAAAGTAAAACAAGTTTTACTTATTTATTTCCAAGAGTTTATGCAACATTTGTGTATCACATTGGTGCCAAAATAAAGGTCATAACCATTTGTTTCTGCTTTTCTTTCTAAAACAAATTAGAATGTGTTCAGTTAATGGAACAGCTCTTTTCATAAGTAGTTTCTGTTGTTTGTCAATTACTGATTAATATTTTCTTTCCCTATTCATTGGAACTTGTTCATACAGCCAGTCTAGGAGTGGCTTCAGAGATTCTAGTGACAATTGCAGCCTCTGACCATGCTCATGGTGTGTTTGAATTTAGCTCAGAGTCACTCTTTGTCAATGGAACGGAACCAGAAGATGGATATAGCACTGTTATGTTAAATGTGAGTACCTTTTCTCCTCCATTCCTACATACTTTCTCTTCTTATAAAAATTGTTTTATTATACTATAAAGGTGTGTTTTAAGCTTTCTTTTTGTGTGTGTTGGTAAAAAGAAATGAAACTATTGATGTAGACATTATGAATTAATTGAATAGTCATTTGGCTTTTGTCTGTGTTTAATTTTTTGTGTGACTATTTTTCTGAGATTTCCTCATGCTTTAAGGAATACAATGGGGTGTACTATAAGTATTTAACTTGCACAGATTTTTGTATCAGTTCAGATAGGCTGTAATAACAAACATGTCCAAAATCTCAGGCTTAGTACAATAAAAATTTGTTTTTCATTCATGGTATATGTCTAACCTAAGTTGAAAAGGGTCTCTGATCATCAGTCACATTAGGGACCAAGGACTACAGTTGGCTATATCCCAACCTTCATAAAAGAGACAAGAAATGTGGGTGCTGAGAACTGCATACTGGCCTAAGAGCTTCTTTGTGGAATCAGTTTACATAATTTCTACTAAGATTTCCATGATCAAAGTGAAGTGTATGGCTATACCTAACATCAGTGAGTGAAGTACAGTTCTGTTCTGTCTCTTGCCCAGAAGGAAGGAATATCCAAAACATTTGTGAACACCAATAATAGTAACAATTCTATTTGATGTGTGTGTATGTCTAATCTACTTTGTTCCAGTAGAAATTAAGAAGAGTTCTGTTGCTTAGTGACTCAGCTTCCTTGGCTTTTGTATAAATACTGAAGAAAGATAACTCAAACACATTTGTTTTTGAGTTATTGTATTTCTGTATTATTGTGACAGATATTCAATAACTTTTGTGGAATTAATTGATCAATCTCAGAAATAAAACTACCTAGGAAATAAAAATATTAAGGGAGAGGATCACATTTTTATAAAGTTATTGTCTAGAATTTAACATCATTTTATCTACAAATACACATGATTTTGGAAAATAAGGAATAATTTTTAAGTTTTTAATTTTTAATATATTGATAAAAGCATATCTTGCCTCTTAAACGTATTGTATTATACTTGGATCAAGTGTTTTTTTGATATTTGTTATATCGAAAAATGAAAGAAAAATGACTTCTTTTAAAGATGAATTTTTTGGCTAGTTTTGCAGAAAAATAGCACCCATTCTGTACCACTTCATTCTGTACAATGAAGTATATATCATGTTATTCAGTAAATATAAAAACTTTCAAGAGAATATGTTTAAATATAATGTTTATAGTAACATTTGGTTCATTGATGTTACATATTACAAGTCCACATAAAATTTAGTCAGAAGCTTAAATCTTTCCATCAAATTGTGATTTCATGTAACAATAATTTTTAAAATATTCTCTGTATGTAAGACTCTCTCAGGATCTTCAGGGATGCATAATATATTGTCCCTGACTTCAGTAATCTTATAACTTTGGGAATTTATGTAAAGTTAAAATTGTCAGTATGTACAAGTAAATCTCTAGGTCAATGGTTTCAATTTCTCTTTTGAAACATTTTATTGCTATATTTTGCAGGTTATAAGGAATCATGGAGCTCTGTCTCCAGTGACTTTGCATTGGAATATAGACTCTGATCCTGATGGGGATCTTGCCTTCACCTCTGGCAATATCACCTTTGACATTGGACAGAGGAGTGCCCACATCACAGTGGAAATATTGCCAGACGAAGATCCAGAACTGGATAAGGCATTCTCTGTGTCAATCCTCAGTGTCTCCAGTGGTTCTTTAGGAGTTCATACTAATGCCACATTAACAATTTTGGCTAGTGATGATCCTTATGGAGTATTCATTTTTTCTGAGAAAAACAGACCTATTGAAGTTGAGGAAGCAGCCCAGAACATCACATTAACAGTAATAAGGCTGAAAGGCCTTATGGGTAAAGTCATGGTCTCTTATGCTACAGTAGAAGATATGAAAAAACTACCTTATTTTTCACCTAATTTAGCCAGAGCAACTCAAGGAAAAGACTATATATCAGCTTCTGGATTTGCTCTTTTTGGAGCTAATCAGAGTGAGGCAACAATAACTATTTCAATTTTGGATGATGATGAACCAGAAAGGTCAGAGTCTGTGTTTATTGAACTACTCAATTCTACTTTAATAGAGAAAGTACAGAAACGCCTAAGTAAGTATACTTTAGTGTGCTGCCAAAATGATAAATTTAGGATTTGGTATAACAGAAAATTTTATAAAAATAGTAAGCTCTCACTTTGAAAGAATCACCTTACAGAAGTTTTATCCAGGTAGGCGCGGTGGCCCACGCTTGTAATCCCAGCGCCTGGGGAGGCTGAGGCAGGAGGATTGCAAGTTCAAAGCCAGCCTCAGCAACTTAGTGAAGCCCTAAGCAACTCAGTGAGACCCTGTCTCTAAATAAAATACAAAATAGGGCTGAGGATGTGGCTTACTGGTGGGGTGCCTCTGGGTTCAACCCCCAGTACCAAAAAAAAAAAAAAAAGTTTTATCTGTAAGACAACTGGAAGTGGAATACATTTTTTTTTAGAAATCATGTTTTAGAAGTCAGTTACAGTCCAAGAGTAAATTTTAGAAGCTTCTATGTAATCTGTGTGTAATTGACCTCTGGTCCTATTATACTATTGTACTTGTAGTTTCAAAGCCTTCTGAAATCTATCTGGTGAGTCCAAGGCTAGTCCCAGTAAAAAGAGCCCGAGATTCCTTCACCTTGATCTACTTTTGGGAGATTCATTGACCAGCCAAAGCTCTTCATATTGGCAAGAAATATGTATGAGGGAAGGGGGACGGGACTGTGTAGAGGTAGGAAATTGAGAAAATTTATGGAATAACATAAGCTAAAATATAAGATTCCAAGATTAGCATGTAAGGCTTTTTACAAGTAAGTTTCTTCACCTGATTCTTAACAGCTGGGTGAATGTATATGTGGTGAGCCACATTCTTACCATAATGAACGTAATTGTAGTCCAGGGTTATAGAGGAAATTTACAATTGCTATTATCAAACCTTCAAATTATAATCAAGGTTAAAAATTCTTACACAATACCCCTCACCTTTTTTTAAAAGTTGGATTTAGGATCAGTTATAATAACAGAGAAATTAAAATAATATTTAGTCTTATTAAGTAAGAATTAGAGAACACACCCTGGTTTTCAAGCAACTCAGAAATGTATTGAAATAGAAATAAAGCCAGAAAGGATTATTGCACATCAAAGTGGCCAGAAGTTGTGTGTGTTGGTGTCAGATAACTTATTTTTGAATTTATAGTAGTAAGCTGTTGGACATAATCTTCTAAAGTTCCCATTTCCCTATCTATAATACAGATATATCATGGAGACTAAATATAAGCATTTATGTAAAAATTAATATAGAAACTGGCATATGGTAAACATTCAATAAATATGAGCAAATATTAATAAAAATGTTATTTATACGTAGAGTGTCTGTGTGCTATGGGATGGGAGAAGCAATTAACATGTATTTTGTTTTCCTGTTCCTAGAACCATGCAGCATATTTCGGCATAGCTATGATGTAGGATAAATACAGAACAATTAAGCGCAAATCTGTGTGATAGTGATTCAGCATATTTTTAAATTTTTTCATTTCTTCTTTTAAAATTTTTTTAGTTGTAGATGGACACAATACCTTTATTTTATTTATATATTTTTATGTAGTGCTGAGGATTGAACCCAGTGCCTCACACATACTAGGCAAGTGCTCCACCACTGAGCTACAACCCCAGCCCCTATTTCTTCTTTTTAGTTATATATGAGAGCAGAATGTATTTTGACATATTATATATACATGGAGTATAACTTCCCATTCATATGGTTTTACATGATGTGGAGTTGCAGTACTCCTGTATTCATGTATGAACACAAGAAGTTATGTCGGGTTCATTCTACTCTCTTTCCCATTCCCATTCCCCTCCCCTTTCCCCCATTCCCCCTTGTCAAATCCAGTGAACCTTCACTCTTCTTCCTTCCCCCAGTGCCTATTATGAATCAGCATCCACATATCAGAGAGAACATTCAACCTTTGTTTCTTTGGGATTGGTTTATTTCACTTAGCATGAAAGTCTCCAGTTCCATCCATTTACCAGCAAATGCCATAATTTCATTCTTCTTTAAGGCTAAGTAATATTCCACTGTGTGTATGTGCCACATTGTCTTTATCCATTCATCTATTGAAGGGCGCCTAGGTTGATTCCATAGCTTAGCTATTGAGAATTGAACTGCTATGAACATTGACGTGGTGCTGTCACTACAGTGTGCTAATTATAAGACCTTTGGATATTTGCTGAGGAGTGGGATAACTGGGTTGAAGGGTGATTCCATTCCAAGTGTTCTGAGCAATCTCCATACTGTTTTCCAGAGTGTTTGCACCATTTTTGCAGTCATGAGTGTACCTTTTCCCCACATCCTCACCAACATTTATATTTACTTGTATTCATTATATAATTGCCATTCTGACAGGAGTGAGATGAAATCTTAGTGTAGTTTTAATTTGCGTTTCTCTAATTGCTCGTGATGTGGAACATTATTTCATATGTTTGTTGATGGATTGCATTTCTTCTTATATGAAATGTCTGTTCCATTCCTTTGCCCATTTATTGATTGGGTTATTTGCTTTTTTGGTGTTCATTTTTTTGAATTCTTTATATATCCTGAGATTAATGCATCTGAGGTGCTGGTGGCAAAGATTTTCTCCCATTCTGTAGGCTCTCTATTCATGTTCTTGATTGTTTTGCTTTTCAAGAAGAAGCTGTTTAGTTTGGATCCATTCCATTTATTGATTCTTTTTTTTTTTCTTCACGTTGGTTCTTTTTTTTATTTTTTATTTTTTATTTAATTTTTTGATTCATTGAACACAAATGGAGTAGAGCAATTGTATTTCTGGTTGTACACAAAGTAGAGTCACCCCCTCTGTGCATTCATATATGTACACAAGGCAATGATGTCTGTCACACATACTCTTATTATTCTTACCCCCCAACCTCAACCCCACCCCTCCCTTCCCTCTATGCTCTCTATC